>CM061747.1:93632392-94189287 GCA_030979885.1 Lolium multiflorum
TTATAATAAAACTGTCAACTTGCCCTTTAATGATTTTTGTGCAGCAATTAGAGTGCCACAATGGGGATCATGCGAGAAGGTTAGGGGAACGCCGCGGGAGCTCTCGAGTCTTTATACGATGATTTGTCAAGGGAGAAGCTTCTCCGATGATGGTGTTAAAATCAGTAGTATTCAACTCCTGCTATTCGCTACTTTGCTTATTTCATCACAAAGTGCGTTCTTGCTAGAAGGAATGCAAGTAAGTTGTCTATCCAAGATATGGCTTTCTTAGCTGCTGCATTGCAACATGATAGGACTTATAATTTGGGTGCTTTGATAGCTTGTAGACTTGCTACTAACCGTGAGAAGGGAGGAATTTGTGGAGGTCTCATCGCCTCTCGTTTATTAGCTATGCATGGTGTAGAACCTCACCATCTTGATATTCAGCTCTCCATAGAGAAACTTGATGTTGTTTCCATGATTAAACATGACTTTGTTTCGGATACGTCTAATTTGAGCAACCTGTCTTATAAGATAACATTCTATAAGAAAACTTGGAGAACAACTAAGAAAACTGAAAAACTAGTACGATTGCCTGCACCTGTTTTGTTTAACCTTGATTCCAGGAAAAGTTGGTCGGTCACAGAAAATGAGCTAAATGCATACATAGAAGGAGAAGGCCATCATGCAAGGGACGGCACGGAGGAGGCCGAGGAACACCTCGACTCGTCATCCGATGCAGCGAGCTCCTCACATCAACATTATGGTCATGTGGAGCCTCCACGCTATTCTTCTGCGCAGGGACCTTATTATGATCACGCCATGTACGATCCACCGGCGTGGAACCCCGACCCTCGCATCTCCACTTAGGCCAAAAGCCTAAGCTTGGGGGAGGTATACCGGCATCACTCATTCTTTGCATATTACAATTGCTGGATACTTGTATATACTTGTTTAGCTTCTTAAAGTGATTTCTAATGAGAGGGAGATGATATTTGGGGAAGTGCTGTCTAAAAACAGATTCTGGGCTGTTACTAAAAAAATTCGTGCGCACAGCCAGAACGTTATTTTGAGTTGAAAATTTTTGTGCATGTTCCCCAGGTTGTTATCTAACTTTCATTAGTTGAACACTTTTCGAACTGAGCAACGGAAGATTTTTGTAAAAATCGATTTCTGTACTGCTGTCAGGTTTTGGCAGATTTCTGCCATCTCGCTTTTCTGTGTTTCTTTTAGTTTTCTCTCTTGTTTTTGCTTTGTTTCTTTCCTAAAACACAAAAAGACCAAAAATATTTCTGTTGTTTCTCTTCACCATTTGTTTATTTAGTTCTTTGCTCCTATTTTACCTTATTTGCTATCGTTGGTTTGCTATGAGAAAATCCAAAAAGATTTTGCTTTGTTTGCTTGTTTCCTTTTGTTCTTGTTTCTAACCCGAAAACACAAAAAATATTTGTTGTTCTTCTTTGGTTTTGTAAAGTTCATTAGGGAGTTCAGAGGTCTCCGGTGGTTGGAGCTTGGTTTCATTCCATATTATTATTCAAGCTGCACAAGTGAAAGGCAATAATGACGATCTACGAATCCTTTTACCGTGGTGAGAGGCTGGTATGAACTCTATTTGTTTTCATTTTTGTGCATATACTCATCCATGTGAGCATGCTTAGTTGGTTCATGTGAGGTATATGTCATTTAATGAAAGTCTAGTAGTTCATGATCTCTCATGATTAGTTCCAATTTATTAATAATGAGTAGCATGACATGAATATTTGCTTGCATTGCTTTATTCATAGATCGGTATGACATTGTGGTATCCTCCTCTGAATAATTCATTTATATCGACTTGGCACATGCTCACGCATGCATATGGCTGAACAAAAAGTCAATTAAGCCTCGATGATTTATATTGCTTCAGAGTTCTTGTATCACTTTTATGCCTCCGTTAATTTTATTTTGTCGCAAGCATGATTATGACAATTATTGCTCTCTTGATTGTCGCTTCCCAGTCTATTGCTAGCCTTCACTTGTACTGAGCGGGAACGCTGCTCGTGCTTCCAAACCCCTGAAACCAAGTTGTTCCAAAGTGTCCACCATAAATACCTATGCATGGCATTTCAAACCATTCCAAGTAAATTCTCATGTGCTACCTTTAAACCTTCAAACTACTTCTCAATTTGTGTTAATGTTTTATAGCTCATGAGGAAATATGTGGTGTTTTGTCTTTCAACCTTGTCATTTACTCCGGACAGACTTTCATCAATGGACTAGTGGCACATCCGCTTATCCAATAATTTTGCAAAAAGAGCTTGCAACGGTTCCAGCCCCAATTAATTAACCTTCATTAATAATTCTCTTCACGTGTTTTGCTCCTGATTCATCAGTAAGCAACTTAACCTGCAAATAGATACTCCCCCATGTATGTGAATGATGGAAGGCACCCGAGGATTTGGTTAGCATTGTGTAAGCAAAGGTTGGGGGAGTGTCATCCATAATGAAACTAAAATGTATGTGTAAACAAAAGAGAAGAGGGATGATCTACCTTGTTGGTAGAGATGACGTCCTTCATGGGAGCCGCTCTTGAGAGTCTGGTTGGCGAGGTGGTTGGAGTACCCACTATCATTCGTTGACAACAACAAACACCTCTCAAAATAATTTTACTTCTGTCTTTGAAAAATGAAAAGCTCTAGCACATGTTAATCCCTGCTTCCCTCCCTCGGCGAAGGGTCAATCTTTACTTTTATGTTGAGTCACCATCCTTTCTTTGAGTACCTTCTTGAGAGCACAACTGCCATTCTTAGTATAATATGCTTGTCCCAAAATATGATCAGCTGTGGTATAACTTTGATGCTTTTATCTTTTACAATTCACTACTTCTAGTCCTTCTATGAACTTCAGAGGTGCCTGAGCATTTATGTTTTGCTGTACAAATACAGGCAAGCGAGATACCACTTTATCATATCTTTCTATGAACATTGCAATCCTGCTTATGGAAGTGTTTCATGATGCTTGCTATTAGTTTGTTGGTATCTTTTTCATGATTGACACAGCTACTAGATGACTTTATTTGCATGTACCTTATTATGAATTGCTTAAGCACTTGTCCATATCATGAGAATATTTACATCATATGAACAAATGTGTTCATGAAAGTTCTTTTATCGACTTAGTTGTTAACTGAATTGCTTGAGGACAAGCAATAAGCTAAGCTTGGGGGAGCTGGCTACGTCCAAAACGTATCTACTTTCCTAACACTTTTGCTATTGTTTTGCCTCTAATTGTGTATTTTGGATACAACTAACACGGACTAACGCTGTTTTCAGCAGAATTGCTCTGGTGTCTCGTTTTTGTGCAGAAATTCAACTTTCAGGAAAATCCTCGGAATTTATGTCGAAGGGCTTATTTTTCCAGAAGAATCACGGAGCCAGAAGGGCAGGCCTGGGGGAGGCCCAGGGCCCCCACACACTAGGCCGGCGCGGCCTGGAGGGGGGGCGCGCCGCCCTAGCGTGTGGCCCCCTCGGCCAGCCTCTGACGCCCCCCTCTGGACTACTTAAGGGTTTCGATCTAAAAACAGCGTTTAGGGCTCGCTAAACCATTCAGCGCCGCCACTGCCGTCGCGAAACTCTGTCTCGGGACCAGAAACTCCGTTCTGGCACTCCGCCGGGACGAGGAATTGGAGGGGATCATCGCCGCCATCACCACCGACGCCTCTCCATCGACCAGCCATGTCCCCATCCATGTGTGAGTAACTCCCCCGCTGTAGGCTGAAGGGGATGGTAGGGATTGGATGAGATTGGTCATGTAATAGTCATAAGATTGTTAGGGCATGGTGCCTAGTATCCGTAGATGGTACTTTTATGATATTGTTGCAACTTGTTATGCTTAATGCTTGTCACTAGGGCCCGAGTGCCATGATCTCAGATCTGAACATGTTATTGTTTCATCATGATATGCATTGTTTTATGATCTTACCTGCAAGCACACACGTTGGGCTGTCTTGAACCCAGGCCCCAAAGTGACAGAATTGAGACAACCGCAGTGGGAAGTGTAATGTGAGGATCACATGTGTTCATGGAGTGTTTGCTCCGGTACTTTATTAAAAGGAGTACCTTAATTTTCAGTAGTTTTCCCTAGAGGTCCGGCTGCCACCGGCTGGTAGGACAAATGATGTTGTGCAAGTTTCTCATGCGAGCACGCACGACTATATACGGAACACATGCCTATGGATTGATTAGTACTTGGATACCGTTTATTATTATCTCTGCAAATGCCCTACCATGATTGTTATATGAATTCTCTCATCCATGCAACGCCCGTTCATCCATCCCTGTGCCTACAGTATTTTAATCCTGCTGTTTACTATAATCACTACTGCTGTCTTTATTTCACTGCTGCTGTTATTTCACTACTCCTATTGCTATAAAACTATTGCTACTGATAAACTCTTGCGAGCAAGTCTATTTCCGTGTGCAGCTGAATTGACAATTGTTAAGGCAAGTATTCTTTGTCTCCCCTTGTGTCGAATCAATAAATTGGGTAATACTTCCTCGAAGACTGTTGCGATCCCCTATACTTGTGGGTCATCGCAAGAGCCCAGCTTGCGCTCCAGCGACAACAGTAGGTTCAGTTCAAACCGTAATGCTAAGGGCCATTTTGTTTGGGCTTCTAGGTGCTTTCCACCAAAATAAGCCAGCCTAACGAAACAAAGAGGGCGGCTTAGCTGTGGGCTTTTACCGAAGCCGGTCGTTTTCCCACACACGTGGAAAAGCGCCCATGCGAGGTGCTTCCCGAGCTTCTCTGGCTCACCCCGAACGGGTATTATTCTGTACCCCTATTCTTCCACGTATTCACAGAGAAAATGCCACTACCAGGCCTGATCCGCTAGAAAACAGTACAGATGAATCGAACGAGGTGTTGCGCCGCTTTACGAGGTCCGTCTGTGCTCCTCTGCTAGGCTTCCACGTCCGAGCTGCACCACTCATCCAAGAGCCACCATATCCGGCTGGCTAGGTGTCAACACCCGGATTTTTAAGTCCAGATGCCTATTATGCCATTCATCGCAATCCCAGGAATATTGTTTTTGCGAGACATAATAGATTGATATCACAACACATCATTCATTACAACCCATAATTGTCTTACATAGAGGGATCACATGATCCAGGCTTAATACAACATGGTTGATCTAAGGATCAATTACAAAACACATAGCGAAAAAGTAATAGCGGTCGTGGTCCATCTGTTCCACAGTGCAACCACGTCAGAGTGATCCTAGTTGTCGTAGACGTCCCGTTGTCCATCTTCCTCGTACCGTTGTCTCTTCTTCATAGTCCTGCCATTTGAATAGCCAGGGACAAAGCCATGAGTACTTTAAAGTACTCGCAAACTAATACTAGTGTAAGCACTATCAACTATAGTAATGGGGTGCTAAGCTCTAGTTTATTTGCATAAAGCCAATTTTATTTCATAAGCATTTAGTAAAAGCCTCTTCATTTGCTAACTAACAAGTGGGAACATTAGTGTCATTCCCACAACTCTGTTGTGATTCAATTCAAATTCACCATTCCAAATTCAAATCACAAGTCACCCTTCACATGTCACATTTTTGAAAATGGTCTGATGACGGAACAGTATGGCTTTCCAATCGTCGGTAATCGTGGACACGGCTATTCGAATAGTTCTACACTCTAGAGGGCACACTTGTGCCACAACATTTGCAAAATCCGTCAGGGTTAACTGGCCCTGATTTATCACACTCCGTGTGCGGACTACCAACCATAACCATTCACTTACATACCCTAGTATAGGCACCTCTCCCCATGAGCTTGGCCTCCCAAGGAAGACATACTTTCACTGAACCGCATTGTGGCCGGACGGTTCACCTCATTCACGTCATTTCACATCAATTCACTTTTAACGGAGGCAGCCTCAGATTAACTCCTATGACGCTTGTTTAGAGGGAACCCATACTAAGATACATAAACTTCCAGTTAAGCCCTACCCATATCAGGTATTGTGGGGGTACTTGTAAAATTGGAATGGTATAACATCTGAACCCAACCATCAGTTTTTGTAAAGTTAACCATGTCATTCACCAGTCACATTCACCTTCAAAATCTTTCAATAGAATGACTCGTCGTTCCAAGGTTTTCCAAAGTCATTTCATTTCACAAGTTCCCATCTAGAGTAGCCAATTTTATTTGTTAGCACTAGCAACTAGTCATGAGGGGTTCTAACTAGCTTCGATTATTCTAGGCTAACTCTGATACTCTTGTAGTACCCTATCTCTAGACCAAAGTTAACTATAAAAGCAAGTTATAATAATCCAAGTAAAAGCTTGTAAGAATAAAACTTGGGATGGGATCATGAAGCATAAAGTAAATTGGTGAGTGTGCCTTGCTCTAGTAGAGCTTTGCACTTTGCAAGAATATTAGCTTGCAAGAGTATAGCTTGCCTTGAGTGGTGTACTGGTCAAAGTTCTCTTCTTCTTCAAAGTAGACCTCCTCCTCCTGATACTCCTCGGTACTAGCGTCTATAAACGAATACGAGGATACAATCAACAAACAAATCTTAAGGCTAGACTAAGCACACAAATGGTTCACACAAGCTATTCTGGCATCACAACATTATTCACATGTTGGTTGACTTTGTTTCCTTTTTAAGAAAAACTAGCAGGTGGCCCGCGCATTTGCGCGGCTAGAACTATTATGTCTTGTAATGTTGATATACACTTACATTTATATACATATATATTATCTTTGATATATCATGTGAAGATATTTCAAATTATATGATAACAGATAGCCAAGTTATATCATGAAAACGTAGTTTTATTAGTCACTTCTGGATCCTAATCATTTATTCAATTTAATTTGGACTTAAATAAAGATCTGTTGGAGTAAATACTTAAATATTTACAATCGATGTCTCTATCTTTCTATAGATTAGATGAGTTTTTCGGGAAAAACATTCTACGAACAACAAACAGAAAATTCTATGTCTTGGACCTTAAAAATTGCATACTCTTCTCCATCACTCCAGATAATTCGGAGTGACATTTTTCATTTGTCATTTTCATGATTCCAATTGATTTGAAAAATCTTAATTTCATCCAAATCAAAGAATTCATATTTAGTGTCGACTGTACCACTCCTCTCCATTGCCTCCAGCTGTATAGAATACAAATGAAATTGCTAATATGTTTATATATTTTTATTCATGTTATTTATTTTTTATGTAGTAACTCATACGAATTTTATAACATCTATGATATTGTTGGAATTCATATAGACATGATTATACCGGTGACATTATATTTTACTATTCAAGTACATGACGTCGTGTGGGTAGACCACGGTGATATGACAATGTTATACTTGCTTTACCATCTCAGTGTAACCCGTGTCTTAGATGACGAATTTCCAATTAAATATGTGCATTCCTTACTTACGTCTTTTCCACTTTATCTCAGTCCCTCCCTATGAACACCTGTACATGCGTGTTTTGGTCACGTGCATAGATTACAGCCCATGAACTCAACCTAGGAAACACACGTGTTATGCGGTTGTGCCTCCTCAGTTCCGCTCGCCAACGTCGAGCTATTCTCTTCCCGTACTATGTTGCCTTCTTACGCTGTTTCATTTGTATCTCACTAAAGGTGAAATCTGGAAGATTTGTAACAACTGAACTTCCATCCATGCGACAAATTTAATCAGAATCTTGCAGCAAAATAATTTAATTAAATTGACTTCATGTATTTGGTGGTCTGTTCAAGAAACTGAACAATTACTTACAACAATTAATCTTGGTGCAATCGCTGAATTCTGAGGCCTTTTGCCGCTCGGAGGACTCTTTGCTGATGGGCCCCATATGTACTGTGTCACTCTATGTGGTACCAATCCGGCACAGCACACACGCACACCCCTCTCAACCCCACCTGAGACCACACTCCTCCCATGGTGATGCCCTCGCCGCCGCCTCGATTCCAGCCGTCGTCCGCCACATCCTCCGCCGCTTCTTGCGGCGAGTCTCCGCCCCGGTCTCCTCCTTCGTTTCCCTTGCATAAACTTTAGTACATGTGATCCTAAAATAATCATACCAGCTGATGTATCCTATACAATTTTTTGTAGATGCGATATGCCACGAATAATAATCATATTACAACGTGTAATCGATTGATAGCTAAATTTTAATATGTCATGATTTCCAAAAGAAATATAATTGCATATTTGTGGTCTGACTCACCGACTAACCTTACTTACTCTTTCGAGGACATGGATGGCAATCACCATTTTCTCGTCACAGATAGTGCTTGAAGATCTCTGATATTCCAGCCGGACATAGACTCCTTAACATGTCTTGACCAAATAAAATAAATAGCTCAATCGAAAAATATTAATGCAAGCGACATAAAGAGAAGCCAAAATTGGCAGAGCAAATTATGCATCCTTGGCAGAGCTAACCTAACATGCTTTCTGATTTAGTTCCTTTTGTTCAGCACGCACAGATCAGAATTGGACTACGGTTGTGTCTCTCTCTCTATGCAGTTCGAGCCACATGCAGCAAGCTATGTGCCTTTGTAGAATAGCTCGCCAATCTTGCTTTAGTCTCCTCTCTCCCTGTTGCCTTCACCTCCGCTATTGCTCTCACCTATGCCAGCCAATGGTTAGTGCCATGCCACTACACATTACGAACACTGAGCTTCCCGCCAAGGCGAGGACAACGCTGAAAGTTCGTGAAGTATGCGGGCAAATCAATCAGAAACCAGCGACAAATGTATAGAGACAGATAATCCGTGTTGAGCCTACTCGTGTCGCCATCGATGCAAACAATTGGCTATATGCCTATAAGGATTTGTCGAAGACCTTGAGGCAGACTCAGGACACCTTGTGCGTTCGTATGCTTCCTTGCCGCAATTTTCGGAACCGCAAGAGAAAATCCAATTAGCACCGCTAGGGACTGCTTTTTGCATGAGCATGAACCGGCTATATGCTTAGACCTTGTGCGTTCGTATGCTTCCCTGCCGCAATTTTCGGAAGCGCCAGAGCAAATCCAATTAGCACAGCAAGGGACTATTGCTTGCATGACCGCTAACCTTGGTACTATTATTTTCCTATACAAACAAAATAGATACTATTATTATTGCATAAGGAGATACATATGTATTCATCCCCGCACAGTCAAAAATAAAAAATATTACATATTATTTCCAATTCGTCTGACAGGGAACCATAATATGACAGTTTTCTGGAGTATAGAAGATGTCACTCAAATATTTTCTGTAGTAGTGCTTTGTTGCCGACACATTATACCTTTGAGTAAGAAAATTTCTTTACCAAGATGCATCAGATAGTAAGTAAATCGTCAAGAAAAAATTGCTTTTACCTTATTGGTTAGCTGTCGATCTGATCCTAGCATGCATACAAACGGTTGCTCCATGCTATGATAGTTTTCTGGAGTATAGATGTGACTCAAATATTTTATGGAGTACTGCTTTGTTGCCGACATATTATACCTTTGAGTAAAAAAATTCCCTTTAAGTAAGAAATTTTCTTTACCAAGATGCATCAGATAGTAAGTAAATCGTCAAGAAAAAATTGCTTTTACCTGTTTGGTTAGCTGTCGATCTGATCCTAGCATGCATACAAACGGTTGCTCTGCCAGTCCCTGGGCTCGTGGACGTACACGAAGTGGATCTGCAGGGTAATTAATTAACATGGATGGTGGTGGCTGGACGTTCCTGAGTTGGTGGCGATCTAGCAGTTCCTGAGTTGCGCCATGCAGGTCCTGATCGAAGTCGTGATTGATGTGCGGCCATAAGCCTTGTCTTTCTCGAGCCCAGCAAAGGTTGCAGCCAGGTGCGGCAATAAATTCATGCGCCGTCGCCGCCCCGCCGCCGAGACCGTATGGAAAAGATTGAGATGCAAAGTATATCCCGTGAAATAGAGTTTGAGAGGAGAAAGTGTTTTTTAGATAGAGATAAGAGGTATTGTTGAGATACGGGTGGATGAATCAATTTAGCACACGGTGCGTAACTAATTTTCTGAACTCCCCACGTAATGTGTGCTTAGGTGTGGTGCGGTTGATCCTATCCATCTCAACCCTTTATATATCTTAAGTTTTATTGTGACAAATCTTCACCGTTGGTTGTTTGTTGTTTTAATAATATAATAGATAATTTCCTCTCATTGAAATAATGATTAGGGTAGCTATTTATGTTCTTTGAGAAATAATTTCCTCTCATTGAATCTTGTTAATATTTAATTTCCTCTAATAATAATATATGACCTAGGTTGACCAAGGTCAACCTCTTCATAATCATCATCTGGGAAAATGATTTAAATGAGGGGAGCACCTCATACCATTTTAATAACACATTGCAATGGTTTAATATCCTCAACTAATTTAATATGAGTTTTAATTGACCATGGTCTCTACCTCATATTAACTTAGTTGAGACAAGATTTAAATGAGACCAAAACATCTCATATGATTTAATAAGTAGTTTTGAACAATTTAAATACTACTATGAGAATATTTTCAAATAAGAACATATGGGTCATGAAGACATGTGTCATCAATTCACATTGAATCACTTGGAGTAATAATTTAAATGAGAGGCTATACTCATATAATTTAAATACTATCTTTGAACTAGTTTAAATGAGCTGGAAATGGCCATATAGCCATTATGTGAATCTAGCCCATGATCATATACAGCAACCCTATCATATTTTTACATAAACAATTAGAGTATTTGATAAGTGAATTATAAGAGTTGGAATTAACTCAAAATCATTTATGGTTGATTTTTAATAATTGTTTGAAGTTGGAAAAGTTACTGCTTTGTTATTTTTACTATTCAAATTCTACAACATATTTTGATTTGAATCCAATGTGGTTGGATGGGGCCTTTCATGAGCTTTCTAAATATATAAAATTTATCAAAATTGACCGAGTGGATTTGTAGTTATTAAATATTTAGCAAAGTATCTGAGAGCAATTTAATTGAAAAAGAAATAAACGCAATTTGAATTCAAACAGGGGGCGGGAAACGAAGTGGGCCGGCCCAGTGGCGGCCTGGGCCACGCGTGCATGGGGCATGCACGTCGGGCGCGGGCGACGCACGCGGTGCGTCGGATCAGGATCCGACGGCGCTGGGCCGTCGTCTTCCTCCCGACGCCAGCGAGCTTCCGACGGCTCTCCTGCTCACCTCCGGGCACGATTTGCGGCAAGGTTGGATGCGTTGGACATGGATTTTCAAGGGCTTCAAAGTGGTGTAGGGTTTGGTGACTATGGTGATGAAAATTTTGACGGTTTTTGTATGTGGCCGCCGGCGAGCTTCGGGCTCTGGTGAGCTGCAAGGAGGGAAGAAGAGAGCTCTAGGAGGGGAGGGATGGATGCCACTAGGAGCTGTGGTGTTGCTCAAGTCCAGAGGCAGGGTTTATATAGGCGCCAGGGGAGGGAACGCGACGTGGAGGTCATGGCGGAGACGTCACGGGCGCGTCGAGCACAGTTGACTTCGGTCAGGGCTACGGCGTGTGAGGTGAGGTAAGGGGTAGGTGATGATGCGCGCGGAGTGGCGAGCCTGTTGGCGTCAGGTGCAGGGCGCGCGAGGTCGATGCAGACGTCGGCGTCCCTCGTGGGCGTCGCGTCTTGTCGTCGTCCTGGCGGGTGAGGGGGTCAACGGTCGTGTCCGGCAAGCGTGCGGGAAGCAGAGGGTGCTGGTGGCGCACGGAGACGCGTTGGATCGCAGCGTGCACGCGGGAACGGGGTCGTGTCCACGGGTGGTGATTAGGGGACGTGGCACGGGTAGTTGTGGTCGACCTCGTGCTCTCCTCAACCAATGGTCATGTCTGGTAGGTGTAGGAGGTCCATGTCAAGCGTGATGACACGTGAGAGAGAGAGAAAGAGAGGGAGCAAGTGGTGGCATGGTGGTGACTAGGCTGGCCGGCATGGTGTGTCGTTGGGTGTGTGTGGTGCATCAAGTCGTCGAGCCTCATGTCTAGCACGTTCAGAGGGGTGAGTGGAAGGGCCAGGACGTGGTCGTGCATGCTGAAATGGACCAGAGAGGAAGGTGACATGGGTGTGTGTCATGCATGCCACGGCATGGTGTGTTTAGGTCAAATGGTGATGATTTCTTGTACCATTCCTTGTCTATTGTGTTTGGCACTGAGAAGAGAGGTCAGAGGAGGACATTTGATGAGCAAAGCATGATGGTTGAGGCTATGATCCACTGGTTTGTTGAGTGTGTTGGTTTGGCAGAATGGTGCTCACAAGGTGTTTGAGGAAATGGCCGAAAGAACAAAAGTTTGGAAATTTTGATTGAATTTTGGGGGAGTGTAATCATATAATATTTGCAGTAGATGGGTGGTGTTTGTGGTCAAATTGGTGCAGGTTTGCAAAAATTCAAATTGCACATGATCTTCATTTTCAAATCTGGTTCCAACTTTGCTTGATGATATATTTGAATCTAGAAAGAATTTGTATGGGGTTGCTTGAGCAAAGTTGTTCACTTTTATGTTGTCTTGGATGAGGTGCAAAGGTTTGACAAAGTTTAGTTTAGGAATCTTGAAATAACAGGGCTCAAAGTAGGCATCAGGTTATAAATGTCAAAAGTGACCATAATTTTATGTGAGCTCATATTTCACTCAAATTTGATTTGATTTGAGTTTCTTTGATTCTAAAAGTGATATTATGTGTTTAGTAACCAAACACAACCAATGGTGCAAGCCATAATGGTCTAGGTTCAAGATTTGTAAAAATGGCCATATCCACATATGTGTATTGGAAAATCCTCTTATTTTCAATTTGATTTGGTTTTTCTTGATCTCATTGATGTGGTTGAGGTTTACAAGGATATAAGAAAGCAATCCAAGCAATGGAAACAAGTTTGATGGTCTTTTGCTCAAGTTTGTATTTTTGGCCATATGCACATATGTGCATTTCATATTTTTATTTCCTTTTCTTTATATATGATCAAAGGTCATGGTTTAGGGTTGATTTAGTGTTAGATTGGGTTTAGTAAGGTTTTCAAACCATTTGGGCAAGGTAGAGGTGCTTAGGTCAAGTTTTGGAAAAATGGCTATGTGCCACATATGCTCCTATGCATAGGTTGCATTTCTTTTTTATTTCTTCTTGTTTCACCTTGATTTTGATTGGAGAAGTACTTGATTAGGTTTGTTGATGTTTTCAAAGCATCTTAACAAGGTAGAAAGGTTTAGATAGAAGTTTCACCAAAAATAGTCATAGGCTCATAGGCCCTTTTCTTGTTTAATTTCATTTCTTTTTATTTTGTTTATAATAGATGGTGAGAAGAGGGGTGAGGTTTAGGGTTTAGTGGAGTATCTCAATGGTTCACCACTATTTTGAAAAGTAGGAATGGTATTAGTCAATATTTGCATGCTAGGGCTATATGCCCACATATTTTATTTTATTTTAGTTCCTTCTTATTTGATACTATTTTGTTTTGAGAAGATTAGGGTTTAGGGTTTTGGAATTAGGTTCAATGCAATAAATAAACAATCAGGGCAATATCACAACATATAAGCATGCTCACTAGGCACCACACTTAATTTAATAAGAGTTTTTGTTGGTTCTCATTTTTGGAAAAAGGAAATTCATTTTCTCTTTGTTTAAATTTTTGGGATGTTACAAACCCTTCCCCCTTAAACAAATCTCGTCCCGAGATTTTAAGAAAAGTTAGGTTCCTAAGAGAGATTGAGTAATTGGATTAACAGGAAAACATACTTGGCATGGCCTGAGGCGCTTCTTGTACTTCAGCTGCATTTAGGTGGTAGAGGCGGCCGTTGCGGTTGTTCTGGTTCTTTTTAACTGCGAAGCGGCGCTGTTGCTGAGCAGGTGCAGCGGTGTTGGCAGCAATCCTGGCAAGCTTCTTGGGGCACTCATTGGAGTAGTGACCCACAACTCCACATTCATAGCAGTTCACAGTTGACTTGTCCTTCGGGGTGACGGGGATGGCATTGCTTCCAGTCCTCGGGCCAGTGTTGGTGTTGTTGTTGTTCCCATTGTTGTTGTTGCTGTTGTTGTTGTTGTTGTTGTGGTGGCTGTTGTTGTTGTTGCCTCCGGTCTTCGGGGGTCCTCCGTTGTTGTTGGTGTAGTTGGGGCGATAATTCTGAGCAGGGGGCTTGTTGTGTCTTGGGGTGAATCCTCCAGAGGAGTTGTTGCGGTACTTCTGTGTATGGTGGGGTCCATTCTGGTTCATCATTCTTCTCTTGCGGTTCTCATTGGCTTGATGCAGCTTTCCTTCCATCTGTATGGCTGAGTCCACAAGGGCTTCGAGGTCAGCGAACGGAATGTTCACTAACACAGTTTGCATCTCGTCATGCAGTCCGTTCAGAAATCTTTCCTTCCTCTTCTCATTGGTGTCTGTCTCATCCGGGGCGTACCTTGAGTGTAAGAAACCTGTCGCGGTATTCCACCACGGACATCCTTCCTTGCTTGAGTTCCCGGAACTCGTCTCTCATTTTCTTGATCAGTCCTTGGGGCACATGATATTTGCTGAACTTGATTTTGAAGTCTTCCCAAGTCATCATTTGCCCCGCATTCATTGCGCGGGCACTTGTCCACCAGGCTCTGGCAGGTCCTGATAGGTAATGGGTGGCAAACAGTACTTTCTCTGCGGCTTCTACTCCCACTACTTATAAGTTGTTCTCCATTGTCTGGAGCCAATCATCTGCGTCAAGTGGCTCTTCGGTCTTGCTAAACATCGGAGGGTTGGTGTTCTGAAAGTTCTTCAGCTTCGATCAGGGGTGATCGTGGTTTCCATGGCCCTGATTGTTCTGAGCTATCTGCTGCAGTGCAGCAATGTTGTCTTGTCGTTCAGCTTTCTCGGCTTCGCGGTCTTCCATCATCATTTGTAGCATTTGCATCATTGCGTCTTGGGTGGCGCTGCGGGTTGGTGGGGCCATCTGATTATTGGAGTAAATGATAAGATAAGAGGGAAATTTCTATGGTTTGTTTGAGTTAAAGTTCACAAAGTTTCAAAACTTGAGTAGTGTTGAGGGGGTAAAACCAACAACACTTTTTCATTCATACCAAGCATCACACATTACAAATCTAACACACCGTTGGTTTTAAGAACCATTCATTCGCTCTACGATACAAGGGATCCTGATACAACTCACACCTACTAAAGTGCTTTAATGATACTACTCTTCAGGGGGGATTTCTTCGTCTTCACGGTTAAGGTGCTTGGCGAAGGGCGAGGGCGTTGTCCAAATCCCTGCGGGTTTTGTACAGCCTGAAGTCCTGGTGTGCTACATAGTGGTTCATCTCCGTGTGTGGTGGCATGGTCATCGATCTTCCCATGGAGTCATGTCTTGGGTAGTAGATGAAACGAGTGTTTCGGATCTTGTTCTCATTTTGTCCACACAGACGGGCGATTGCTTCTTGCATAGCTCTGACTAGTCCTTCCTTCCAGGTGTTTCCCGTTACAGAAAACCATATGGTTTCCCATACCGGGGCTCCAAGCTTTCTTCCTAGATCAGCAGAAACTTCCCACCGAGGTGGTCCTCCCAACTGATTATTGCGGGGTGTTCCGAAGAACTCGGGGTACGGGTGTCCTAGATATTCCACTAGTTGCTTCAAATCCGTTTCGAACCTCAGTTCTCCTCCGTGACCAAGCTGATAGCACTCCCATTGGTAGTCCATCTGTGAGCAATTAGGATGAGTAAGTTAGAGAAGTGATCAAGGGTGCAAAATTTTATGTAGGATTACAAGGAAAAGTAGAGTATGGATCTCTTATTTTGGAAAAGATCTCAAGGATAAGAGTGAGACTAAGTTTTCATAAATATTCACTTCATTGGTTTTGAAACTAAGTTTTTCAGACGTCCATTCTAACTAGGGTCTCCTAAGGTCAACAATGGCTCTGATACCAACTTGTCAACACCCGGATTTTTAAGTCCAGATGCCTATTATGCCATTCATCGCAATCCCAGGAATATTGTTTTTGCGAGACATAATAGATTGATATCACAACACATCATTCATTACAACCCGTAATTGTCTTACATAGAGGGATCACATGATCCAGGCTTAATACAACATGGTTGATCTGAGGATCAATTACAAAACACATAGAGGAAGCGAGGTAATAGCGGTCGTGGTCCATCTGTTCCACAGGCAACTGTTGACGTCAGGAGTGATCCTAGTTGTCGTAGACGTGCTGCTGTCCATCTTCCTCGTACTGTTGTTCTCTTCATAGTCTGGCCATTTGAATAGCCAGGGACAAAGCCATGAGTACTTTAAAGTACTCGCAAACTAATACTAATGTAAGCACTATCAACTATAGTAATGGGGTGCTAAGCTCTAAGTTTATTTTCATAAAGCCAATTTTATTTCATAAGCATTTAGTAAAAGCCTCTTCATTTGCTAACTAACTCAAGTGGGGACATTAGTGTCATTCCCACAACTCTGTTGTGATTCAAGTCAAATTCACCATTCCAAATTCAAATCACAAGTCACCCTTCACATGTCACATTTTTTAAAATGGTCTGATGACGGAACATGGCCTTTCCAATCGTCCGTAACCGTGGACACGGCTATTCGAATAGTTCTACACTCTGCAGAGGTCGTACACTTGTGCCACAACATTTGCAATAATCCGTCAGGGTTAACTGGCCCTGATTTATCACACTCCATGTGCGGACTACCAACCATAACCTTTCACTTACATACCCTAGTATAGGCACCTCTCCCCATGAGCTTGGTCTCCCAGTGAAGACAGACAGTCAGCCTGGGAACTGCACAGGGCTTGGGCCGGACATTCACCTCATTCACGTCATTTCACATCAATTCACTTTTAACGGAGGCAGCCTCAGCATAACCCCTACGACGCTTGTTTAGAGGGAACCCATACTAAGATACATAAACTTCCAGTTAAGCCCTACCCATATCAGGTATTGTGGGGGTACTTGTAAAATTGGAATGGTATCGCATCTGAACCCAACCATCAGTTTTTGTAAAGTTAACCATGTCATTCACCAGTCACATTCACCTACAAAATCTTTCAATAGAATGACTCATCGTTCCAAGGTTTTCCAAAGTCATTTCATTTCACAAGTTCCCATCCACTACAAGAAAAGTTGCCATGGCCGACGAAGTTGAAGTCGCGCCGTGGTTGGTGGTGCACCATGGCCGACGATTTTTGGTCCCTCCGTGGTTCATGTCAAAACTTTTTTTCTCGTTTTTGAGGCCACCTAGCCCGACGAAAGCGGCCAAAACGTCGCGTATGGTGGCCCGGGACGTGGTGCATCGCGAATTCTCGGGTTCGCCGGCCGAGTCAACGCAAATCCGCACCGCCCAGGGATGTAGGGCCCACATGGCAGCCTCTCTAGCATTGTTTTTTTTCTCGATCGCGCCATCTCGTTCAACGCTCTCCGATCGAGCCGTTTACGATGCAGGATCATGGGTCCCGCTTGTCATCCTCTATGAACCAAAATTCCTTCTTTTCTTGGATTTTTTGACCCCCTGATTTCTGGCTACTTCCTTTTTCTTGTGATCCCTTGCCGCCTTGGAAACGTTGAGACCGCTGCACTAAATGGGACCCGCATGTCATCCTCTATGAGCTATCAACTTTCTTTTCTTGGAGTTATTTTTGGCACCTCATATTTGGTCACTTGCCTTTTCTTTCGATCCCCGCCTCTCAAACGGTGATGCCGCTGATGCTAAATGGGACCCGCATGTCATCCTCTATGTACTATAAAACTTTCTTTTCTGGATTATTTTTGGCACCTCATATTTCGTCACTTGCCTTTTTCTTTCGATCCCCCGCTGCCTCTCAAACTGTGATACCGCTGCTGCTAAATGGGACCCGCATGTCATCCTCTATGTACTATAAAACTTTCTTTTCTTGGATTTTTTTGGCACCTCATATTTGGTCACTTGACTTTTCTTTCGATCCCCGCTGCCTCTCAAACAGTGATACCGATGCTGCTAAATGGGACCCGCATGTCATCCTCTATGTACTATAAAACTTTCTTTTCTTGGATTATTTTTGGCACCTCATATTTGGTAACTTGACTTTTTCTTTCGATCCCCTGCCTCTCAAACGGTGATACCGCTTTGCTAAATGGGACCCGCATGTCATCCTCTATGTACTATAAAACTTTCTTTTTGGATTATTTTTGGCACCTCATATTTGGTCACTTGACTTTTTCTTTCGATCACCTGCTGCCTCTCAAACGGTGATACCGCTGCTGCTAAATGGGACCCGCATGTCATCCTCTATGTACTATAAAACTTTCTTTTTTGGATTATTTTTGGCACCTCATATTTGGTCACTTGACTTTTTCTTTCGATCACCTGCTGCCTCAAACGGTGATACCGCTGCTGCTAAATGGGACCTGCATGTCATCCTCTATGTACTATAAAACTTTCTTTTCTTGGATTATTTTTTGCTCCCGATATTTGGTCACTTGCGTTTTTTCTTTCGATCTCATGCCACGTTTGAAACTTTGAGGAACCTGCTGGCTCATGGGACCCGCATGTCATCCTCTATGTGCTATAAAAGTTTATTTTCTATGGTTTTTTTCACTCTCTGATTTTTGTCTATTTCCTTTTTCTTTTGATGCCCTACCGCCTTGGAAACGTTGAGTAAGCTGCTTACTCATGGGACCCGCATGTCATCCTCTATGTAAAATCAAGTTGCCTTGAATTATTTTTGGCTCCTGATATTTCGTCACTTGCCTTTTCTTTCGATCTCATGCCACGTTTGAAACGTTGAGGAACCTGGGCTCATGGGACCCGCATGTCATCCTCTATGTGCTATAAAGTTTATTTTCTTGGAGTTATTTTTTACCCTAATTTCTGGCTATTTGCCTTTTTTCTTTTGATCCCTGCCCCCTTTGAAACGATGAGGACGCTGTTGGCAGGTCGGTCCCATATGTCATCCTCTATGAACAATACAAGTTTCCTTTGGTGGATTTATTTTTACCCCTAATTAATTTCTGGCTATTTCCTTTTTTTTCTTTGATCCTCTGCCGCCTTGGAAACGTTGAGGATGCTGCTGCCTCATCGGTCCCGCATGTCATCCTCTCAGAACGATAAATGTTTTCTTTTCTTGGATTTTTACCAACTGATTTTTGGTTTTTTTTATTTTCGATCCCCTGCCGCCTTTGAAACATTGACGACGCTGCTGGCTCATGGGTCCCCGATGTCAGCCTCCCCATACAAGAAACATGTGATATCTTGATTATTTTGCAGACAATAAACAGTGTATTTCGCTCTGAGCTATTGCAAACGGATAAATTAAATCTTTATTTTTACAACATATATCTTGAATCTCCTTGTTTTTTGTTTTGGCGAAGCATAGGACTTTCCTGTTTTTTTTTGAGAAAAATCCGAACTTTCATGTTCTGGAGTGGGCTGAAATTGTACGAGTCAAAAGGCCCAGAAGGATAGTTCGAAGGCCCAGATGTCCAGATGCAGCCCAATTGAAATCTTTCTTTTCTTGGATTTTTTTCACCCCCTGATTTCTGGCAACTTCATTTTTCTTTTGGTCATGTGCCACCTTGGAAACGTTTAGACAGCTGCTGCAAAATGGGACCCGCATGTCATCCTCTATGTACAATAAAGTTTCTTTTCTTGGATTATTTTTGGCTCCTGATATTTGGTCACTTGCCTTTTTCTTTCGATCTCATGCCACGTTTGAAACGTTGAGGAATCTGCTGGCTCATGGGACCCGCATGTCATCCTCTATGTACAATAAAAGTTTGATTTCTTGAATTTTTTTTCACCCTCTGATTTTTGGCTATTTCCTTTTTCTTTTGATCCCCGCCGCCTTTGAAACGTTTACTAAGCTGCTGGCTCATAGGTCCCACATGTCAGCCTGTATGAACGATAAAGCTTTCCTTTCTTGGAGTTTTTTTGAACCCCTAATTTCTGGCTACTTTCTTTTTCTTTTGATCTCAAGCCGCATTTGAAACGTTGGGACCGCTGCTGCAAAATGGGACCCGCATGTCATCCTCTATGTACAATAAAGTTTCTTTGCTTGGATTTTTGGCTCCCGATATTTGGTCACTTGCCTTTTTCTTTCGATCCCATGCCACGTTTGAAACGTTGAGGAACCTGCTGGCTCATGGGACCCGCATGTCATCCTCTATGTACTACAAAAGTTTATTTTCTTGGGTTTTTTTTCACTCTCTGATTTTTGGCTATTTCCTTTTTCTTTTGATCCCCTGCCGCCTTGGAAACGTTGAGTAAGCTGCTAACTCGTGGGACCCGCATGTCATCCTCTATGTACAATCAATTTTCTTTTCTTGGAGTTTTTTTACCCCCTAATTTCTGGCTACTTTCTTTTTCTTTTGATCTCAAACCGCATTTGAAACGTTGGGACAGCATGTCATCCTCTATGTACAATAAAAGTTTCTTTTTTTGGATTATTTTTCACCCTCTGATTTTTGGTCACTTGCCTTTTTCTTTCGATCTCATGCCGCCCTTGAAAACGTTGAGGAACCTGCTGGCCCATGGGACCCACATGTCATCCTCTATGTACTATAAAAGTTTCTTTTCTTTGATTTTTTCACCCTCGATCTTTGGCTATTTCCTTTTTCTTTTCATCCCCTGCCGCCTTGGAAACGTTAGTAAGCTGCTGACTGGTGGGACCCGCATGTCATCCTCTATGTACAATCAAGTCTCTTTTCTTGGATTTTTTTACCCCCTTATTTTTGGTCACTTGCCTTTTTCTTTCGATCTCATGCAGCCTCTGAAACGTTGAGAAGCTGCTGGCTCATGGGACCCACATGTCATCCTCGATACTATAAAAGTTTCTTTTCTTGGATTTTTTCACCCTCTTATTTTTGGCTGTTTCCTTTTTCTTTTGATCCCCTGCCGCCTTGGAAACATTGATTAAGCTGCTGACACAAGGGGCCCGCATGTCATCCTCTATGTACAATCAACTTGCAAGATCTTGGGGCGGAAGAGCTTGTATAAGTGGGACCCATATGTCATCCTCTATGTACAATAAAAGTTTCTTTTTCTTGGATTATTTTTTGCTCCTGGTATTTGGTCTCTTTCCTTTTTCTTTCGATCTCATGCCGCCTCTGAAACGTTGAGTAAGGTGCTGGGTCATGGGACCCGCATGCCATCCTCTATGTACAATCAACTTTCTTTTCTGGGAGTTTTTTTACCCCTAATTTCTGGCTACTCTTTTTCTTTTGATCTCAAGCCGCATTTGAAACGTTGACACCGCTGCTCCAAAATGGGACCCGCATGTCATCTTTTATGTACAATAAAGTTTCTTTTCTTGGATTATTTTTGGCTCCTGATATTTGGTCACTTGTCTTTTTCTTTCGATCTCATGCCCCCTTTGAAAGGTTGAGGAAGCTGCTAGCGCATGGGTCCCGCATGTCATACTCTATGAACAATAAAAGTTTCCTTCCTTGGAGTTATTTTTTACCGCTAATTTCTGGCTACTTCCTTTTTCTTTTGATCCCCTGCCGCCTTGGAAACGTTGAGTAAGCTGCTGACACAAGGGGCCCGCATGTCATCCTCTATGTACAATCAACTTGCAAGATCTTGGAGCGAAAGAGCTTGTATAAGTGGGACCCATATGTCATCATCTATGTACAATAAAAGTTTCTTTTCTTGGATTATTTTTTGCTCCTGATATTTGGTCACTTTCCTTTTTCTTTCTATCTCATGCCGCCACTGAAACGTTGAGTAAGGTGCTGGCTCATGGGACTGTACAATAATGTTTCATTTCTTAGATTTTTTTTACCCACTGATTTTTGCTAACTTGCCTTTTTCTTTTCGATCATATGCCGCCTTTGAAATTGAGGTCGCCGCTGGCTCATGGGTCCCACAAGTCAGCCTCTATGAACAATAAACCTTTCCTTTGTTGGATTTATTTTTACCCCTAATTTCTGGCTATTTGCCTTTTTCTTTTGATCCCCTGCGGCCTTTGAAACGATGAGGATGCTGCTGGCAGGTCGGTCCCACATGTCATCCTCTATGAAGAATAAAAGTTTCCTTTTTGGATTTATTTTTGACCCCTAATTTCTGGCTATTTGCCTTTTTCTTCTGATCCCTGCCGACTTCGAAATGATGAGGATGCAGCTGGCAGATCGGTCCCACATGTCAGCCTCTATGAACTATAAATGTTTCCTTTGTAGGATTTATTTTTTACCCCTATTTTCGGGCTACTTGCCTTTTTCTTTGAAACGTTGAGGACGCTACTGTCTCATGGGTCCCACATGGCATCCTCTCTGAACGATAAACCTTCATTTCTTGTTAACGACAGGTTTATCAGTATTATTTTCGCAGACTAATACAAGCTCTTTGGCTCCAAGATCTTGCAAGTTGATAGATTAAATCAAGGAATTATTAGGATATGTTTTAAATTTCAAATCCACTTTATGAATTTTTAAAAATACCATTATCCATGTGGGTATGGAGCGATCAAGGATTTTCATATTGGGCATGAGCAGTTTCAAAAATTGGAACCCTATAATTCAAAATAAATAAAAACAACTTTTATGTAGAATCTCCGTGTATTTTTTTTTGCCAATCATAGGATCTGTGTTTCATTAGAAAAGGGCCGAAATTGCATGAGCAGAAAGGCCCATTTGCAGTTATTGGGCTTCGACGGCCGGAGCAAGTAGACCGATAACAATTACCATGTAGATGTTCCTTGGCAACCCAAAAGTGAAATATTGGGCCCAACAGGGGAAGGTTGAACAGTACTTTTTCTATTGGGAAGGTGGTACATGGGGTTATCCTGACAAAAAAAATGGAACATGGGTTACTGAAGGTTGCCCATTTGTGCCTAATATGTTTGTCAGCAGGAGCTTTACCTTCCGCCGCCGCCGCCATGCCTCGTCGCGGGTCGAGCTACCGGTACGGCGGCGTCTCGAGCTCGGGGTACCGCAGCGTCCGCGCGCGCCCCAAATTAAGGTACTTCCTCCTCGGGACGGCACCTACGATAGGCTCGGCTGGCCTTGGGGCATTTACCCCTAGCCTCTTCCATGCTCAAGTTTTTGAAATGTTTCTGGCTCTGTTCAACACTGGATCAAATTTGTCAACATGACCATTCTTATGGAGTAGCAACGAGTTGAATCTCTCAAAACTCTTTAAGTTCTGCAATATAACGACTAATTGGTACTACCTTATACAAAATGATTACATATCCTTATTCTGGTTCCCTGGAAAATCTGATCGCATTAACAGCCGACCCTTCGTTCTCGCTCGTCTCCCCGCGCGAGCGCCTCGCTTCCTGCGCCCGAGTTACAGCAGCCGCCACCGCCTCCCATTATAGATGATGGCGCCATGGGAGAGAAGCTCTACTCCTTCACTCTCGGACCTCCTCTCTCATTTTCTTCCACTCGTTTTCCCGTTAGGTTTCCATGGCGACGGCATTGATGGTGTTGGTGCTTGATGCTGTAGATGTACACGCCGTTGGGAACCCCAAGAGGAAGGTATGATGCGCACAGTGGCAAGTTTTCCCTCAGAAAGAAACCAAGGTTTATCGAACCAGGAGGAGCCAAGAAGCACGTTGAAGGTTGATGGTGGCGAAATGTGATGCGGCGCAACAACAGGGATTCCGGCGCCAACGTGGAACCTGCACAACACAACCCAAGTACTTTGCCCCAACGAAACAGTGAGGTTGTCAATCTCACCGGCTTGCTGTAACAAAGGATTAAGCGTATCGAGTGGAAGATGATTGTTTGCAAGAAAACAGTAAAACAAGTAGATTGTATGCTATGTAAAGAATAGGACCGGGGTCCACAGTTCACTAGAGGTGTCTCTCCCATAAGATAAAAGCATGTTGGGTGAACAAATTACAGTCGGGCAATTGACAAATAGAGAAGGGCATACAATGCATGTACATGATATGGTAAATATAGTGAGATTTCATCCGGGCATTACGACAAAGTACATAGACCGCCATCCAATTGCATCTATGCCTAAAAAGTCCACCTTCAGGTTATCATCCGAACCCCTTCCAGTATTAAGTTGCAAAGCAACAGACAATTGCATTAAGTATGGTGCGTAATGTAATCGACAACTACATCCTTAGACATAGAATCAATGTTTTATCCCTAGTGGCAACAGCACATCACAACCTTAGAACTTTCTGTCACTGTCCCAGGTGTCAATGAAGGCATGAACCCACTATCGAGCATAAATACTCCCTCTTGGAGTTAAGAGCAAAAACTTGGCCAGAGCCTCTACTAATAACGGAGAGCATGCAAGATCATAAACAACACATAAACAATAGATTGATAATCACCATAACATAGTATCCTCTATCCATCGGATCCCGACAAACACAACATATAGTATTACAGATAGATGATCTTGATCATGTTAGGCAGCTCACAAGATCCAACAATGAAGCACAACAAGGAGAAGACAACCATCTAGCTACTGCTATGGACCCATAGTCCAGGGGTGAACTACTCACTCATCACTCCGGAGGTGACCATGGCGGTGTAGAGTCCTCCGGGAGATGAATCCCCTCTCTGGCAGGGTGCCGGAGGCGATCTCCTGAATCCCCCGAGATGGGATGCGGCGGCGTCTCAGCAAGGTTTTCCGTATCGTGGCTCTCGGTACTGGGGGTTTCGCGACGGAGGCTATAAGTAGGCGAAAGGGTAGGTCAAGAGGCACGAGGGGCCCAGGGGGCAGGCCGGCGCGGCCAGGGCCCGGGCCGCGCCGCCTATCCCCTGGCCACCCGTGGCCCCACTTCGACTCTCCTTCGGTCTTCCGTCTGCAAAAATAGGACCCGGGCGGTGATTTCGTCCCCGAGAATATTTCGTTACTAGGATTCTGAAACCAAAAACAGCAGAAAACAACAACCGGCTCTTCGCATCTTGTTAATAGGTTAGTTCCGAAAATGCGTAAATACGACATATAATGTGCATAAAACATGTAGGTATCATCAATAAAGTAGCATGGAACATAAGAAATTATCGATACATTGGAGACGTATCAGCATCCCCAAGCTTAGTTCTGCTCGTCCCGAGCAGGTAAAACGATAACAAAGATAATTTCTGAAGTGACATGCCATCATAATCTTGATCATACTATTTGTAAACATATGTAATGAATGCAGCGATCAAAACAATGGTAATGACATGAATAAACAACTGAATCATAAAGCAAAGACTTTTCATGAATAGTACTTTCAAGACAAGCATCAATAAGTCTTGCATAAGAGTTAACTCATAAAGCAATAAATCAAAGTAAAGGTGTTGAAGCAACACAAAGGAAGATTAAGTTTCAGCGGTTGCTTTCAACTTATAACATGTATATCTCATGGATATTGTCAACATAAAGTAATATAACAAGTGCAATATGCAAGTATGTAGGAATCAATGCACAGTTCACACAAGTGTTTGCTTCTTAAGGTGGAGGGAGATAGGTAAACTGACTCAACAATAAAAGTAAAAGAATGGTCCTTCAAAGAGGAAAGCATCGATTGCTGTATTTGTGCTAGAGCTTTTATTTTGAAAACATGAAACAATTTTGTCAACGGTAGTAATAAAGCATATGAGTTATGTAAATTATATCTTACAAGTTGCAAGCCTCATGCATAGTATACTAATAGTGCCCGCACCTTGTCCTACTTAGCTTGGACTACCGGATCTTTGCAATGCCATGTTTCAACCAAGTGTCACAAAGGGGTACCTCCATGCCGCCTGTACAAAGGTCTAAGGAGAATGCTCGCATTTTGGATTTTGATTATTCTCAACTTAGACATCCATACCGGGACAACATGGACAACAGATAATGGACTCCTC
Source organism: Lolium multiflorum (assembly GCA_030979885.1). NCBI lineage: Eukaryota > Viridiplantae > Streptophyta > Magnoliopsida > Poales > Poaceae > Lolium > Lolium multiflorum. The sequence goes on from CM061747.1 coordinate 93,658,120, forward strand.
TTTAATGCATAAGCATGTAACAATAATTATTATTCTCATATGAGATTGAGGATATATGTCCAAACTGAAACTTCCACCATGATTCATGGCTTTAGTTAGCGGCCCAATGTTCTTCTCTAACAATATGCATGCTCCAACCACTAAGGTGATAGATCCTTCAGACAAGACGGACATGCATAGCAACTCACATGATATTCAACAATAGTTGATGGCGTTCCCCAGAAGCATGGTTATCGCACAACAAGCAACTTAATAAGAGATAAAGTGCATAAGTACATATTCAATACTACGATAGTTTTTAAGGCTATTTTGTCCCATGAGCTATATATGGCAAAGGTGAATGATGGAATTTTAAAGGTAGCACTCAAGCAATTTACTTTGGAATGGCGGAGAAATACCATGTAGTAGGTAGGTATGGTGGACACAAATGGCATAGTGGTTGGCTCAAGGATTTGGATGCATGAGAAGTATTCCCTCTCGATACAAGGTTTAGGCTAGCAAGGTTATTTGAAGCAAACTCAAGGATGAACCGGTGCAGCAAAACTCACATAAAAGACATATTGTAAACATTATAAGACTCTACACCGTCTTCCTTGTTGTTCAAAACTCAATACTAGATATTATCTAGACCTTAGAGAGACCAAATATGCAAATCAAATTTTAGCAAGCTCTATGTATTTCTTCATTAATGGGTGCAAAGTATATGATGCAAGAGCTTAAACATGAGCACAACAATTGCCAAGTATCACATTATCCAAGACATTTTAGAATTACTACATGTAGCATTTTCCAATTCCAACCATATAACAATTTAACGAAGAAGAAACTTCGCCATGAATATTATGAGTAAAGCCTAAGGACATATTTGTCCATATGCAACAGCGGAGCGTGTCTCTCTCCCACAAAGTGAATGCTAGGATCCATTTTATTCAAACAAAAACAAAAACAAAACAAACCGACGCTCCAAGTAAAGAACACAAGATGTGACTGAATAAAAATATAGTTTCAGGGGAGGAACCTGATGATGTTGTCGATGAAGAAGGGGATGCCTTGGGCATCCCCAAGCTTAGACGCTTGAGTCTTCTTAGAATATGCAGGGGTGAACCACGGGGCATCCCCAAGCTTAGAGCTTTCACTCCTCTTGATCATAGTATATCATACTCCTCTCTTGACCCTTGAAAACTTCCTTCACACCAAACTTCAAGCAAACTCATTAGAGGGTTAGTGCACAATTAATAATTCACATGTTCAGAGGTGGCACAATCATTCTTTACACTTCTGGACATTGCATAAAGCTACTGGACATTAATGGATCAAAGAAATGAATCCAACATAGCAAAAGAGGCAATGCGAAATAAAAGGCAGAATCTGTCAAAAACAGAACAGTCCGTAAAGACGAATTTTAAAATGGCACCAGACTTGCTCAAATGGAAAAACTCAAAACTAATGAAAGTTGCGTACATATCTGAGGATCACGCTCGTAAATTGGCAGATTTTTTCGAATTTTCTACAGAGACCTGTGCCCAGATTCGTGACAGACAGCAATGCTGTTTCTGCGCAGCGATCCCAAATATAACATCAACTTTGACATAGAAACTTTACTTGGCACAAAAACATGATAAGGAGAGGTTGCTACAGTAGTAAACAACTTCCAAGACTCAAATATAAAACAAAGTACTGTAGTAAAAACATGGGTTGTCTCCCATAAGCGCTTTTCTTTAACGCCTTTCAGCTAGGCGCAGAAAGTGCAAATCAAGTATTATCAAATGAAGAAGCATCAACATTATAACCAGGGGTGTTGGGAGTTTTCTCAACCAAGCATAGTATATTGGATACATAAGTTTTAGCGTCTCCCTTTTCATTAGTCTTGGGCTTGCTATTCTCATCGAACAAATTTTCAGGAACAAGCCAAGCATAGTTATTTTCTAGTGCATCATTCATAGCTAGGAGTTTACATGGTATTGGTGCTTTGATCTCCCCACCATCATTAATATTATTAGTGTACCTTATTCTATCCATGTCCATTTTTTCAAGGAGACCAACAAAATTAGTATGAGAACCTAGCATATTAAATTTAGCAAAAACTTTTCTAGCCTCTCTTGCTAGACCACCAAATTCTCTAAGAAGAGTTTCTAAAACAAAATCTTTCTTTTCCCCTTCTTCCATATCACCAAGTGTAAGAAACATGTGTTGGATTATAGGATTGAGATTAACAAATTTAGTTTCCAACATGCGAACTAAAGCAGCAGCAGCAATTTCATAGGTAGGTGCAAGTTCTACCAAGTGTCTATCTTCAAAATCTTCAGTAATACTAACATGATTGAAAAATTCTTCTATATTATTTCTCCCAACTATGGACCCACGTCCTACCGGTATGTCTTTTGTGGTAAAATTAAAAGGAAACATGATGCAATAAGCAAAAAGTAAACTAGGCAAACAAAGTAAAGACAAGTAACTAATTTTTTTTTTGTGTTTTTGATATAGAGAGCAAGACAGTAAATAAAGTAAAACTAGCAACTAATTTTTTTGTGTTTTGTTTAGGTGCAGCAAACAAAGTAGTAAATAAAATAAAGCAAGACAAAAACAAAGTAAAGAGATTGAGAAGTGGAGACTCCCTTGCAGCGTGTCTTGATCTCCCCGGCAACGGCGCCAGAAACAGGCTTGATGCGCGTAGATATACACGTCCGTTGGGAACCCCAAGAGGAAGGTATGATGCGCACAGCAAGTTTTCCCTCAGAAAGAAACCAAGGTTTATCGAACCAGGAGGAGCCAAGAAGCACGTTGAAGGTTGATGGTGGCGAAATGTGATGCGGCGCAACAACAGGGATTCCGGCGCCAACGTGGAACCTGCACAACACAACCCAAGTACTTTGCCCCAACGAAACAGTGAGGTTGTCAATCTCACCGGCTTGCTGTAACAAAGGATTAAGCGTATCGAGTGGAAGATGATTGTTTGCAAGAAAACAGTAAAACAAGTTGCAGTAGATTGTATGCTATGTAAAGAATAGGACCGGGTCCACAGTTCACTAGAGGTGTCTCTCCCATAAGATAAAAGCATGTTGGGTGAACAAATTACAGTGGGCAATTGACAAATAGAGAAGGGCATACAATGCATGTACATGATATGGTAAATATAGTGATATTTAATCCGGCATTACGACAAAGTACATAGACCGCCATCCAATTGCATCTATGCCTAAAAAGTCCACCTTCAGGTTATCATCCGAACCCCAGTTGCAAAGCAACAGACAATTGCATTAAGTATGGTGCGTAATGTAATCGACAACTACATCCTTAGACATAGAATCAATGTTTTATCCCTAGTGGCAACAACACATCACAACCTTAGAACTTTCTGTCACTGTCCCAGGTGTCAATGAAGGCATGAACCCACTATCGAGCATAAATACTCCCTCTTGGAGTTAAGAGCAAAAACTTGGCCAGAGCCTCTACTAATAACGGAGAGCATGCAAGATCATAAACAACACATAAACAATAGATTGATAATCACCCTAACATAGTATCTCTATCCATCGGATCCCGACAAACACAACATATAGTATTACAGATAGATGATCTTGATCATGTTAGGCAGCTCACAAGATCCAACAATGAAGCACAACAAGGAGAAGACAACCATCTAGCTACTGCTATGGACCCATAGTCCAGGGGTGAACTACTCACTCATCACTCCGGAGGCGACCATGGCGGTGTAGAGTCCTCCGGCAGGGTGCCGGAGGCGATCTCCTGAATCCCCCGAGATGGGATTCGCGGCGGCGGCTCGAAGGTTTTCCGTATCGTGGCTCTCGGTACGGGGTTTCGCGACGGAGGCTATAAGTAGGCGAAAGGGTAGGTCAAGAGGCGGCACGAGGGCCCAGGGGCAGGCCGGCGCGGCCAGGGCCGGGGCGCCTATCCCCTGGCCACCTCGTGGCCCCACTTCGACTCTCCTTCGGTCTTCTGGAAGCTCCGTGCAAAAATAGGACCCCGGTGATTTCGTCCTATTCGAGAATATTTCGTTACTAGGATTTCTGAAACCAAAAACAGCAGAAAACAACAACTGGCTCTTCGGCATCTTGTTAATAGGTTAGTTCCAGAAAATGCGTAAATACGACATATAATGTGCATAAAACATGTAGGTATCATCAATAAAGTAGCATGGAACATAAGAAATTATCGATACGTTGGAGACGTATCAGTGCTGCTGCTGTCCCATGCCGCCTGCGCGAAGGACGATGGCCAGGGATCGTCTAGTGGCAGGGGGATGGACATGGACGAGGCCTTGGTGGGCAGCCATGCCACGGCGGGTCAGGGCGGAGCCCTGCCTAGGGGTCATGGCGACGGAGGCCTGTTCCCGTTCATGCTAGATGGAAGCATGGAGCTGCTCGACGATAACCACAACTTCGAGAACAGCGACATTGCGTTCATGGAAGAACATAGACCAAATATGCAGGTTCGTTTTTAGCTCTGAAAATTGTGACAGAACATGCCAATCGTTTTTAGCTCTGAATATACGCGTGAATTTTGTTTGCAGTGGCTGTGGGATTTGCAAACGGAATTTGAAGCATGGCTTGATAGCATGGAGATCCCACTAGATGTTGAAGATGAAGCACACTTGATGAATGATGGAGTAGCAGCTGTTGATGCGGTTCAAGAAGAAGTAGTTGATGCGATGGCGGAGGGAGTAGCAGCTGTTGATGACTGTGCTAATTAATTCTATCCCAGTGCCTACATCCAGCACAAACCTCTGTCATTGCAGCTGTGACTCACCTCGACCATTGGAGCCCAATCACAAGAGCGAGCTCAGTCTCAACCAGAGAGGCATGTGTCTCATGGTTAGCTATCTACAACTTGCTGTCTTACTAAAACCGTGCCTATCATAGAGATCACCTCGCTGGTGTAGCAATGGCTGCAAGTAGCTGCTAGCATGAGCGAAGGGGATAAGGAAGAAAAAAAACCCTGTATGATAGGGATGCCATGCCAACTTGAATCCTATGTCAAGAGAAATTCTATTTGATTGTGGTTATAAGATATTCTGCATTAGTTTGATCTATTATCATTCTATTTTCCTATGGGATATGACCCTATGAATCAAACAGCATGGGATTACTTCCACACAATTAAGTTTGACCAACTTTTAGTAGGACAACAAACATAAATAATTAGTCATCATGGGATTACAATCCAACAGATAATTGTCTTCAGGACTCATACATTTTCCAAATAGAAAAATCAAAACAAATCATGGTTCTTCATCTCACAGCATGATACAGAGACAAGAGTCTAATCATCATCATCATCATCATCATCATCATCATCATCACCTCCGTCTTCATTCTGATATTCGTGCATGGTCTCATCCTGCTCGTCGTGTCCATTCTCCTCCTGAGATTCACCAGGTAGCTTCAGTTTATCCATCTCTTTGTCGACTATGCTAACCTCAACAGTGAAATCTACTTCTCCATCATGTGCAGGGATACCTGTATCCAACGAGGTTTCATCAATGTCAGCAACTTTAGTTTGCATACAACCAGCGAAATCATCTTGCTGGGCACCAATTATTGGATCCGCATTCTCATCCAAATCATATATGTTCCTTGCCACAAACTTTTGCACATACTGCCATCCTTTTCTAGATCTGTCTTCCAAGAAAAGTACCTTGGCCGCTTGAGGTACCAAAATATAAGGATCATCCTTGTACCACTGAGCAGTAGTATTGACTGATATGAAATACCCATCATTTCTGGCACCTTTGCCCTTGTTTGGATCTTGGTTGTACCAATAACACTTAAATAGAACCACAGATCGGACAGTAACCTTATCACTATAGAACAACTGAATAACCTCTTCTATGTGACCATAATGGTCAAATGACTCTGATCTCTTTTTTCTGGTTGTCAAGTGATCTCCACTGGTTGTGATGCCACTATTTCGTGTCTTCAAATGTTGTTCACGCTCATAGGAGCTGTAATGGACACCATTGGCATTGCAAGCTGCAGCTACCAACACCCTCTTATCTGGACCACGTGATAGGACAAGGAGATCAGCACTAACAGCGCCTGGATTCTCCGCATGGAGTTTCGAGATCTACGATTACAAAATAGACAAGAGGTCATCTCATGTGAAAACACATAGACAAGTCAGAGTGCAATTGAACATCTTACATGTTTCTCAAACCAGTCCTGAAACCCACTCCCACGTGCCGATAGCTTTCCATTCGTTTCCATGTACAACCTGCAAAACATAGCCAAGTCAGCTGAATATATTTCATTTTGATACAAGTTCATAGTATATGCGAGGAACTGAGTATTTCGTGTGCATAGTACTCACTTAACATATTCATCAGCCTCTGTAGCATTATTCAGCACATACCAAGACAGCTGTTCAAATTCAGACTGCTCTAATGTTTTTTCGGTCCTCTTTCCTATTAGCTCAACACCATGATTAAAAACAGATCCTCCAACTTCCAAAATTCTGCGACCCCGGTTGAATCTGGTCTCAATATCAGGAATATATCTTGAGGCAAATGTATATGCTTCAGCAGCAATATACGCCACTGCAACGTAACCTGATGTTACTCTGCCGGTTGAATCTGGTCTCAATATCAGGAATATATCTTGAGGCAAATGCATTATAACCTGATGTTACTCTGCCTGACATAGTGCCCAAAGCTGGATAATCATGGGTGCAATACAGTACAGCAGCACGTAATAGAAAATTTTGTTCTTTAGGTTGACACACATCCCGTGTAGGGACACCCTCCCATAATGTTTGCAAGTCTCTAATAAGAGGCTGCATGAACACATCAAAATCCTTCCCAGGAGATTTGGGACCTGGGATGAGTAAGGCCATCATACAGTTCGACTGATCGGTGCATGTCCAGGGAGCCTGGTTGTAAGGTGTAACTAGTACTGGCCACATGCTATACGAGTTGCTCATGTTGCCAAATGGGTTGAATCCATCTGTAGCAAGGCCAAGTCTCAGGTTCCTTGGATCTGCAGCAAAATCTGGATGATCCAGGTCGAATTGCTTCCATTCATCGCCATCAGCAGGATGCCTCAGTAAATCAGGGTCGGGCGTGAGAATCTCTTTGTGCCATCTTGTTTCCCGAGATGTTTGTTCTGAAGCAAACAACCTCTGCAATCTTTGTACAAGTGGAAAGTATCTCAGAACCTTCCAAGGAATCTTTTTCTTACCACCAGCTCCATCATGTTTCCATCTTGATTCCTTACATACTGGACATTCATCGAGGTCATTATACTCCATCCAAAACAGTGCACAGTTATTTTTGCAAAAATCAATCTTCTCATATCCAAGTCCCAGTACCTTGATGTACTGCTTCACCTCATAAAAGGATTTTGGCAGTCCAGCCCCAGGGAGTGCATCGCTGTATGTCTTCGCAACTGCATTGAAGGCTTTATTGGTAATCCCCTGGTATGACTTGTCATGAAGTAATTTCACAATTAATTCGAATCTTGACACAACAGAACCAGGGGCCACTAAGCGCTTAGCATCTTCTATCAGGTCATGGAAAAGAGGCTTTTTGTGATAACCATGGGGCTGTTGGCTTGCATATGGATACAGATCCCGTAACAAATTAGCAGTAGCCTCATCCTGGACGAGATCTTCAGGCTGATAACCATCAGAATAAAGAGGATCAATAATCTCAGGCTGATCATAGTGTTCACCATGGTTAATCCACCTGATATATGTCTGGTCCATCCCATAAACGAATAAATGATCTGAGACTACATGTTGAGGCTTGGACCCAATATTCAAACATACGCGGCATGGACAAATCACTTCCTTTGTCGTGTCGCCGTCAGTAAAATCACTAACATGCTTCATGAAGTCTTCAATACCACTCAAATATGTTGGTGTGTTTAATGAGTGAAATAATATCCAAGTTCTGTCCATCTGTTGAGGAGATAGATGGTCAGAGAAGCGATAAGCTATTTCAACAAACAGGTCACCTACGAATGTAAGCAAACATACCTGAGCAAACAGGTCGAATATAAAACTATAAATGCTACATTATTTGAGCCGATTTCAGCAAACGAACTGAGTGCAAAACTACGGCTACCTAGCGAACAGATTTTTTTAGGCTGACCACTGGGTTTCCCCACTTTGTATTTTTTTATTAATAAAAAGAGGGAAATATGTACAAAAGTTGCTGGAGAGCAGCAACTAAAAGGATCATAGATCCCAAACAGCAAAATATATATAAAATGTTCTACCCATGATATGATTTCCTCTTTGCCTTATGAACAAGGAGAGCAATTTCATCCTTGAATCTCTTGTGCCATCTGTAAATGCTTGGGGGGGAGGGGCGAACAGATCTATCGAAAGCAATACAATACCAACACATTCTTTCTTCTTTTTTGCCGTAATTCCGCCGATCTATTAGCAGTGCAAAGAAGCCAAAAGTAATAAGATTACAAACAGGTCCATAGACCACCAGGGCCGTACCTGAGAATACGGAGGGCCTGAGCAAAACAAGAAATAGAGGACCTCAACATGATCATTGGCAACTAAAATGATTTTATATATACTACTCACTCCATTTCAATAAACAATGCACCCTTGTTTTTCGTATTTTATCTTCGAAAAAATATTAATCTATATCTCTCTATTTAAAAATGATGTTTCAATTTTATGTAGATATACATGTATTTAGATGAGTTTAGTTTGCAGATACATGCAAGTTTTGATGAAGTTGAAACATATTTTTCAGGATGAAGTATATAAAAAATATTTGATATAAAACTGGTATCATTAGAAAGTATTTTCCAACACGATTCTAACAATGCTGCTTATGTATTATATGATCGTGATATTGTTGTCCTATTTATTTGGTCAAGGTTCACATTGAAATGTGGTAAAATAAATTAAAAGAAGTGCATCGTGTGAAAAAGCAATCTAAGAATTCAAAAGTGCTAATTGTTAGTCGAAACATGACATCTTTCAAAAATGAATCTTCAATTAGTTCTTCATAAAAATCATTGAGACAAAATATTAATATTCATTGGAAGACTAACTGAATTAGCTGCACTCGCGATGAAAGAGAAAGAGAAGATACGGGTAAGAGCAAGTACAATAAGGTACAGTCTTTTTTTTGTTTGTTTGGGTTGCTCATCAAGCTTATCGCTCGATACAATAAGGTACACTCAGCGGGAGTGGTGTTTTGGAACATGGGTGCATAGTGGGTGGTATCATGGAGTACTATCATAGATATGCTATATTTATTATAGTGGAGTATTGAAAATGGCATAGAAGGGGATATTGAGAATTGAGAGTGGCATAAACACAACTTCAGTTTTTGTAATGGCATAAACACAACTTGTGAATTGAGGAGTGGCATAGAACCAATTAACCGTTGTTTCAATAACAGCCATCAAAAGCCGATCGAACGCACGAGAATGGATCCAAAATTTACCCATTTTAAGTTTCACGAGAAAATTTTAAACTTAAAATTCGTACTGCCTAGAAGTTTTTGAAACAAAAATCCAGTAAATCTTATATGTTGGGTTATGCATTCTGGGGGAGTTTCATCAGATTCAGCCATATTGTTTATCAATAAACCTCATTTTATGTTTTACAACCAACTTTAAACTTAAAATTCAAACTGTCCAGTAAAAAGAACAACATTCCAGTAAATCTTATATATTTCTTCTGCATTCCGGGAAAGATTGGTCGGATTCAAAAAAAATAGTTTGGGAATAAACATTGTTTTAGTCTGGAAACGACTTATTGTAGAGTGATTTTTGGTTGGATACATTCATGTGTGTTCGATTGGCTTTGGATGGCTGATATTGAACCAAAGTCAACGCTGGGCTTTTGACCAGCTGAACGTCACTGGAGCTGCGTCAAAAGTCCAGCCATGACTTTGTCTCAATAACAGCCATCAAAAGCCGATCGAACGCACAGGAATGGATCCAACCAAAAATCACTCAACCGCTGGAATTTTGACCTGAAAGTCACTGAAGCTGTGTCCATACTTGCCCAACAGGTTGCGTATGAATGTAAACCAACATATCTGAGCAAACAGGTCGAATATAAAACTATATAACTAAATGCCACGTTATTTGAGCCGATTTCAGCAAACCAACTGAGGTCTATTTTTTTTAGGCTGGACAGTGGTTTCCTCGCTGTGTATTTTTCACTGTAATAAAAAAGAGGGAAAATGTTACTGGAGAGCAGCAACTAAAAGGATCATAGATCCCAAACAGCAAAATCTAGCTAAAAAGGTTCTACCCATGATGATAAGCCATAAGCCATGATATGATTTCCTCTTTGCCTTACAAACAAGGAGAGCCATTTCATCCTTGAATCTCTTGCGGCTTCTGTAAATGCTTGGGGGCGAACAGATCAATCGAAAGCAATATAATACCAACAAATTCTTTCTTCTTTTTGGCCGTAAATCCACCGATGTATTAGCAGTGCAAAGAACCCAGAAGTAATAAGATTACAAACAGGTCCATAGAGGACTGGCACCAAGCGACGACTACAGACATTGGGCAATGGTGAGCAGTACAGTGTACAGTACGAATGAATTCGAGCAAATAGGTAAAGCGGAAAACAATGTCAAACAAACACATCGAGAGGAAAACAATATCAACCGATCGATTCGAACGAACTAACGAACTTATAAGGGCTGGGCGACGGCGACTGACTTCGATTGAGCTATAATGAATCGTACTTGCCCAGGCCTGAAGATAGCATGCATACCGTGAGGATCTACCAGCTGACCGCGCCTGCCGGTGCGGCTGGAGAAGAACGGCGCCACCAGCAGTCGCCGGCTGACGCGGCTGATAGACAGCGTGGGGAAGTTTTGGTGCGCGGCCTGGTTCACCGAGGGTGTGTCTAGAGAAGAACAGGGCGCCGAAGGAGGTGTCTAGAGAAGAACAAGGTGGGCTGGGTGCTGGGTTAAAGGCGAGCGTTCGAAATATTGGGCGCGCGTTCGAAAGTTTAGGTGCGCGAGGGAGGTGTCTGCTGAGTGTAAATTTCCCCGTCCTCTTCTTTTTTGGGCTAATCTATTTATCTATAATATCTATCTATACCTCTATCTATCTACATGTTTTTTACTTTTTTTCTATTCTATACATGAGTTTTTGAATTTGAATTTTTTCACTCTGTCAGCCTTCCGGCCAATGCTCATTTGAAGTAATTGAAGCCGTTGATTTGCAGCTTAGAGGTGCTATCTACCGCTCATCATACAAGGACTCTTCAGATCTAACGGCTGTGAATGCACGGATTCGTCACCCATCCTTCCCTTGGACTGGCGATGCTGAAAGCCTGAAACACTGGAACCCTCTAGATACTTCGGGATACCTCACTGCCCCACATTATTAAACAGGCCTTTTCCGACATGGGAAGTCAAAAGTTGGGGGCTCCATGCAGTACATATGAATACTCGCTAGCTGCATGGTCTAGAAGCAGACTAGAGTAAATCATCAATTCATCAAATCAATTGGTGTATAATTTTTTTTAGGAGCTAAGACGCCGGCATGAACCATTTTCAAGCGTTTAAATTCCTCCTACCTGAAAAATGATTCTTTAGATTGACACCAACAAGAGAACTCTTTTAGAAAGAGTGAGAGAAAGGGAGATATGATTGTATACACTGTTCTTAGAAAGGAAATCATGTACTTGTTCATGGAGAGATACAAGTATATCGACTATCTACACTACAATTTTGAAATAAAAGAAACAAAATTGCAAATGTCTATTCTAACTAGATATGTTGATATTTCTAAATAGTACCAAAGCAATACTTATTCTAAGCTGGGCACTCAACTTCTGAAATGTGCGAGTATTCGTAGGTCGATTTTTTTACGTTTTTATTATTATTACTAGGCAGCACATGTGTTTGCCCGTCCAGTGAAACTCTTTCATTTCATTTTTCTTTTCCGCAAGGTCGGGAGTCGGAGGAAGAGGGATCACACGGGAGGAGACGAAGGGAGAGCAGTCACGGGGCCCCACTTATTTATGGTGTCTAGATTTTTTCGGGTGATGTTGACTGTTGTGCAGGGTTGTCAGTGCGCAGGGGGTGCGAGCGAGCGAGGCCGAGAATGAGAGAGATTTTTTTTTTGATTTTTTTTATGCCCATTTGAACTTGGTCAAATCCTAGGTTTGACCATGGTTTAAACAAGTTTAAATCATGAATATGAAAAATTAAGCATCTATCCTTCTTAGTCACTCCAAAATGTAGCTCTTGGGAGGGTTTTTGAAATTTCCATGTTTGAAACCAAAAACCACTTCTCTTCATGCATGATTGACTTCATAAGACAGAGTTTAGGGTTAGGGGTAGATATATACATGATTTTCTGGTTTGAATATGTCTAGACCTTGTTTATCAACTTGAATGCTTACTATATATATGACATAAGAATGCTATGTCCTTTGTTTTTTCATTCTTTTGATTTTTTCTGAATTTTTATGCCCATTTGAATCTTTTGGTCAAATCCTAGGTTTGACCAAGATTTAAACAAGTTTAAAACATGAAAATGAAAAGCGAAGCTTGTATCCTTCTTAGTCACTCTAAAATGAAGTTTTTGGTAGGTTTTTGAAATTACCATGTTTGAAACCCAAAACCACTTCTCTTCATATGCTTGACTTCATAAGACAGAGTTTAGGGTTAGGGGTAGATACATGATTTGTATGGTTTGAATATGTCTAGACCTTGTTTATCAACCTGAATGCTTACGATATGACATAAGAAGACTATGTACTTTGGTTTTCATTTTTCTGATTTTTATTAATTTTGTGTCCATTTGAATCTTGGTCAAATCCTAGGTTTGACCAAAATTTAAACAAGTTTAAAACATGAAAATGAAAAGTTAATCATGGATCCTTCTTAGTCACTCTAAAATGAAGCTTTTGGGATGTTCTTGAAATTTCCATGTTTGAAACCCAAAATGACTTCTCTTCATGCTTGACTTCATAAGACATAGTTTAGGGTTTGGGGTAGATACATGATTTTTCTGGTTTGAATATGTCTAGACCTTGTTTATCAACTTTAATGCTTACTATATGACATAAGAAGACTATATATGTGCTTTGGTTTTTCATTTTTATATATTTTTTGAATTTTATGCCCATATATTTGAATCTTTGTCAAATCCTAGGTTTGACCAGGATTTAAACAAGTTTAAATCATAAAAATGAAAAGGTAAGCATGGATCCTTCTTACTCACTCTAAAATGAAACTTTTGGGAGGTTTTTGAAATTTCCATGTTTGAATCTTTTGGTCAAATCCTAGGTTTGACCAAGATTTAAACAAGTTTAAAACATGAAAATGAAAAGAGAAGCTTGTATCCTTCTTAGTCACTCTAAAATGAAGCTTCTGGGAGGTTTTTGAAATTTCCATGTTTGAAACCAAAAACCACATCTCTTCATGCTTGACTTCATATGACAGAGTTTAGGGTTAGGGGTAGCCACATACATGATTTTTCTGGTTTGAATATGTCTAGACCTTGTTTATCAACTTGAATGCTTACTATATGACATAAGAAAACTATGTGCTTTGGTTTTTCATTTTTCTAATTTTTTATTTTTGATACCCATTTGAATCTTGGTCAAATCCTAGGTTTGACCAAGATTTAAACAAGTTTAAATCATGAAAATGAAAAGGGAAGCATGTATCCTTCTTATTCACTCTAAATGAAGTTTTTGGGAGGTTTTTCAAATTTCCATGTTTGAAACCCAAAACAACTTCTCTTCATGCTTGACTTCATAAAACAGAGTTTAGGGTTAGGGGTAGATACATGATTTGTATGGTTTGAATATGTCTAGACCTTGTTTATCAACTTTAATGCTTACTATATGACATAAGAAGATTATGTGCTTTGGTTTTTTTTTTAATTTTATGCCCATATATTTGAATCTTTGTCAAATCCTAGGTTTGACCAGGATTTAAACAAGTTTAAAACATGAAAATGAAAAATTAAGCATCTATCCTTCTTAGTCACTCTAAAATGAAGCTTTTGGGAGGTTCTTGAAATTTCCATGTTTGAAACCCAAAACCACTTCTCTTCATGATTGACTTCATAAGACATAGTTTAGGGTTAAGGGTAGATACATGATTTGTATGGTTTGAATATGTCTAGACCTTGTTTATCATCTTGAATGCTTACGATATGACGTAAGAAGACTATGTACTTTGGTTTTCATATTTCTGATTTTTAAAATTTTGTGTCCATTTGAATCTTGGTCAAATCCTAGGTTTGACCAAGATTTAAACAAGTTTATAACATGAAAATGAAAAGGTAATCATGGATCCTTCTTAGTCACTCTAAAATGAAGCTTTTGGGATGTTCTTGAAATTTCCATGTTTGAAACCCAAAACGACTTCTATTCATGCTTGACTTCATAAGACATAGTTTAGGGTTAGGGGTAGATACATGATTTGTCTGGTTTGAATATGTCTAGAACTTGTTTGTCAACTTTAATGCTTACTATATGACATAAGAAAACTATGTGCTTTGGTTTTTCATTTTTCTGATTTTTTTTATTTTGATGCCCATTTGAATCTTGTCAAATCCTAGATTTGACCAAGATAATTTAAACAAGTTTAAAACATGAAAATGAAAAGGGAAGCATGTATCCATCTTAGTCACTCTAAAATGAAGCTTCTGGGAGGTTTTTGAAATTTCCATGTTTGAAACCCAAAACCACTTCTCTTCATGCTTGACTTCATAAGACATAGTTTAGGGGTTAGGGGGTATAGATACATGATTTGTCTGGTTTGAATATGTCTAGACCTTGTTTGTCAACTTTAATGCTTACTATATGACATAAGAAAACTATGTGCTTTGGTTTTTCATTTTTTTCTGATTTTTTTATTTTGATGCCCATTTGAATCTTGTCAAATCCTAGATTTGACCAAGATAATTTAAACAAGTTTAAAACATGAAAATGAAAAGGGAAGCATGTATCCATCTTAGTCACTCTAAAATGAAGCTTCTGGGAGGTTTTTGAAATTTCCATGTTTGAAACCCAAAACCACTTCTCTTCATGCTTGACTTCATAAGACATAGTTTAGGGGTTAGGGTGTATAGATACATGATTTGTCTGGTTTGAATATGTCTAGACCTTGTTTGTCAACTTTAATGTTTACTATATGACATAAGAAAAATATGTGCTTTGGTTTTTCATTTTTCTAATTTTTTATTTTTGATACCCATTTGAATCTTGGTCAAATCCTAGGTTTGACCAAGATTTAAACAAGTTTAAATCATGAAAATGAAAAGGGAAGTATGTATCCTTCTTATTCACTCTAAATGAAGTTTTTGGGAGGTTTTTCAAATTTCCATGTTTGAAACCCAAAACAACTTCTCTTCATGCTTGACTTCATAATTAAGACAGAGTTTAGGGTTAGGGGTAGATACATGACTTGTATGGTTTGAATATGTCCAGACCTTGTTTATCAACTTTAATGCTTACTATATGACATAAGAAGACTATGAGCTTTGGTTTTTCATTTTTCTGTTTTTTTTTGAATTTTCCGCTCATTTGAATCTTGTCAAATAGGTTTGACCAAGATTTAGACAAGTTTAACACGTGAAAACGAATAAGTAAGCCTGGATCCTTCTTAGTCACTCCAAAATGTACCAATTGATAGATGTGTTAACTTTGCTTAATGGAAAAAATAATGTCATGTAAATGAGTTAACTTGGATTTCCTACCCTTGAATCCATAGGAAACTTTGTTCTAATGCACTATACTAATCAACCGAGTTTTTTTACACCAACAGGTCTGTCACTTACGTGTGGTGCCCATGCATGAGGTCCCACACTTCAGTGAGCACAAGTCACGTGCAATAGGTACGCAAACTCCCAGCCATTTTCTTTGTCAAGAGAAGACGCATTAGGATGCGTATTGGAAGTCTCTGGGTCCTTCAGGATCCTTCGGTTGTCCCTCTCACAAAAAAAAACAAATCTCTCTCATTCTCGGCCTCGCTTGACTCGCTCGCTCGCTCGCTCGCACCTCCTGCTCACTGACAAACCCTGCACAAAAGTCAACATCATCACCCGAAAAAGGGGAGACACCATAATGCTCTCCCTTCTTCTCTCCTTCCGAGTGATCCCTCTTCCTCCGAGTTTCACTCGACGGGCAAACACATATGTGCTGCATAGTAATAATAAAAAGGTAGAAAATTCGACCTACGAATCTATAATTAAATATACTAGGTTAAACTAGGGTTTTGCCCAGTACTACAGATCAAGGTTCAAAAAAATCCAACTACGGGGTTCGAACAACCCCATTTCTAATCAAAGATTTTTTTCGACGTCATCCAAATGGCCTCAAACTATAGCATGGGCGGATCCAGACTATAGCCAAGGGGGGCAGCTGCCCCCACTCAATTTTCTGAAACCTTGTAATATGATATTTGCATCACTTATCATATGTTTGCCCCCTCTAAAAATTTATCCTAGGTCCGCCCCTAAACTGTAGGGTTAGCATCTAGTGCAGTATGTGTGAACATGTATGCACTATGTGTGCTATAACTTGTATGTCTTTCAAATTTGAACCAAATTTGAATAAGTTTGAAATATTTGAAATGGGGCTTTTGGCTTAAACGTTTGAAACCCAAAACGACTTCTCTTCATGCTAGACTTCATAAGACCGAGTTTAGGGTTAGGGGGTAGATACATGATTTGTCTGGTTTGAATATGTCTAAACCTTGTTTATCAACTTGAATGCTTACTATATGACATAAGAAGACTATGTGCTTTTGGTTTTCATTTTTCTAATTTTTTTTTTTTTATGCCCATTTGAATCTTGTCAAATCCTAGGTTTGACCAAGATAATTTAAACAAGTTTAAAACATGAAAATGAAAAGGGAAGCATGTATCCTTCTTAGTCACTCTAAAATGAAGCTTTGGGGATGTTTTTGAAATTTCCATGTTTGAAACCCAAAACCACTTCTCTTCATGCTTGACTTCATAAGACATAGTTTAGGGGTTAGGGGTATAGATACATGATTTGTCTTGTTTGAATATGTCTAGACCTTGTTTGTCAACTTTAATGCTTACTTTATGACATAAGAAACTATGTGCTTTGGTTTTTCATTTTTCTGATTTTTTTATTTTGATGCCCATTTGAATCTTGTCAAATCCTAGATTTGACCAAGATAACTTAAACAAGTTTAAAACATGAAAATGAAAAGGGAAGCATGTATCCATCTTAGTCACTCTAAAATGAAGCTTTTGGGAGGTTTTTGAAATTTCCATGTTTGAAACCCAAAACCACTTCTCTTCATGCTTGACTTCATAAGACATAGTTTAGGGGTTAGGTGGTATAGATACATGATTTGTCTGGTTTGAATATGTCTAGACCTTGTTTGTCAACTTTAATGTTTACTATATGACATAAGAAAACTATGTGCTTTGGTTTTTCATTTTTCTGATTTTTTTATTTTTGATGCCCATTTGAATCTTGTTAAATCCTAGATTTGACCAAGATAATTTAAACAAGTTTAAAACATGAAAATGAAAAGGGAAGCATGTATCCATCTTAGTCACTCTAAAATGAAGCTTCTGGGAGGTTTTTGAAATTTCCATGTTTGAAACACAAAACCACTTCTCTTCGTGCTTGACTTCATAAGACATAGTTTAGGGGTTAGGGGCTATAGATACATTATTTGTCTGGTTTGAATATGTCTAGACCTGGTTTGTCAACTTTAATGCTTACTATATGACATAAGAAAACTATGTGCTTTGGTTTTTCATTTTTCTGATTTTTTTATTTTGATGCCCATTTGAATCTTGTCAAATCCTAGATTTGACCAAGATAATTTAAACAAGTTTAAAACATGAAAATGAAAAGGGAAGCATGTATCATTCTTAGTCACTCTAAAATGAAGTTTTTGGGAGGTTTTTGAAATTTCCATGTAGGAAACCCAAAACCACTTCTCTTCATGATTGACTTCATAAGACAGAGTTTAGGGTTAGGGGTAGATATATACATGATTTTCCTAGGTTTGACCAAGATTTAAACAAGTTTAAAACATGAATATGAAAAAGTAAGCATGTATCCTTCTTAGTCACTCCAAAATGAAGCTCTTAATTAGGAGGGTTTTTGAAATTTCCATGTTTGAAACCAAAAACCACTTATCTTCACCATGCATGCTTGACTTTATAAGACAGAGTTTAGGGTTAGGGGTAGATACATGATTTTTCAGGTTTAATATGTGTAGTGCGCGCATACTATATGACATAAGAAGATCTTGGTATTCATTTTTTTTGAATTTTTATGCCCATTTGAATCATGGTCAAATCCTAGGTTTGACCAAGATTTGAACAAGTTTAAAACATGAATATGAAAAGGTAAGCATGTATGCTTCTTAATTAGTCACTCCAAAATGAAGCTCTTGGAAGGGTTTTTGAAATTTCCATGTTTGAAACCAAAAACCACATCTCTTCATGCTTGACTTCATAAGACAGAGTTTAGGGTTAGGGGTAGCCACATACATGATTTTTCTGGTTTGAATATGTCTAGACCTTGTTTATCAACTTGAATGCTTACTATATGACATAAGAAAACTATGTGCTTTGGTTTTTCATTTTTCTAATTTTTTATTTTTGATACCCATTTGAATCTTGGTCAAATCCTAGGTTTGACCAAGATTTAAACAAGTTTAAATCATGAAAATGAAAAGGGAAGCATGTATCCTTCTTATTCACTCTAAATGAAGTTTTTGGGAGGTTTTTCAAATTTCCATGTTTGAAACCCAAAACAACTTCTCTTCATGCTTGACTTCATAAGACAAAGTTTAGGGTTAGGGGTAGATACATGATTTGTCTGGTTTGAATATGTCTAGACCTTGTTTATCAACTTTAATGCTTACTATATGACATAAGAAGACTATGAGCTTTGGTTTTTCATTTTTCTGTTTTTTTTAATTTTCCGCCCATTTGAATCTTGTCAAATCCTAGGTTTGACCAAGATTTAGACAAGTTTAACACGTGAAAACGAATAAGTAAGCCTGGATCCTTCTTAGTCACTCCAAAATGTACCAATTGATAGATGTGTTAACTTTGCTTAATGGAAAAAATAATGTCATGTAAATGAGTTAACTTGGATTTCCTACCCTTGAATCCATAGGAAACTTTGTTCTAATGCACTATACTAATCAACCGAGTTTTTACACCAACAGGTCTGTCACTTACGTGTGGTGCCCATGCGTGAGGTCCCACACTTCAGTGAGCACAAGGTCACGTGCAATAGGTACGCAAACTCCCAGCCATTTTCTTTGTCAAGAGAAGACGCATGCGTATTGGAAGTCTGTGGGTCCTTCTGGATCCTTCGGTTGTCCCTCTCACAAAAAAACAAATCTCTCTCATTCTCGGCCTCGCCGACTCGCTCGCTCGCTCGCACCTCCTGCTCACTGACAAACCCTGCACAAAAGTCAACATCATCACCCGAAAAAGGGGAGACACCATAATGCTCTCCCTTCTTCTCTCCTTCCAAGTGATCCCTCTTCCTCCGAGTTTCACTCGACGGGCAAACACATATGTGCTGCATAGTAATAATAAAAAGGTAGAAAATTCGACCTACGAATCTATAATTAAATATACTAGGTTAAACTAGGGTTTTGCCCAGTACTACAGATCAAGGTTCAAAAAAATCCAACTACGGGGTTCGAACAACCCCATTTCTAATCAAAGATTTTTTCGACGTCATCCAAATGGCCTCAAACTATAGCATGGGCGGATCCAGACTATAGCCAAGGGGGGCAGCTGCCCCCACTCAATTTTCTGAAACCTTGTAATATGATATTTGCATCACTTATCATATGTTTGCCCCCTCTAAAAATTTATCCTAGGTCCGCCCCTAAACTGTAGGGTTAGCATCTAGTGCAGTATGTGTGAACATGTATGCACTATGTGTGCTATAACTTGTATGTCTTTCAAATTTGAACCAAATTTGAATAAGTTTGAAATATTTGAAATGGGGCTTTTGGCTTAAACGTTTGAAACCCAAAATGACTTCTCTTCATGCTAGACTTCATAAGACCGAGTTTAGGGTTAGGGGTAGATATATGATTTGTCTCGTTTGAATATGTCTAAACCTTTTTTATCAACTTGAATGCTTATTATATGACATAAGAAGACTATGTGCTTTTGGTTTTCATTTTTCTAATTTTTTTTGAATTTTATGCCCATTTGAATCTTGGTCAAATCCTAGGTTTGACCAAGATTTAAACAAGTTTCAAACATGAAAATGAAAACGTAAGCCTGGATCCTTCTTAGTCACTCTAAAATGAAGCTTCTGGGAGGTTTTTGAAATTTCAATGTTTGAAACCGAAAACCACTTCTCTTCTTGACTTCATAAGACATAGTTTAGGGGTTAAGGGTAGATACATGATTTGTATGGTTTGAATATGTCTAGACCTTGTTTATCAACTTGAATGCTTACGATATGACATAAGAAGACTATGTACTTTGGTTTTCATATTTCTGATTTTTTAAATTTTGTGTCCATTTGAATCTTGGTCAAATCCTAGGTTTGACCAAGATTTAAACAAGTTTATAACATGAAAATGAAAAGGTAATCATGGATCCTTCTTAGTCACTCTAAAATGAAGCTTTTGGGATGTTCTTGAAATTTCCATGTTTGAAACCCAAAACGACTTCTCTTCATTCTTGACTTCATAAGACATAGTTTAGGGTTAGGGGTAGATACATGATTTGTCTGGTTTGAATATGTCTAGATCGACCTTGTTTATCAAATTTAATGCTTACTATATGACATAAGAAAACTATGTGCTTTGGTTTTCATTTTTCTGATTTTTTTATTTTGATGCCCATTTGAATCTTGTCAAATCCTAGATTTGACCAAGATAATTTAAACAAGTTTAAAACATGAAAATGAAAAGGGAAGCATGTATCCATCTTAGTCACTCTAAAATGAAGCTTGGGAGGTTTTTGAAATTTCCATGTTTGAAACCCAAAACCACTTCTCTTCATGCTTGACTTCATAAGACATAGTTTAGGGGTTAGGGGTATATAGATACATGATTTGTCTGGTTTGAATATGTCTAGACCTTGTTTGTCAACTTTAATGCTTACTATATGACATAAGAAAACTATGTGCTTTGGTTTTTCATTTTTCTGATTTTTTTTATTTTGATGCCCATTTGAATCTTGTCAAATCCTAGATTTGACCAAGATAATTTAAACAAGTTTAAAGCATGAAAATGAAAAGGGAAGCATGTATCCATCTTAGTCACTCTAAAATGAAGCTTCTGGGAGGTTTTTGAAATTTCCATGTTTGAAAACCAAAACCACTTCTCTTCATGCTTGACTTCATAAGACATATATAGTTTAGGGGTTAGGGGGTATAGATACATGATTTGTCTGGTTTGAATATGTCTAGACCTTGTTTGTCAACTTTAATGCTTACTATATGACATAAGAAAACTATGTGCTTTGGTTTTTCATTTTTCTGATTTTTTTATTTTGATGCCCATTTGAATCTTGTCAAATCCTAGATTTTGACCAAGATAATTTAAACAAGTTTAAAACATGAAAATGAAAAGGGAAGCATGTATCATTCTTAGTCACTCTAAAATGAAGTTTTTGGGAGGTTTTTGAAATTTCCATGTAGGAAACCCAAAACCACTTCTCTTCATGATTGACTTCATAAGACAGAGTTTAGGGTTAGGGGTAGATATATACATGATTTTCCTAGGTTTGACCAAGATTTAAACAAGTTTAAAACATGAATATGAAAAAGTAAGCATGTATCCTTCTTAGTCACTCCAAAATGAAGCTCTTAATTAGGAGGGTTTTTGAAATTTCCATGTTTGAAACCAAAAACCACTTATCTTCACCATGCATGCTTGACTTTATAAGACAGAGTTTAGGGTTAGGGGTAGATACATGATTTTTCAGGTTTAATATGTCTAGACCTTGTTTATCAACTTAATTGAATGCGCGCATACTATATGACATAAGAAGATCTTGGTATTCATTTTTTTTGAATTTTTATGCCCATTTGAATCATGGTCAAATCCTAGGTTTGACCAAGATTTGAACAAGTTTAAAACATGAATATGAAAAGGTAAGCATGTATGCTTCTTAATTAGTCACTCCAAAATGAAGCTCTTGGAAGGGTTTTTGAAATTTCCATGTTTGAAACCAAAAACCACATCTCTTCATGTGCTTGACTTCATATGACAGAGTTTAGGGTTAGGGGTAGCCACATACATGATTTTTCTGGTTTGAATATGTCTAGACCTTGTTTATCTACTTGAATGCTTATTATATGACATAAGAAAATATGTGCTTTGGTTTTTCATTTTTCTAATTTTTTTATTTTGATGCCCATTTGAATCTTGGTCAAATCCTAGGTTTGACCAAGATTTAAACAAGTTTAAATCATGAAAATGAAAAGGGAAGCATGTATCCTTCTTATTCACTCTAAATGAAGTTTTTGGGAGGTTTTTCAAATTTCCATGTTTGAAACCCAAAACAACTTCTCTTCATGCTTGACTTCATAATTAAGACAGAGTTTAGGGTTAGGGGTAGATACATGATTTGTATGGTTTGAATATGTCTAGACCTTGTTTATCAACTTTAATGCTTACTATATGACATAAGAAGACTATGAGCTTTGGTTTTTCATTTTTCTGTTTTTTTTTTTTGAATTTTCCGCCCATTTGAATCTTGTCAAATCCTAGATTTGACCAAGATTTAGACAAGTTTAACACGTGAAAACGAATAAGTAAGCCTGGATCCTTCTTAGTCACTCCAAAATGTACCAATTGATAGATGTGTTAACTTTGCTTAATGGAAAAAATAATGTCATGTAAATGAGTTAACTTGGATTTCCTACCCTTGAATCCATAGGAAACTTTGTTCTAATGCACTATACTAATCAACCGAGTTTTTACACCAACAGGTCTGTCACTTACGTGTGGTGCCCATGCGTGAGGTCCCACACTTCAGTGAGCACAAGTCACGTGCAATAGGTACGCAAACTCCTAGCCATTTTCTTTGTCAAGAGAAGACGCATCAGGATGCGTATTGGAAGTCTCTGGGTCCTTCAGATCCTTCGGTTGTCCCTCTCACAAAAAAAACAAATCTATCTCATTCTCGGCCTCGCTCGACTCGCTCGCTCGCTCGCTCGCACCTCCTGCTCACTGACAAACCCTGCACAAAAGTCAACATCATCACCCGAAAAAGGGGAGACACCATAATGCTCTCCCTTCTTCTCTCCTTCCGAGTGATCCCTCTTCCTCCAAGTTTCACTCGACGGGCAAACACATATGTGATGCATAGTAATAATAAAAAGGTAGAAAATTCGACCTACGAATCTATAATTAAATATACTAGGTTAAACTAGGGTTTTGCCCAGTACTACAGATCAAGGTTCAAAAAAATCCAACTACGGGGTTCGAACAACCCCATTTCTAATCAAAGATTTTTTTCGACGTCATCCAAATGGCCTCAAACTATAGCATGGGCGGATCCAGACTATAGCCAAGGGGGGCAGCTGCCCCCACTCAATTTTCTGAAACCTTGTAATATGATATTTGCATCACTTATCATATGTTTGCCCCCTCTAAAAATTTATCCTAGGTCCGCCCCTAAACTGTAGGGTTAGCATCTAGTGCAGTATGTGTGAACATGTATGCACTATGTGTGCTATAACTTGTATGTCTTTCAAATTTGAACCAAATTTGAATAAGTTTGAAATATTTGAAATGGGGCTTTTGGCTTAAACGTTTGAAACCCAAAACGACTTCTCTTCATGCTAGACTTCATAAGACCGAGTTTAGGGTTAGGGGGTAGATATATGATTTGTCTGGTTTGAATATGTCTAAACCTTGTTTATCAACTTGAATGCTTATTATATGACATAAGAAGACTATGTGCTTTTGGTTTTCATTTTTCTATTTTTTTTTGAATTTTATGCCCATTTGAATCTTGGTCAAATCCTAGGTTTGACCAAGATTTAAACAAGTTTCAAACATGAAAATGAAAACGTAAGCCTGGATCCTTCTTAGTCACTCTAAAATGAAGCTTCTGGGAGGTTTTTGAAATTTCCATGTTTGAAACCCAAAACCACTTCTCTTCAGGCTTGACTTCATAAGACATAGTTTAGGGGTTAAGTGTAGATACATGATTTGTATGGTTTGAATATGTATAGACCTTGTTTATCAACTTGAATGCTTACGATATGACATAAGAAGACTATGTACTTTGGTTTTCATATTTCTGATTTTTTAAATTTTGTGTTCATTTGAATCTTGGTCAAATCCTAGGTTTGACCAAGATTTAAACAAGTTTATAACATGAAAATGAAAAGGTAATCATGGATCCTTCTTAGTCACTCTAAAATGAAGCTTTTGGGATGTTCTTGAAATTTCCATGTTTGAAACCCAAAACGACTTCTATTCATTCTTGACTTCATAAGACATAGTTTAGGGTTAGGGGTAGATACATGATTTGTCTGGTTTGAATATGTCTAGATCGAACTTGTCTGTCAACTTTAATGCTTACTATATGACATAAGAAAACTATGTGCTTTGGTTTTTCGTTTTTCTGATTTTTTTATTTTGATGCCCATTTGAATCTTGTCAAATCCTAGATTTGACCAAGATAATTTAAACAAGTTTAAAACATGAAAATGAAAAGGGAAGCATGTATCCATCTTAGTCACTCTAAAATGAAGCTTCGGGAGGTTTTTGAAATTTCCATGTTTGAAACCCAAAACTACTTCTCTTCATGCTTGACTTCATAAGACATAGTTTAGGGGTTAGGGGTATATAGATACATGATTTGTCTGGTTTGAATATTTCTAGACCTTGTTTGTCAACTTTAATGCTTACTATATGACATAAGAAAACTATGTGCTTTGGTTTTTCATTTTTCTGATTTTTTTTTTTGATGCCCATTTGAATCTTGTCAAATCCTAGATTTGACCAAGATAATTTAAACAAGTTTAAAGCATGAAAATGAAAAGGGAAGCATGTATATCCATCTTAGTCACTCTAAAATGAAGCTTCTGGGAGGTTTTTGAAATTTCCATGTTTGAAAACCAAAACCACTTCTCTTCATGCTTGACTTCATAAGACATATATAGTTTAGGGGTTAGGGGGTATAGATACATGATTTGTCTGGTTTGAATATGTCTAGACCTTGTTTGTCAACTTTAATGCTTACTATATGACATAAGAAAACTATGTGCTTTGGTTTTTCATTTTTCTGATTTTTTTATTTTGATGCCCATTTGAATCTTGTCAAATCCTAGATTTTGACCAAGATAATTTGAACAAGTTTAAAACATGAAAATGAAAAGGGAAGCATGTATCGTTCTTAGTCACTCTAAAATGAAGTTTTTGGGAGGTTTTTGAAATTTCCATGTAGGAAACCCAAAACCACTTCTCTTCATGATTGACTTCATAAGACAGAGTTTAGGGTTAGGGGTAGATATATACATGATTTTCCTAGGTTTGACCAAGATTTAAACAAGTTTAAAACATGAATATGAAAAAGTAAGCATGTATCCTTCTTAGTCACTCCAAAATGAAGCTCTTAATTAGGAGGGTTTTTGAAATTTCCATGTTTGAAACCAAAAACCACTTATCTTCACCATGCATGCTTGACTTTATAAGACAGAGTTTAGGGTTAGGGGTAGATACATGATTTTTCAGGTTTAATATGTCTAGACCTTGTTTATCAACTTAATTGAATGTGCGCATACTATATGACATAAGAAGATCTTGGTATTCATTTTTTTTGAATTTTTATGCCCATTTGAATCTTGGTCAAATCCTAGGTTTGACCAAGATTTGAACAAGTTTAAAACATGAATATGAAAAGGTAAGCATGTATGCTTCTTAGTCACTCCAAAATGAAGCTCTTGGAAGGGTATTTGAAATTTCCATGTTTGAAACCAAAAACCACATCTCTTCATGCTTGACTTCATAAGACAGAGTTTAGGGTTAGGGGTAGATACATGATTTGTATGGTTTGAATATGTCTAGACCTTGTTTATCAACTTTAATGCTTACTATATGACATAAGAAGATTATGTGCTTTGGTTTTTCATTTTTCTATTTTTTTTTGAATTTTATGCCCATATATTTGAATCTTTGTCAAATCCTAGGTTTGACCAGGATTTAAACAAGTTTAAAACATGAAAATGAAAAGGTAAGCCTGGATCCTTCCTAGTCACTCTAAAATGAAGCTTTTGGGAGGTTCTTGAAATTTCCATGTTTGAAACCCAAAACCACTTCTCTTCATGATTGACTTCATAAGACATAGTTTAGGGTTAGGGGTAGATACATGATTTGTATGGTTTGAATATGTCTAGACCTTGTTTATCAACTTTAATGCTTACTATATGACATAATAAGACTATGTGCTTTGGTTTTTCATTTTTCTGTTTTTTTTTGAATTTTCCGCCCATTTGAATCTCTGTCAAATCCTAGGTTTGACCAAGATTTA
Source organism: Lolium multiflorum (assembly GCA_030979885.1). Classification (NCBI taxonomy): domain Eukaryota; kingdom Viridiplantae; phylum Streptophyta; class Magnoliopsida; order Poales; family Poaceae; genus Lolium; species Lolium multiflorum. The sequence goes on from CM061747.1 coordinate 93,684,579, forward strand.
GACAAGTTTAACACGTGAAAACGAATAAGTAAGCCTGGATCCTTCTTAGTCACTCCAAAATGTACCAATTGATAGATGTGTTAACTTTGCTTAATGGAAAAAATAATGTCATGTAAATGAGTTAACTTGGATTTCCTACCCTTGAATCCATAGGAAACTTTGTTCTAATGCACTATACTAATCAACCGAGTTTTTACACCAACAGGTCTGTCACTTACGTGTGGTGCCCATGCGTGAGGTCCCACACTTCAGTGAGCACAGGTCACGTGCAATAGGTACGCAAACTCCCAGCCATTTTCTTTGTCAAGAGAAGACGCATCAGGATGCGTATTGGAAGTCTCTGGGTCCTTCAGGATCCTTCGGTTGTCCCTCTCACAAAAAAACAAATCTCTCTCATTCTCGGCCTCGCTCGACTCGCTCGCTCGCACCTCCTGCTCACTGACAAACCCTGCACAAAAGTCAACATCATCACCCGAAAAAGGGGAGACACCATAATGCTCTCCCTTCTTCTCTCCTTCCGAGTGATCCCTCTTCCTCCGAGTTTCACTCGACGGGCAAACACATATGTGCTGCATAGTAATAATAAAAAGGTAGAAAATTCGACCTACGAATCTATAATTAAATATACTAGGTTAAACTAGGGTTTTGCCCAGTACTACAGATCAAGGTTCAAAAAAATCCAACTACGGGGTTCGAACAACCCCATTTCTAATCAAAGATTTTTTTCGACGTCATCCAAATGGCCTCAAACTATAGCATGGGCGGATCCAGACTATAGCCAAGGGGGGCAGCTGCCCCCACTCAATTTTCTGAAACCTTGTAATATGATATTTGCATCACTTATCATATGTTTGCCCCCTCTAAAAATTTATCCTAGGTCCGCCCCTAAACTGTAGGGTTAGCATCTAGTGCAGTATGTGTGAACATGTATGCACTATGTGTGCTATAACTTGTATGTCTTTCAAATTTGAACCAAATTTGAATAAGTTTGAAATATTTGAAATGGGGCTTTTGGCTTAAACGTTTGAAACCCAAAACAACTTCTCTTCATGCTAGACTTCATAAGACCGAGTTTAGGGTTAGGGGTAGATATATGATTTGTCTGGTTTGAATATGTCTAAACCTTGTTTATCAACTTGAATGCTTACTATATGACATAAGAAGACTATGTGCTTTTGTTTTTCATTTTTCTAATTTTTTTTTTGAATTTTATGCCCATTTGAATCTTGGTCAAATCCTAGGTTTGACCACGATTTAAACAAGTTTAAGACATGAAAATGAAAACGTAAGCCTGGATCCTTCTTAGTCACTCTAAAATGAAGCTTCTGGTAGGTTTTTGAAATTTCCATGTTTGAAACCCAAAACCACTTCTCTTCAGGCTTGACTTCATAAGACATAGTTTAGGGGTTAAGGTAGATACATGATTTGTATGGTTTGAATATGTCTAGACCTTGTTTATCAACTTGAATGCTTACGATATGACATAAGAAGACTATGTACTTTGGTTTTCATATTTCTGATTTTTAAAATTTTGTGTCCATTTGAATCTTGGTCAAATCCTAGGTTTGACCAAGATTTAAACAAGTTTATAACATGAAAATGAAAAGGTAATCATGGATCCTTCTTAGTCACTCTAAAATGAAGCTTTTGGGATGTTCTTGAAATTTCCATGTTTGAAACCCAAAACGACTTCTATTCATGCTTGACTTCATAAGACATAGTTTAGGGTTAGGGGTAGATACATGATTTGTCTGGTTTGAATATGTCTAGAACTTGTTTGTCAACTTTAATGCTTACTATATGACATAAGAAAACTATGTGCTTTGGTTTTTCATTTTTCTGATTTTTTTATTTTGATGCCCATTTGAATCTTGTCAAATCCTAGATTTGACCAAGATAATTTAAACAAGTTTAAAACATGAAAATGAAAAGGGAAGCATGTATCGTTCTTAGTCACTCTAAAATGAAGTTTTTGGGATGTTCTTGAAATTTCCATGTTTGAAACCCAAAACAACTTCTCTTCATGCTTGACTTCATAAGACAGAGTTTAGGGTTAGGGGTAGATACATGATTTGTATGGTTTGAATATGTCTAGACCTTGTTTATCAACTTTAATGCTTACTATATGACATAAGAAGATTATGTGCTTTGGTTTTTTTTTGTTTTTTTTAATTTTATGCCCATATATTTGAATCTTTGTCAAATCCTAGGTTTGGCCAGGATTTAAACAAGTTTAAAACATGAAAATGAAAAATGAAGCATCTATCCTTCTTAGTCACTCTAAAATGAAGCTTTTGGGAGGTTCTTGAAATTTCCATGTTTGAAACCCAAAACCACTTGTCTTCATGATTGACTTCATAAGACATAATTTAGGGTTAAGGGTAGATACATGATTTGTATGGTTTGAATATGTCTAGACCTTGTTTATCATCTTGAATGCTTACGATATGACATAAGAAGACTATGTACTTTGGTTTTCATATTTCTGATTTTTAAAATTTTGTGTCCATTTGAATCTTGGTCAAATCCTAGGTTTGACCAAGATTTAAACAAGTTTATAACATGAAAATGAAAAGGTAATCATGGATCCTTCTTAGTCACTCTAAAATGAAGCTTTGGGATGTTCTTGAAATTTCCATGTTTGAAACCCAAAACGAGTTCTATTCATGCTTGACTTCATAAGACATAGTTTAGGGTTAGGGGTAGATACATGATTTGTCTGGTTTGAATATGTCTAGAACTTGTTTGTCAACTTTAATGCTTACTATATGACATAAGAAAACTATGTGCTTTGGTTTTTCATTTTTCTGATTTTTTTATTTTGATGCCCATTTGAATCTTGTCAAATCCTAGATTTGACCAAGATAATTTAAACAAGTTTAAAACATGAAAATGAAAAGGGAAGCATGTATCCATCTTAGTCACTCTAAAATGAAGCTTCTGGGAGGTTTTTGAAATTTCCATGTTTGAAACCCAAAACCACTTCTCTTCATGCTTGACTTCATAAGACATAGTTTAGGGGTTAGGGGGTATAGATACATGATTTGTCTGGTTTGAATATGTCTAGACCTTGTTTGTCAACTTTAATGCTTACTATATGACATAAGAAAACTATGTGCTTTGGTTTTTCATTTTTTCTGATTTTTTTATTTTGATGCTCATTTGAATCTTGTCAAATCCTAGATTTGACCAAGATAACTTAAACAAGTTTAAAACATGAAAATGAAATTAAAGGGAAGCATGTATCCATCTTAGTCACTCTAAAATGAAGCTTCTTGGGAGGTTTTTGAAATTTCCATGTTTGAAACCCAAAACCACTTCTCTTCATGCTTGACTTCATAAGACATAGTTTAGGGGTTAGGGGGTATAGATACATGATTTGTCTGGTTTGAATATGTCTAGACCTTGTTTGTCAACTTTAATGTTTACTATATGACATAAGAAAAATATGTGCTTTGGTTTTTCATTTTTCTAATTTTTTATTTTTGATACCCATTTGAATCTTGGTCAAATCCTAGGTTTGACCAAGATTTAAACAAGTTTAAATCATGAAAATGAAAAGGGAAGTATGTATCCTTCTTATTCACTCTAAATGAAGTTTTTGGGAGGTTTTTCAAATTTCCATGTTTGAAACCCAAAACAACTTCTCTTCATGCTTGACTTCATAATTAAGACAGAGTTTAGGGTTAGGGGTAGATACATGACTTGTATGGTTTGAATATGTCCAGACCTTGTTTATCAACTTTAATGCTTACTATATGACATAAGAAGACTATGAGCTTTGGTTTTTCATTTTTCTGTTTTTTTGAATTTTCCGCATTTGAATCTCTGTCAAATCCTAGGTTTGACCAAGATTTAGACAAGTTTAACACGTGAAAACGAATAAGTAAGCCTGGATCCTTCTTAGTCACTCCAAAATGTACCAATTGATAGATGTGTTAACTTTGCTTAATGGAAAAAATAATGTCATGTAAATGAGTTAACTTGGATTTCCTACCCTTGAATCCATAGGAAACTTTGTTCTAATGCACTATACTAATCAACCGAGTTTTTACACCAACAGGTCTGTCACTTACGTGTGGTGCCCATGCGTGAGGTCCCACACTTCAGTGAGCACAGGTCACGTGCAATAGGTACGCAAACTCCCAGCCATTTTCTTTGTCAAGAGAAGACGCATTAGGATGCGTATTGGAAGTCTCTGGGTCCTTCAGGATCCTTCGGTTGTCCCTCTCACAAAAAAACAAATCTCTCTCATTCTCGGCCTCGCTTGACTCGCTCGCTCGCTCGCACCTCCTGCTCACTGACAAACCCTGCACAAAAGTCAACATCATCACCCGAAAAAGGGGAGACACCATAATGCTCTCCCTTCTTCTCTCCTTCCGAGTGATCCCTCTTCCTCCGAGTTTCACTCGACGGGCAAACACATATGTGCTGCATAGTAATAATAAAAAGGTAGAAAATTCGACCTACGAATCTATAATTAAATATACTAGGTTAAACTAGGGTTTTGCCCAGTACTACAGATCAAGGTTCAAAAAATCCAACTACGGGGTTCGAACAACCCCATTTCTAATCAAAGATTTTTTCGACGTCATCCAAATGGCCTCAAACTATAGCATGGGCGGATCCAGACTATAGCCAAGGGGGGCAGCTGCCCCCACTCAATTTTCTGAAACCTTGTAATATGATATTTGCATCACTTATCATATGTTTGCCCCCTCTAAAAATTTATCCTAGGTCCGCCCCTAAACTGTAGGGTTAGCATCTAGTGCAGTATGTGTGAACATGTATGCACTATGTGTGCTATAACTTGTATGTCTTTCAAATTTGAACCAAATTTGAATAAGTTTGAAATATTTGAAATGGGGCTTTTGGCTTAAACGTTTGAAACCCAAAACGACTTCTCTTCATGCTAGACTTCATAAGACCGAGTTTAGGGTTAGGGGGTAGATATATGATTTGTCTGGTTTGAATATGTCTAAACCTTGTTTATCAACTTGAATGCTTACTATATGACATAAGAAGACTATGTGCTTTTGGTTTTCATTTTTCTAATTTTTTTTTGAATTTTATGCCCATTTGAATCTTGTCAAATCCTATATTTGACCAAGATAACTTAAACAAGTTTAAAACATGAAAATGAAAAGGGAAGCATGTATCCTTCTTAGTCACTCTAAAATGAAGCTTCTGGGATGTTTTTGAAATTTCCATGTTTGAAACCCAAAACCACTTCTCTTCATGCTTGACTTCATAAGACATAGTTTAGGGGTTAGGGGTATAGATACATGATTTGTCTGGTTTGAATATGTCTAGACCTTGTTTGTCAACTTTAATGCTTACTATATGACATAAGAAACTATGTGCTTTGGTTTTTCATTTTTCTGATTTTTTTATTTTGATGCCCATTTGAATCTTGTCAAATCCTAGATTTGACCAAGATAATTTAAACAAGTTTAAAACATGAAAATGAAAAGGGAAGCATGTATCCATCTTAGTCACTCTAAAATGAAGCTTTTGGGAGGTTTTTGAAATTTCCATGTTTGAAACCCAAAACCACTTCTCTTCATGCTTGACTTCATAAGACATAGTTTAGGGGTTAGGTGGTATAGATACATGATTTGTCTGGTTTGAATATGTCTAGACCTTGTTTGTCAACTTTAATGTTTACTATATGACATAAGAAAACTATGTGCTTTGGTTTTTCATTTTTCTGATTTTTTTATTTTGATGCCCATTTGAATCTTGTCAAATCCTAGATTTGACCAAGATAATTTAAACAAGTTTAAAACATGAAAATGAAAAGGGAAGCATGTATCCATCTTAGTCACTCTAAAATGAAGCTTCTGGGAGGTTTTTGAAATTTCCATGTTTGAAACACAAAACCACTTCTCTTCATGCTTGACTTCATAAGACATAGTTTAGGGGTTAGGGGGTATAGATACATTATTTGTCTGGTTTGAATATGTCTAGACCTTGTTTGTCAACTTTAATGCTTACTATATGACATAAGAAAACTATGTGCTTTGGTTTTTAATTTTTCTGATTTTTTTATTTTGATGCCCATTTGAATCTTGTCAAATCCTAGATTTGACCAAGATAATTTAAACAAGTTTAAAACATGAAAATGAAAAGGGAAGCATGTATCGTTCTTAGTCACTCTAAAATGAAGTTTTTGGGAGGTTTTTGAAATTTCCATGTAGGAAACCCAAAACCACTTCTCTTCATGATTGACTTCATAAGACAGAGTTTAGGGTTAGGGGTAGATATATACATGATTTTCCTAGGTTTGACCAAGATTTAAACAAGTTTAAAACATGAATATGAAAAAGTAAGCATGTATCCTTCTTAGTCACTCCAAAATGAAGCTCTTAATTAGGAGGGTTTTTGAAATTTCCATGTTTGAAACCAAAAACCACTTATCTTCATGATGACTTCATAAGACATAGTTTAGGGTTAAGGGTAGATACATGATTTGTATGGTTTGAATATGTCTAGACCTTGTTTATCAACTTGAATGCTTACGATATGACATAAGAAGACTATGTACTTTGGTTTTCATATTTCTGATTTTTAAAATTTTGTGTCCATTTGAATCTTGGTCAAATCCTAGGTTTGACCAAGATTTAAACAAGTTTATAACATGAAAATGAAAAGGTAATCATGGATCCTTCTTAGTCACTCTAAAATGAAGCTTTGGGATGTTCTTGAAATTTCCATGTTTGAAACCCAAAACGAGTTCTATTCATGCTTGACTTCATAAGACATAGTTTAGTGTTAGGGGTAGATACATGATTTGTCTGGTTTGAATATGTCTAGAACTTGTTTGTCAACTTTAATGCTTACTATATGACATAAGAAAACTATGTGCTTTGGTATTTCATTTTTCTGATTTTTTTATTTTGATGCCCATTTGAATCTTGTCAAATCCTAGATTTGACCAAGATAATTTAAACAAGTTTAAAACATGAAAATGAAAAGGGAAGCATGTATCCATCTTAGTCACTCTAAAATGAAGCTTGGGAGGTTTTTGAAATTTCCATGTTTGAAACCCAAAACCACTTCTCTTCATGCTTGACTTCATAAGACATAGTTTAGGGGTTAGGGGTATAGATACATGATTTGTCTGGTTTGAATATGTCTAGACCTTGTTTGTCAACTTTAATGCTTACTATATGACATAAGAAAACTATGTGCTTTGGTTTTTCATTTTTCTGATTTTTTTATTTTGATGCCCATTTGAATCTTGTCAAATCCTAGATTTGACCAAGATAACTTAAACAAGTTTAAAACATGAAAATGAAAAGGGAAGCATGTATCCTTCTTAGTCACTCTAAAATGAAGCTTCTTGGGAGGTTTTTGAAATTTCCATGTTTGAAACCCAAAACCACTTCTCTTCATGCTTGACTTCATAAGACATAGTTTAGGGGTTAGGGGTATAGATACATGATTTGTCTGGTTTGAATATGTCTAGACCTTGTTTGTCAACTTTAATGTTTACTATATGACATAAGAAAAATATGTGCTTTGGTTTTTCATTTTTCTAATTTTTTATTTTTGATACCCATTTGAATCTTGGTCAAATCCTAGGTTTGACCAAGATTTAAACAAGTTTAAATCATGAAAATGAAAAGGGAAGTATGTATCCTTCTTATTCACTCTAAATGAAGTTTTTGGGAGGTTTTTCAAATTTCCATGTTTGAAACCCAAAACAACTTCTCTTCATGCTTGACTTCATAATTAAGACAGAGTTTAGGGTTAGGGGTAGATACATGACTTGTATGGTTTGAATATGTCCAGACCTTGTTTATCAACTTTAATGCTTACTATATGACATAAGAAGACTATGAGCTTTGGTTTTTCATTTTTCTGTTTTTTTTTGAATTTTCCGCTCATTTGATCTTGGTCAAATCCTAGGTTTGACCAAGATTTAGACAAGTTTAACACGTGAAAACGAATAAGTAAGCCTGGATCCTTCTTAGTCACTCCAAAATGTACCAATTGATAGATGTGTTAACTTTGCTTAATGGAAAAAATAATGTCATGTAAATGAGTTAACTTGGATTTCCTACCCTTGAATCCATAGGAAACTTTGTTCTAATGCACTATACTAATCAACCGAGTTTTTACACCAACAGGTCTGTCACTTACGTGTGGTGCCCATGCGTGAGGTCCCACACTTCAGTGAGCACAAGTCACGTGCAATAGGTACGCAAACTCCCAGCCATTTTCTTTGTCAAGAGAAGACGCATTAGGATGCGTATTGGAAGTCTCTGGGTCCTTCAGGATCCTTCGGTTGTCCCTCTCACAAAAAAAACAAATCTCTCTCATTCTCGGCCTCGCTTGACTCGCTCGCTCGCTCGCACCTCCTGCTCACTGACAAACCCTGCACAAAAGTCAACATCATCACCCGAAAAAGGGGAGACACCATAATGCTCTCCCTTCTTCTCTCCTTCCGAGTGATCCCTCTTCCTCCGAGTTTCACTCGACGGGCAAACACATATGTGCTGCATAGTAATAATAAAAAGGTAGAAAATTCGACCTACGAATCTATAATTAAATATACTAGGTTAAACTAGGGTTTTGCCCAGTACTACAGATCAAGGTTCAAAAAAATCCAACTACGGGGTTCGAACAACCCCATTTCTAATCAAAGATTTTTTTCGACGTCATCCAAATGGCCTCAAACTATAGCATGGGCGGATCCAGACTATAGCCAAGGGGGGCAGCTGCCCCCACTCAATTTTCTGAAACCTTGTAATATGATATTTGCATCACTTATCATATGTTTGCCCCCTCTAAAAATTTATCCTAGGTCCGCCCCTAAACTGTAGGGTTAGCATCTAGTGCAGTATGTGTGAACATGTATGCACTATGTGTGCTATAACTTGTATGTCTTTCAAATTTGAACCAAATTTGAATAAGTTTGAAATATTTGAAATGGGGCTTTTGGCTTAAACGTTTGAAACCCAAAACGACTTCTCTTCATGCTAGACTTCATAAGACCGAGTTTAGGGTTAGGGGGTAGATATATGATTTGTCTGGTTTGAATATGTCTAAACCTTGTTTATCAACTTGAATGCTTACTATATGACATAAGAAGACTATGTGCTTTTGGTTTTCATTTTTCTATTTTTTTTGAATTTTATGCCCATTTGAATCTTGTCAAATCCTATATTTGACCAAGATAATTTAAACAAGTTTAAAACATGAAAATGAAAAGGGAAGCATGTATCCTTCTTAGTCACTCTAAAATGAAGCTTTTGGGATGTTTTTGAAATTTCCATGTTTGAAACCCAAAACCACTTCTCTTCATGCTTGACTTCATAAGACATAGTTTAGGGGTTAGGGGTATAGATACATGATTTGTCTGGTTTGAATATGTCTAGACCTTGTTTGTCAACTTTAATGCTTACTATATGACATAAGAAAACTATGTGCTTTGGTTTTTCATTTTTCTGATTTTTTTGATGCCCATTTGAATCTTGACCAAGATAACTTAAACAAGTTTAAAACATGAAAATGAAAAGGAGCATGTATCCATCTTAGTCACTCTAAAATAAAGCTTCTGGGAGGTTTTTGAAATTTCCATGTTTGAAACCCAAAACCACTTCTCTTCATGCTTGACTTCATAAGACATAGTTTAGGGGTTAGGTGGTATAGATACATGATTTGTCTGGTTTGAATATGTCTAGACCTTGTTTGTCAACTTTAATGTTTACTATATGACATAAGAAAACTATGTGCTTTGGTTTTTCATTTTTCTGATTTTTTTATTTTTGATGCCCATTTGAATCTTGTCAAATCCTAGATTTGACCAAGATAATTTAAACAAGTTTAAAACATGAAAATGAAAAGGGAAGCATGTATCCATCTTAGTCACTCTAAAATGAAGCTTTGGGAGGTTTTTGAAATTTCCATGTTTGAAACACAAAACCACTTCTCTTCATGCTTGACTTCATAAGACATAGTTTAGGGGTTAGGGGCTATAGATACATTATTTGTCTGGTTTGAATATGTCTAGACCTGGTTTGTCAACTTTAATGCTTACTATATGACATAAGAAAACTATGTGCTTTGGTTTTTCATTTTTCTGATTTTTTTATTTTGATGCCCATTTGAATCTTGTCAAATCCTAGATTTGACCAAGATAATTTAAACAAGTTTAAAACATGAAAATGAAAAGGGAAGCATGTATCGTTCTTAGTCACTCTAAAATGAAGTTTTTGGGAGGTTTTTGAAATTTCCATGTAGGAAACCCAAAACCACTTCTCTTCATGATTGACTTCATAAGACAGAGTTTAGGGTTAGGGGTAGATATATACATGATTTTCCTAGGTTTGACCAAGATTTAAACAAGTTTAAAACATGAATATGAAAAAGTAAGCATGTATCCTTCTTAGTCACTCCAAAATGAAGCTCTTAATTAGGAGGGTTTTTGAAATTTCCATGTTTGAAACCAAAAACCACTTATCTTCACCATGCATGCTTGACTTTATAAGACAGAGTTTAGGGTTAGGGGTAGATACATGATTTTTCAGGTTTAATATGTCTAGACCTTGTTTATCAACTTAATTGAATGCGCGCATACTATATGACATAAGAAGATCTTGGTATTCATTTTTTTTGAATTTTTATGCCCATTTGAATCATGGTCAAATCCTAGGTTTGACCAAGATTTGAACAAGTTTAAAACATGAATATGAAAAGGTAAGCATGTATGCTTCTTAATTAGTCACTCCAAAATGAAGCTCTTGGAAGGGTTTTTGAAATTTCCATGTTTGAAACCAAAAACCACATCTCTTCATGCTTGACTTCATATGACAGAGTTTAGGGTTAGGGGTAGCCACATACATGATTTTTCTGGTTTGAATATGTCTAGACCTTGTTTATCAACTTGAATGCTTACTATATGACATAAGAAAAATATGTGCTTTGGTTTTTCATTTTTCTAATTTTTTATTTTTGATACCCATTTGAATCTTGGTCAAATCCTAGGTTTGACCAAGATTTAAACAAGTTTAAATCATGAAAATGAAAAGGGAAGCATGTATCCTTCTTATTCACTCTAAATGAAGTTTTTGGGAGGTTTTTCAAATTTCCATGTTTGAAACCCAAAACAACTTCTCTTCATGCTTGACTTCATAATTAAGACAGAGTTTAGGGTTAGGGGTAGATACATGATTTGTATGGTTTGAGTATGTCTAGACCTTGTTTATCAACTTTAATGCTTACTATATGACATAAGAAGACTATGAGCTTTGGTTTTTCATTTTTCTGTTTTTTTTTGAATTTTCCGCCCATTTGAATCTTGTCAAATCCTAGGTTTGACCAAGATTTAGACAAGTTTAACACGTGAAAACGAATAAGTAAGCCTGGATCCTTCTTAGTCACTCCAAAATGTACCAATTGATAGATGTGTTAACTTTGCTTAATGGAAAAAATAATGTCATGTAAATGAGTTAACTTGGATTTCCTACCCTTGAATCCATAGGAAACTTTGTTCTAATGCACTATACTAATCAACCGAGTTTTTACACCAACAGGTCTGTCACTTACGTGTGGTGCCCATGCGTGAGGTCCCACACTTCAGTGAGCACAAGTCACGTGCAATAGGTACGCAAACTCCTAGCCATTTTCTTTGTCAAGAGAAGACGCATCAGGATGCGTATTGGAAGTCTCTGGGTCCTTCAGGATCCTTCGGTTGTCCCTCTCACAAAAAAAACAAATCTCTCTCATTCTCGGCCTCGCTCGACTCGCTCGCTCGCACCTCCTGCTCACTGACAAACCCTGCACAAAAGTCAACATCATCACCCGAAAAAGGGGAGACACCATAATGCTCTCCCTTCTTCTCTCCTTCCGAGTGATCCCTCTTCCTCCGAGTTTCACTCGACGGGCAAACACATATGTGCTGCATAGTAATAATAAAAAGGTAGAAAATTCGACCTACGAATCTATAATTAAATATACTAGGTTAAACTAGGGTTTTGCCCAGTACTACAGATCAAGGTTCAAAAAAATCCAACTACGGGGTTCGAACAACCCCATTTCTAATCAAAGATTTTTTTCGACGTCATCCAAATGGCCTCAAACTATAGCATGGGCGGATCCAGACTATAGCCAAGGGGGGCAGCTGCCCCCACTCAATTTTCTGAAACCTTGTAATATGATATTTGCATCACTTATCATATGTTTGCCCCCTCTAAAAATTTATCCTAGGTCCGCCCCTAAACTGTAGGGTTAGCATCTAGTGCAGTATGTGTGAACATGTATGCACTATGTGTGCTATAACTTGTATGTCTTTCAAATTTGAACCAAATTTGAATAAGTTTGAAATATTTGAAATGGGGCTTTTGGCTTAAACGTTTGAAACCCAAAACGACTTCTCTTCATGCTAGACTTCATAAGACCGAGTTTAGGGTTAGGGGGTAGATATATGATTTGTCTCGTTTGGATATGTCTAAACCTTTTTTATCAACTTGAATGCTTATTATATGACATAAGAAGACTATGTGCTTTTGGTTTTCATTTTTCTAATTTTTTTTGAATTTTATGCCCATTTAAATCTTGGTCAAATCCTAGGTTTGACCAAGATTTAAACAAGTTTCAGACATGAAAATGAAAACGTAAGCCTGGATCCTTCTTAGTCACTCTAAAATGAATCTTCTGGGAGGTTTTTGAAATTTCAATGTTTGAAACCCAAAACCACTTCTCTTCAGGCTTGACTTCATAAGACATAGTTTAGGGGTTAAGGGTAGATACATGATTTGTATGGTTTGAATATGTCTAGACCTTGTTTATCAACTTGAATGCTTACGATATGACATAAGAAGACTATGTACTTTGGTTTTCATATTTCTGATTTTTTAAATTTTGTGTCCATTTGAATCTTGGTCAAATCCTAGGTTTGACCAAGATTTAAACAAGTTTATAACATGAAAATGAAAAGGTAATCATGGATCCTTCTTAGTCACTCTAAAATGAAGCTTTTGGGATGTTCTTGAAATTTCCATGTTTGAAACCCAAAACGACTTCTATTCATTCTTGACTTCATAAGACATAGTTTAGGGTTAGGGGTAGATACATGATTTGTCTGGTTTGAATATGTCTAGATCCTTGTTTATCAACTTTAATGCTTACTATATGACATAAGAAAACTATGTGCTTTGGTTTTTCATTTTTCTGATTTTTTTATTTTGATGCCCATTTGAATCTTGTCAAATCCTAGATTTGACCAAGATAATTTAAACAAGTTTAAAACATGAAAATGAAAAGGGAAGCATGTATCCATCTTAGTCACTCTAAAATGAAGCTTCTGGGAGGTTTTTGAAATTTCCATGTTTGAAACCCAAAACCACTTCTCTTCATGCTTGACTTCATAAGACATAGTTTAGGGGTTAGGGGGTATATAGATACATGATTTGTCTGGTTTGAATATGTCTAGACCTTGTTTGTCAACTTTAATGCTTACTATATGACATAAGAAAACTATGTGCTTTGGTTTTTCATTTTTCTGATTTTTTTATTTTGATGCCCATTTGAATCTTGTCAAATCCTAGATTTGACCAAGATAATTTAAACAAGTTTAAAGCATGAAAATGAAAAGGGAAGCATGTATCCATCTTAGTCACTCTAAAATGAAGCTTCTGGGAGGTTTTTGAAATTTCCATGTTTGAAAACCAAAACCACTTCTCTTCATGCTTGACTTCATAAGACATATATAGTTTAGGGGTTAGGGGGTATAGATACATGATTTGTCTGGTTTGAATATGTCTAGACCTTGTTTGTCAACTTTAATGCTTACTATATGACATAAGAAAACTATGTGCTTTGGTTTTTCATTTTTCTGATTTTTTTATTTTGATGCCCATTTGAATCTTGTCAAATCCTAGATTTTGACCAAGATAATTTAAACAAGTTTAAAACATGAAAATGAAAAGGGAAGCATGTATCGTTCTTAGTCACTCTAAAATGAAGTTTTTGGGAGGTTTTTGAAATTTCCATGTAGGAAACCCAAAACCACTTATCTTCATGATTGACTTCATAAGACAGAGTTTAGGGTTAGGGGTAGATATATACATGATTTTCCTAGGTTTGACCAAGATTTAAACAAGTTTAAAACATGAATATGAAAAAGTAAGCATGTATCCTTCTTAGTCACTCCAAAATGAAGCTCTTAATTAGGAGGGTTTTTGAAATTTCCATGTTTGAAACCAAAAACCACTTATCTTCACCATGCATGCTTGACTTTATAAGACAGAGTTTAGGGTTAGGGGTAGATACATGATTTTTCAGGTTTAATATGTCTAGACCTTGTTTATCAACTTAATTGAATGTGCGCATACTATATGACATAAGAAGATCTTGGTATTCATTTTTTTTGAATTTTTATGCCCATTTGAATCTTGGTCAAATCCTAGGTTTGACCAAGATTTGAACAAGTTTAAAACATGAATATGAAAAGGTAAGCATGTATGCTTCTTAGTCACTCCAAAATGAAGCTCTTGGAAGGGTATTTGAAATTTCCATGTTTGAAACCAAAAACCACATCTCTTCATGCTTGACTTCATAAGACAGAGTTTAGGGTTAGGGGTAGATACATGATTTGTATGGTTTGAATATGTCTAGACCTTGTTTATCAACTTTAATGCTTACTATATGACATAAGAAGATTATGTGCTTTGGTTTTTCATTTTTCTATTTTTTTTGAATTTTATGCCCATATATTTGAATCTTTGTCAAATCCTAGGTTTGACCAGGATTTAAACAAGTTTAAAACATGAAAATGAAAAGGTAAGCCTGGATCCTTCTTAGTCACTCTAAAATGAAGCTTTTGGGAGGTTCTTGAAATTTCCATGTTTGAAACCCAAAACCACTTCTCTTCATGATTGACTTCATAAGACATAGTTTAGGGTTAGGGGTAGATACATGATTTGTGTTTGAATATGTCTAGACCTTGTTTATCAACTTTAATGCTTACTATATGACATAAGAAGACTATGAGCTTTGGTTTTTCATTTTTCTGTTTTTTTTTTGAATTTTCCGCCCATTTGAATCTCTGTCAAATCCTAGGTTTGACCAAGATTTAGACAAGTTTAACACGTGAAAACGAATAAGTAAGCCTGGATCCTTCTTAGTCACTCCAAAATGTACCAATTGATAGATGTGTTAACTTTGCTTAATGGAAAAAATAATGTCATGTAAATGAGTTAACTTGGATTTCCTACCCTTGAATCCATAGGAAACTTTGTTCTAATGCACTATACTAATCAACCGAGTTTTTTTACACCAACAGGTCTGTCACTTACGTGTGGTGCCCATGCGTGAGGTCCCACACTTCAGTGAGCACAAGTCACGTGCAATAGGTACGCAAACTCCCAGCCATTTTCTTTGTCAAGAGAAGACGCATCAGGATGCGTATTGGAAGTCTCTGGGTCCTTCAGATCCTTCGGTTGTCCCTCTCACAAAAAAACAAATCTCTCTCATTCTCGGCCTCGCTCGACTCGCTCGCTCGCTCGCTCGCACCTCCTGCTCACTGACAAACCCTGCACAAAAGTCAACATCATCACCCGAAAAAGGGGAGACACCATAATGCTCTCCCTTCTTCTCTCCTTCCGAGTGATCCCTCTTCCTCCGAGTTTCACTCGACGGGCAAACACATATGTGCTGCATAGTAATAATAAAAAGGTAGAAAATTCGACCTACGAATCTATAATTAAATATACTAGGTTAAACTAGGGTTTTGCCCAGTACTACAGATCAAGGTTCAAAAAAATCCAACTACGGGGTTCGAACAACCCCATTTCTAATCAAAGATTTTTTTCGACGTCATCCAAATGGCCTCAAACTATAGCATGGGCGGATCCAGACTATAGCCAAGGGGGGCAGCTGCCCCCACTCAATTTTCTGAAACCTTGTAATATGATATTTGCATCACTTATCATATGTTTGCCCCCTCTAAAAATTTATCCTAGGTCCGCCCCTAAACTGTAGGGTTAGCATCTAGTGCAGTATGTGTGAACATGTATGCACTATGTGTGCTATAACTTGTATGTCTTTCAAATTTGAACCAAATTTGAATAAGTTTGAAATATTTGAAATGGGGCTTTTGGCTTAAACGTTTGAAACCCAAAACGACTTCTCTTCATGCTAGACTTCATAAGACCGAGTTTAGGGTTAGGGGGTAGATATATGATTTGTCTGGTTTGAATATGTCTAAACCTTGTTTATCAACTTGAATGCTTATTATATGACATAAGAAGACTATGTGCTTTTGGTTTTCATTTTTCTAATTTTTTTGAATTTTATGCCCATTTGAATCTTGGTCAAATCCTAGGTTTGACCAAGATTTAAACAAGTTTCAGACATGAAAATGAAAACGTAAGCCTGGATCCTTCTTAGTCATTCTAAAATGAAGCTTCTGGGAGGTTTTTGAAATTTCCATGTTTGAAACCCAAAACCACTTCTCTTCAGGCTTGACTTCATAAGACATAGTTTAGGGGTTAAGGGTAGATACATGATTTGTATGGTTTGAATATGTCTAGACCTTGTTTATCAACTTGAATGCTTACGATATGACATAAGAAGACTATGTACTTTGGTTTTCATATTTCTGATTTTTTAAATTTTGTGTCCATTTGAATCTTGGTCAAATCCTAGGTTTGACCAAGATTTAAACAAGTTTATAACATGAAAATGAAAAGGTAATCATGGATCCTTCTTAGTCACTCTAAAATGAAGCTTTTGGGATGTTCTTGAAATTTCCATGTTTGAAACCCAAAACGACTTCTCTTCATTCTTGACTTCATAAGACATAGTTTAGGGTTAGGGGTAGATACATGATTTGTGTGGTTTGAATATGTCTAGATCGACCTTGTTTCAACTTTAATGCTTACTATATGACATAAGAAAACTATGTGCTTTGGTTTTTCATTTTTCTGATTTTTTTATTTTGATGCCCATTTGAATCTTGTCAAATCCTAGATTTGACCAAGATAATTTAAACAAGTTTAAAACATGAAAATGAAAAGGGAAGCATGTATCCATCTTAGTCACTCTAAAATGAAGCTTTTGGGAGGTTTTTGAAATTTCCATGTTTGAAACCCAAAACCACTTCTCTTCATGCTTGACTTCATAAGACATAGTTTAGGGGTTAGGGGGTATAGATACATGATTTGTCTGGTTTGAATATGTCTAGACCTTGTTTGTCAACTTTAATGCTTACTATATGACATAAGAAAACTATGTGCTTTGGTTTTTCATTTTTCTGATTTTTTTATTTTGATGCCCATTTGAATCTTGTCAAATCCTAGATTTGACCAAGATAATTTAAACAAGTTTAAAGCATGAAAATGAAAAGGGAAGCATGTATCCATCTTAGTCACTCTAAAATGAAGCTTCTGGGAGGTTTTTGAAATTTCCATGTTTGAAAACCAAAACCACTTCTCTTCATGCTTGACTTCATCAGACATAGTTTACGGGTTAGGGGGTATAGATACATGATTTGTCTGGTTTGAATATGTCTAGACCTTGTTTGTCAACTTTAATGCTTACTATATGACATAAGAAAACTATGTGCTTTGGTTTTTC
This sequence comes from Lolium multiflorum, assembly GCA_030979885.1. NCBI lineage: Eukaryota > Viridiplantae > Streptophyta > Magnoliopsida > Poales > Poaceae > Lolium > Lolium multiflorum. The sequence continues at coordinate 93,702,165 of CM061747.1, forward strand.
ATTTTTCTGATTTTTTTATTTTGATGCCCATTTGAATCTTGTCAAATCCTAGATTTTGACCAAGATAATTTAAACAAGTTTAAAACATGAAAATGAAAAGGGAAGCATGTATCGTTCTTAGTCACTCTAAAATGAAGTTTTTGGGAGGTTTTTGAAATTTCCATGTAGGAAACCCAAAACCACTTCTCTTCATGATTGACTTCATAAGACAGAGTTTAGGGTTAGGGGTAGATATATACATGATTTTCCTAGGTTTGACCAAGATTTAAACAAGTTTAAAACATGAATATGAAAAAGTAAGCATGTATCCTTCTTAGTCACTCCAAAATGAAGCTCTTAATTAGGAGGGTTTTTGAAATTTCCATGTTTGAAACCAAAAACCACTTATCTTCACCATGCATGCTTGACTTTATAAGACAGAGTTTAGGGTTAGGGGTAGATACATGATTTTTCAGGTTTAATATGTCTAGACCTTGTTTATCAACTTAATTGAATGTGCGCATACTATATGACATAAGAAGATCTTGGTATTCATTTTTTTTGAATTTTTATGCCCATTTGAATCTTGGTCAAATCCTAGGTTTGACCAAGATTTGAACAAGTTTAAAACATGAATATGAAAAGGTAAGCATGTATGCTTCTTAGTCACTCCAAAATGAAGCTCTTGGAAGGGTATTTGAAATTTCCATGTTTGAAACCAAAAACCACATCTCTTCATGCTTGACTTCATAAGACAGAGTTTAGGGTTAGGGGTAGATACATGATTTGTATGGTTTGAATATGTCTAGACCTTGTTTATCAACTTTAATGCTTACTATATGACATAAGAAGATTATGTGCTTTGGTTTTTCATTTTTCTATTTTTTTGAATTTTATGCCCATATATTTGAATCTTTGTCAAATCCTAGGTTTGACCAGGATTTAAACAAGTTTAAAACATGAAAATGAAAAGGTAAGCCTGGATCCTTCTTAGTCACTCTAAAATGAAGCTTTTGGGAGGTTCTTGAAATTTCCATGTTTGAAACCCAAAACCACTTCTCTTCATGATTGACTTCATAAGACATAGTTTAGGGTTAGGGGTAGATACATGATTTGTATGGTTTGAATATGTCTAGACCTTGTTTATCAACTTTAATGCTTACTATATGACATAAGAAGACTATGTGCTTTGGTTTTTCATTTTTCTGTTTTTTTTTGAATTTTCCGCCCATTTGAATCTCTGTCAAATCCTAGGTTTGACCAAGATTTAGACAAGTTTAACACGTGAAAACGAATAAGTAAGCCTGGATCCTTCTTAGTCACTCCAAAATGTACCAATTGATAGATGTGTTAACTTTGCTTAATGGAAAAAATAATGTCATGTAAATGAGTTAACTTGGATTTCCTACCCTTGAATCCATAGGAAACTTTGTTCTAATGCACTATACTAATCAACCGAGTTTTTTTACACCAACAGGTCTGTCACTTACGTGTGGTGCCCATGCGTGAGGTCCCACACTTCAGTGAGCACAGTCACGTGCAATAGGTACGCAAACTCCCAGCCATTTTCTTTGTCAAGAGAAGACGCATCAGGATGCGTATTGGAAGTCTCTGGGTCCTTCAGGATCCTTCGGTTGTCCCTCTCACAAAAAAACAAATCTCTCTCATTCTCGGCCTTGCTCGACTCGCTCGCTCGCTCGCACCTCCTGCTCACTGACAAACCCTGCACAAAAGTCAACATCATCACCCGAAAAAGGGAGACACCATAATGCTCTCCCTTCTTCTCTCCTTCCGAGTGATCCCTCTTCCTCCGAGTTTCACTCGACGGGCAAACACATATGTGCTGCATAGTAATAATAAAAAGGTAGAAAATTCGACCTACGAATCTATAATTAAATATACTAGGTTAAACTAGGGTTTTGCCCAGTACTACAGATCAAGGTTCAAAAAATCCAACTACGGGGTTCGAACAACCCCATTTCTAATCAAAGATTTTTTTCGACGTCATCCAAATGGCCTCAAACTATAGCATGGGCGGATCCAGACTATAGCCAAGGGGGGCAGCTGCCCCCACTCAATTTTCTGAAACCTTGTAATATGATATTTGCATCACTTATCATATGTTTGCCCCCTCTAAAAATTTATCCTAGGTCCGCCCCTAAACTGTAGGGTTAGCATCTAGTGCAGTATGTGTGAACATGTATGCACTATGTGTGCTATAACTTGTATGTCTTTCAAATTTGAATAAGTTTGAAATATTTGAAATGGGGCTTTTGGCTTAAACGTTTGAAACCCAAAACGACTTCTCTTCATGCTAGACTTCATAAGACCGAGTTTAGGGTTAGGGGTAGATATATGATTTGTCTGGTTTGAATATGTCTAAACCTTGTTTATCAACTTGAATGCTTACTATATGACATAAGAAGACTATGTGCTTTTGGTTTTCATTTTTCTATTTTTTTTGAATTTTATGCCCATTTGAATCTTGGTCAAATCCTAGGTTTGACCAAGATTTAAACAAGTTTCAGACATGAAAATGAAAACGTAAGCCTGGATCCTTCTTAGTCACTCTAAAATGAAGCTTCTGGAGGTTTTTGAAATTTCCATGTTTGAAACCCAAAACCACTTCTCTTCAGGCTTGACTTCATAAGACATAGTTTAGGGGTTAAGGGTAGATACATGATTTCTATGGTTTGAATATGTCTAGACCTTGTTTATCAACTTGAATGCTTACGATATGACATAAGAAGACTATGTACTTTGGTTTTCATATTTCTGATTTTTTAAATTTTGTGTCCATTTGAATCTTGGTCAAATCCTAGGTTTGACCAAGATTTAAACAAGTTTATAACATGAAAATGAAAAGGTAATCATGGATCCTTCTTAGTCACTCTAAAATGAAGCTTTTGGGATGTTCTTGAAATTTCCATGTTTGAAACCCAAAACGACTTCTATTCATGCTTGACTTCATAAGACATAGTTTAGGGTTAGTGGTAGATACATGATTTGTCTGGTTTGAATATGTCTAGAACTTGTTTGTCAACTTTAATGCTTACTATATGACATAATAAAACTATGTGCTTTGGTTTTTCATTTTTCTGATTTTTTTATTTTGATGCCCATTTGAATCTTGTCAAATCCTAGATTTGACCAAGATAATTTAAACAAGTTTAAAACATGAAAATGAAAAGGGAAGCATGTATCCATCTTAGTCACTCTAAAATGAAGCTTCTGGGAGGTTTTTGAAATTTCCATGTTTGAAACCCAAAACCACTTCTCTTCATGCTTGACTTCATAAGACATAGTTTAGGGGTTAGGGGGTATAGATACATGATTTGTCTGGTTTGAATATGTCTAGTCCTTGTTTGTCAACTTTAATGCTTACTATATGACATAAGAAAACTATGTGCTTTGGTTTTTCATTTTTCTGATTTTTTTATTTTGATGCCCATTTGAATCTTGTCAAATCCTAGATTTGACCAAGATAATTTAAACAAGTTTAAAACATGAAAATGAAAAGGGAAGCATGTATCCATCTTAGTCACTCTAAAATGAAGCTTCTGGGAGGTTTTTGAAATTTCCATGTTTGAAACCCAAAACCACTTCTCTTCATGCTTGACTTCATAAGACATAGTTTAGGGGTTAGGGGGTATATAGATACATGATTTGTCTAGTTTGAATATGTCTAGACCTTGTTTGTCAACTTTAATGCTTACTATATGACATAAGAAAACTATGTGCTTTGGTTTTTCATTTTTCTGATTTTTTTATTTTGATGCCCATTTGAATCTTGTCAAATCCTAGATTTGACCAAGATAATTTAAACAAGTTTAAAACATGAAAATGAAAAGGGAAGCATGTATCCATCTTAGTCACTCTAAAATGAAGCTTCTGGGAGGTTTTTGAAATTTCCATGTTTGAAAACCAAAACCACTTCTCTTCATGCTTGACTTCATAAGACATAGTTTAGGGGTTAGGGAGTATAGATACATGATTTGTCTGGTTTGAATATGTCTAGACCTTGTTTGTCAACTTTAATGCTAACTATATGACATAAGAAAACTATGTGCTTTGGTTTTTTATTTTTCTGATTTTTTTATTTTGATGCCCATTTGAATCTTGTCAAATCCTAGATTTGACCAAGATAATTTAAACAAGTTTAAAACATGAAAATGAAAAGGGAAGCATGTATCGTTCTTAGTCACTCTAAAATGAAGTTTTTGGGAGGTTTTTGAAATTTCCATGTAGGAAACCCAAAACCACTTCTCTTCATGATTGACTTCATAAGACAGAGTTTAGGGTTAGGGGTAGATATATACATGATTTTCCTAGGTTTGACCAAGATTTAAACAAGTTTAAAACATGAATATGAAAAAGTAAGCATGTATCCTTCTTAGTCACTCCAAAATGAAGCTCTTAATTAGGAGGGTTTTTGAAATTTCCATGTTTGAAACCAAAAACCACTTATCTTCACCATGCATGCTTGATTTTATAAGACAGAGTTTAGGGTTAGGGGTAGATACATGATTTTTCAGGTTTAATATGTCTAGACCTTGTTTATCAACTTAATTGAATGCGCGCATACTATATGACATAAGAAGATCTTGGTATTCATTTTTTTGAATTTTTATGCCCATTTGAATCTTGGTCAAATCCTAGGTTTGACCAAGATTTAAACAAGTTTAAAACATGAATAATATGAAAAGTAACCTGCATCGATCCTTCTTAGTCACTCCAAAATGAAGCTCGTGGGAGGTTTTTGAAATTTCCATGATTTTTCTGGTTTGAATATGTCTAGACCTTGTTTATCAACTTGAATGCTTACTATATGACATACACAGACTATGTGCTTTGGTTTTTTTTGAATTCTTATGCCCATTTGAATCTTGGTCAAATCCTAGGTTTGACCATGACTTAAACAAGTTTAAGACATGAATATGACAAAGTAATCATGTATCCTTCTTAGTCACCCCAAAATGAAGCTCTTGGGAGGGTTTTTAAAATTTCCATGTTTGAAACCAAAAACCACTTCTCTTCACCATGCATGCTTGACTTCATAAGACAGAGTTTAGGGTTAGGGGGTAGATACATGATTTTTCAGGTTTAAAACGTCTAGACCTTGTTTATCAACTTAATTGAATGCTTACTATATGACATAAGAAGACCTTGGTTTTTCATTTTTTTCTTCATTTTTTTGAATTTTTATGCCCATTTGAATCTTGGTCAAATCCTAGGTTTGACCAAGATTTGAACAAGTTTAAAACATGAATATAAAAAAGTAAGCATGTATGCTTCTTAGTCACTCCAAAATGAAGCTCTTGGGAGGGTTTTCGAAATTTCCATGTTTGAAACCAAAAACCACATCTCTTCATGCTTGACTTCATAAGACAGAGTTTAGGGTTAGGAGGTAGATACATGATTTTTCTTGTTTGAATATGTCTAGACCTTGTTTATCAACTTAATTGAATGCTTACTATATGACATAAGAAGACTATGTGCCTTGGTTTTTCATTTATTTTGATTTATTTTGAATTTTATGCCCATTTTTATGCCCATTTAAACAAGTTTAAATCATGAATATGAAAAATTAGTCACTCCAAAATGTAGCTCTTGAGAGGGTTTTTGAAATTTCCATGTTTGAAACCAAAAACCACTTCTCTTCATGCATGCTTGACTTCATAAAGACAGAGTTTAGGGTTTGGGGTAGACAGCACGCGCCGACGCGTGGACGAAATTTATTCTCTGTCCCCCTGACATGCACTTGCCAGTGTCTTCAACAGTCTGACACGAGCAGTGAAGCTTTTATGGAGCCCAGCGGAGAGGGGCTCCATTTCTCGAGCGGTAGCGAGGTGACATGCGGCCTAAATCCAAATTTAAACATTGCGAAAAAAATCTGAAACAAATCATGCACGTTCACAGCTCATATTAAGATAACCCCTAAAAATTTCAGATCAAAATTCGAAACATACATCGAGAAACAAAAAAGAGAAACTCAGATGGGAATAGTCTACAGAGAAACTCAGATTTGAATTCGGGAACTATTCATGACAGATTTCTCTTTTTTGTTTCTCGATGTATGTTTCGAATTTTGAACAGAAATTTTTAGGGGTTATCTTAATATCTATGAACATGCATGATTTTTTTCAGATTTGTTCGCAGTGTTCAAATTTGAATTTAAACCGCATGTCACACGGTGACATGCAATAGGTGCATGTCACCTGATCTGCGGTGACGCTGGGGCTAAAAAGAAGACCTTTCCACCTCATTTCCTCCACTGTTTCACATATTTTAGCTTCTATTTATGCGGTGCCGTGGAGGTGGGGGTCTGGTCGTCACCCTCCTCCTCCCCACCTCATTTCCTCCACTGTCTCGCAACTCCTTGATCTACTACTCCTATCCATATACATGCCACTCAAATGGATGTATTTGTAGATACATCCATTTTAGTGGCAGTTAATATGGACCGGAGGAAGTACTAATAATATGAGGCATATTTTTGAGCTGGCCCTGTTTAGTAGAGTTTACATTTGAGAGTTACATCTTTCTACCACCATTATTTTTGATTTAGCTTGTCTTTTTTTGCCCACCATTTTATCGAGCAGGGTTAATGCAAGATCCATAGCAAACTAGCTTGTCATGACATTTTTTTGGCGGAGTGCATCTTCTCATGGCGAGCTAGCGACTTTGCCTACTAGAGTTTTTTTTGTTGAACTACATTTTTTGGATTTTCCCATTTTATTTGTGCACAAGCTATGAGCCGCCCGCAATTCAGCACCATATATTGGCGGGATTTTCTAGTTCAGCACCATAAATTAGCAGGATGCTATCTTCTAAGGCTTTCATTTCCCCTATATCCAGCCCCACCCACGGACAAGCAAGGGCCTCTCTCCCTACCTCGCACCTAGTCCGTCTCGCTCCCTCTCAGTCCTCCATCCGTAGCCGACATCCACCGCGCCGGAGCCAGCTCAGCGACGCCGTCAACCACACTCCGTCCGCTTCGTCGGATCTGCTTCCCCGACTCACTGGTTCATCTTACCGGCCGGCGAGATCGGTACACAAAGCGCCACCATGATCCACCGAACCAAACCGAACGGCCAACGCGCCACCTCCCCAGTCGACCAAGGTTGAACACTTTGTCCGGCAGCTTTTGTTATGTATTTGATTTCCGAGACTAGTTTATTGCTTGCTTCCACTGCTTGTTATTAGCATCTGTTTTTTTTGTAATGCCTGCTAGATATTCCCCTCGAGAATGCCTACGAAGAATCTCGGAGGCAAAATATCTTGCAGAATATGATAATTGCAGCCAAGCTCGGCATACTGTGGAATGGGACAAAATCACCGCACCCCAAGTCGTTGCCGAGATTTTTCACCCGTGTGATGTGCCGCCAAAAGGACGATTCCGTGGGGCAGCTGCTGAAGAAGGTATTTAGCCGCACTGCTCAAATTTCATATGTGTTGTTTGCTGATTGATTTGATGAACTTTGATTTGCAGCAGCTAGCCACTGCTCATGTTCCTAACAAAGACAGTGAGCGCGCCAGTGATGCAGACATTGGTAGAAAGGAGGCGGGATTTGGTCCTATTGTTCTAGCAAGCAATCATTTGAGGGGCCGCCTAGGATCAGCACATCTGGATCCTCCTGAGCTCAACATTAAGGAGGTAATTTTATAATAGTGTTTTAAACATGACATAATCTAATGTACTGAAAGAGATCAAACTGTCAACAGGAGTGGAGTGGTATAGATGGTAGAGATATAGATATAGATTTCAGATTTCCTAATTTTTTCTTGAAAATAGGGTCGCCCCGGCCTCTGCATCCAAATGATGCACCCACCCTTTTATTGCAATGTTTTAGACTCCATTTAAGGTTTAGAAACTCATGGGTTGCTGAAAGTGGTGACATGAATCAACCAACATATTTCCTTTTAATCTGCTGATTGATTTTATGCATGGCAAATCGCAGAAGCAAGTGACTGCTCATGTCCCTGCCAAGCAGCATTGTAGCACAGATGTCCAGAGTTCCAGTGATGCAAACGTTTGTAGGAACAAAACAGAAGGATGTGGCACTGGGGAAGCTAAGATTAGGCGTCTTCAAAAGGACTTGGATGTGGCCACTTGGCGGAACAAAGAAATGAACCGAGGATGGAATTCTACAATTCAAGATGGCCTACATGCTGTTGCTGATCTGCAGAAGCTAGTGGCTGGCAACTTGGTTACCGCTTTGGCTGATGCAGATGTCCATGAGATCAACTGGACGATCTTGGAACAGGTGAAAGCACGAGCAGAAACTCTGCACTCATCTTTGCAGGTAGATGATTTTCAAAGGGTGATGCAAGAGCCGCTATATGAATAGATTGTTGTTTTCAGTTGATGATGTCCCTGGTTCTTTTGTTTACTTATGTGCTGGTAGTACTTAGGGGAACTAGCTTGTACAAGTAATTTTTTTCCGATAAAGTTGTACAAGTAAATGGCACATGCTTCGCATGTTTGACCAATTAAGTTAAAAAGCTTCACAAAATCCTGCTATCATGTAGGCGGGCTTGCATTGGCTTTCAACCCAAGTGACTATTGACTGCAATCTGTAATATGTACCCCTCTGTTGCACTTAATGGTATCCAAGCCCTTGGGCCCCCCTCCTTTGTTAAAAAAAGATCGAATTCTTATTGCGTCGAAGTTGTTTCACTAAAAAAAAGAGCCCTCACGTGCAAGGCACGTGTATATATACTAGTACTAGTAGAGATGGTACACCTAGACATTAGAGATTTGTTTGTTTTAAAGATATTTTTAATTGTGTACAAGATGGAAAATATAACTTTAGGCTATCCACAATGTTGCTATTGCCAAATCTGATACGATGGTGAATTTGGCTTTGGTGTGAAATATAGCAATAGCTCCACAATGTAGTGGTTCCAAATATTTATAACGTGGGTCCCGCCATCAAGCTAAAACAACACATAAAGCCAATATGGAACTACTCTCACAATGTAGGGAACTAGTTCCAAATGCCAAAAGTGAAATTTGGCATCGGAGCACCTACTTGCTCCGGTTCCCTGTTTTTCTGGTTTTGGAACTACCTCTACAATGTATGGAACTAGTTCCAAAAGCCAAAAATCAAATATGGAACCACTTTTGGCTACACGTTGTGGATGCTCTTAGCAAATTCCTAGTATTTTTCATGGTCGATGTAAAAAAAGTATTTTTCATGGTTGATGTAAAAAAACAAGTTTTTTTCATGGTCGATGTAAAAAAAGAGAGAAAACATGTCTCATAAAAAGCCTTATGGTTAGCACAATTTTTTTACGGAGTAACTCTTTTTTACATAGCCCAAATTACTATTCGATTTTCCATTGAAATATTTTATGTGTATAAAGCAAGCGAAGAAGTACACATGCATTTTTCGTTTTATTCTTTTTTGACATTTCAAAATGTATAGAAGATGAATTTCGAAATAAAGAGATCATATGCACCCAAGAACCAACAAGCATATCCCCTTGACCCCGAACATACTCAGGGCCCTTTTGTTGTGGCTTTTTTTTTGCCTTTTTGGCTTTTGGATTTTGGAAGCCAAAAACAAATATTATATTCTTTTGGCTTCCAAAATCCAAAAGCCAAAAAGCCACAGCAAAAGGGCCCTCAGCTTCAGACTTGGGATTTCGTAGGCTAGGGTTCCACAGTTTTCCACCAACCAGTAATAATTTCAACTCTGCCCCAAAATTCCCGCCGAAACCCCCCCCCCGCTTCCAAAATTCAAAGCGATGTGAAATAAGTACAGTGTCGATCTTATCCCCCCGGACCGCTCAATTCAGACCTATCACCGGCGGCGCCGAACCCCGCATCTCTCTCTCACGCTTCCACCCTGCATGACCCACCGGATCATCTCACACGCCGGCGCCGGCCCACTGTCCCACTCCCACACCAGCACTACTGCCTTCTCATCGGCCACCGTAGTGACCGACGACGTTCCGCCGTCTCCCTTGCTTTTTAGCAAGCCGGAGTAGCTTCCACCTCCCCCACCCCCACCGACGACCACTGTACCATACGAGCTCCTCCGTAGCCGACTTCCACCGCCGCCTTGTCAGCGACAGTCACCATCGCCGGGTTCTCGTATCTTAATCCCCGACTCCTTCCGTCCACCGGACTGGAGAGATGGGTACAGAAAGCGCCTCCATGATGTTCCACGGCTGGAAACCAAAGCGTACACGCGCCCACTTCCAAGAAGGTTGATATGGCCGCATTCGTTATGCATGTGATTTCGAAAAGTATTTTTTTGCTTACTTGCACCGCCATCTCATTAGCATTTTTTTTGTAATGCATGCTAGATATTATTGCAATACAGAAGAATGAATTAAAAGAGAAACGGATACGGAATATATGTATAAGATATGCAAGCCGTGTGGGCACAAACATGTGTAACGCTATTGCCTCTAGTGCAAACCTGAACAAAATCGGAGAAGAACCCTTTCCCCTCCCCAAAGATAAAGAACAATGTTATGATTCACAATTTGATCCTGCTGAGCCTCTTGGAGAGCTGACTCAGGAAGATGCCTTGCCTGACCATTCTCCTCAACCCCACCAGGTGATTTCTGTGTTTTTACTTTGAGATATCTGTTGCAACTTCCATGTGTTGTATACTTGTATCCTGAATCCCACCAAACATGTTCACATGCCACCTCTAGGTCTCCTTAATGCATCATATATATGTTTCAGCATGCACGTCATCCTTTACTGTTCTTCATTCTATTCCATTTGCATATCATCATATATGGGACTTCTGTAGACTGAAATATCGTTTATGTGTGCTAGGAATCTGCAGCTTCAAGTAAGAATTTCGCAGGAACCACCAATGAGAGGAAGACCATTCAACAGGCACCTGAATCGGTGATAGAACAGCTGCAACCAAAAAAGAAACCTGCTTCTGCTACTAGACAGTCTCAGCGATTCATGGCACCAGTTGAAGAAAATAACGAAAATTCTAAGAGTACTGAAATAAAAAAACGTGGTGAACACCCCAAGCGGTTGAATCAGCCACCTGTTACCAATCCAGTCAACCAGCGACAATCGGCAGCAGAACCAGTTTCCACAGCAACTTCTCAGCCACAATTGGCAGCAGAACCAGTTTCCACAGCAACTTCTCAACAACAATTGGCAGCAGAACCAGTTTCCACGGCAACTTCTCAGCCACAATTGGGATCAGCAGTAGCTGTGGTAGGAAATACTGCCCAAGGACACACTGTACCAGTCCCAGCTGACACAACCACAACTGGCCAAACACTGCTAGCACAACATCAACAAACTGTTGATGATCTCCCACTGACCCATATTAGTCCTGCCATAGACAACTCCCCTGAGGATGAGCCCCACACCGAAGAAGGTACATTTTCCAATGCTTATAGTTTCATTCTCCGTTATAAAGTTATACTTTATATATATATATATATCTACCTTGATAGCTTGATGTAATGCTTAACTTTGTAGTTGCACCACGATCAAGAAAAACGAGGGGCCCAACAGTAGGGAAAATGTTCGTAGCTAAGCTTGCTGGGATGGAATCAAGATTTCGCCTTTCATCTATCGTAGGTGGCAGAAGGCCACTGGACCCAGAAGAATCTTGTAAATTAGCATCGGATGTAGGAATTTTCGTCAGGAATGAAATTCCTATCTTCCCAACATGGAAAGAGCACGTAGACACCTCTGCGCATTTTGAAAAATTAGTGCACAGGTTACACGTAAGTCATCTTTCTCTTGGTAATGTTACTCATACTAGTATACCACATTGGCACGTCCCGTTCCTTCTAGCTTGTTGTTGGATCTATGTATATCACACCAACGGTTTATATTGTTGTGAACAGTTAAGGTTCGAGTTCGATGAGGACCAAGAGGAAGTAAAGCATGTTCTCAACAGTCTATTCTCAGACTGTCTGCGCCAGTATCGCAGCAGGCTAAAGAAGAAATACTTCACTGGAAAGATTACTGGGAGTGTTCCAACTATATCTCCTTTTAAGCAAATGACTGACAAACAGTGGGGAGATCTTGTGAAGCACTGGTCTGATCCAAAGAATATGGTATGATTTGTAAGACTGAGACCAGATCACATCTTGGATTCTTATTTATAGCAGTGTCTCACTAGTCTCCTTTTTGCAGAATTTGGCTAAACAGAATCAGGAAAACCGCGGTAAACTACTTTTACCTAGCCGTACGGGATCTCGTAACCTTATAGTGCACATTCGGCAAAAAGTAAGGACATGTTGTTTTATACTGCTATTTAGAAATATTTTAGTAAAAGATCATGCAGAGTATATACACCAGTGTGCAGCTTATATTATGATCCTCCATTTCAACCACGTTATTCGATTTATAAATGGTAGTACTAAAATGCAGATGTTACATAATGCAAGTAAAAGGGAACCAAACAAAGAGATGACTCTGCCAGAGATTTTTGAAGCATGCCAGAAGAACAAACTTGAAGTGATTGGAGAAGTCGCACAGAGTGTTCTTGTAAGTCTTCTCAAAGATTGAAATTTTGTGACGACTCACATCCCAACTTGTAGGAGTAGTAAAGTACATGTCAATATGATATTATATATGTTTATTAAAATTCATGTGATGTGAATCAGACATGCCAAACTGTAGGAATAAAAGTAGGTCATACACATGATAAATCTACTATCAGCAAGTTTCTCTGTAGTAACTATCATGTTTACACATGTGTACGAACTGAATTTTTTGCAGGAAGATATGAAATTAGAGATGGCAAAACCCGGTAAAAACGGTCTGGAAAAAACCGATGAAGAATGTGTGAAGGCATTTTCTATGGCAATAAAAAAGAAAGGCATTGCCAAAAACACTTTCTTACGGAATGCTGGACTGCTGAAGTGCAAGTCCATGTCCAAGTCAAAGTATTTGCATGCTCAAGTTCTAGAGGAGCAACTCCAAGTAGAACGAGCTGCATCAGCTGCGCTAAGACTAGAAGTCGACAATTTTAGAACGATAGCAGCACAGAAGGAGGCCCTACTGGAGCAGGTTAGGAATGCTAGTAAGTAGTAAGAAGAGTATCTGCTAGATAATTGGAGATGAACGGGGACAGTGACAGGTCATTACCTTGGTCTTGTAAAATGGTTCCTTAGTCTGAGCATATTTCGTAGGTGCATTTATCTGCAATTGCTATGATCTTGGTGGTCGTTTCCTTGTTGTGATGTGGATTTTTTTGAACCGGAACCCTGCTGATTGTTAATATTATAAGTGGATTGCCTAGCCCTTTCCATCAGTTCTGACTTGTGGTTCCGTTGGCTCGTGGATGAAGCTTGACGTGGTATCAGAGCCCATAGTCTCAAGTTCGAGTCATCGCTTTCACAAACCTTCTCTTCTCTTCTCCCGGTCTAGCCTTTTCTGTCAGTTTGGACTTTTTGTTGCCTTGACTATGTTGCGATGTATAAAGTGGATTGCCTAGCCCTTTCCATCAGTTCGGACTTTTGGTCGCGTTGGCTAGTGCATTAAAGCTTGACACTGATGATTTTCTGTGATCCATTGATTTCCATCTTTCTACATATAGCCCAGGTCTAGAAGCTTGTCAACTGGTCTGGTTCATTCATCGCTGTATTGAGTGCAATGAACGGAACAGTGGCTTCTCCTTTGTGTTGTGCTGCAACACAACAGCTGTTCCTGCTTCTGTACAGGCGAGTTGTGAACAGAGATACTTATGTATGCTACCAAATTTCGACTCCATATAATCAATAGCTTAACAACCCTCTAATTCAAAATCTCAACACTGTAGCATATACCTCCTGCCTATCGAATACAATTATTTCACACACTGAAATATTTTGTACGCGTTTTGAATTGGAGAACATGGGAACCGACTTTGGTTTCTGATTATGACTTGATGTGACCCTAGGCCCTGGATTCCTGAGCAGAAGGTATGTGTAAAAACAAAGAGATTACGAAGTGCTAATTCCCTTTTTTTGTAAGTCCTGGTGGCATTGACACTCCTTTCTTACTTGCTATATTTTTTTGGTGTTTATATATAATAGAGAATTACCAGCTTATTGTCGAACCCGTTAGATTTTGGGCAATAATTGTTACGTGGCTGCTTCTTAATTAAAGTTTATCATGTCATGTAGATGGATTTGTGAAAGATGCAGCGGGTCGTTCTTCAGATCGTCTACATGGGATTCCCATCTACATGTATGTTCACGGTTTCATGGAGTACTTCAGCTCATAGCAGCCACATACGATCCTGCAAGATTTGCATTTTTTTTGACCTTGCAAGATTTGCATTCAATGTATCGCCAAGACGCGTCCGTGAGAACTCTAGAAACATCTTCGTCTGACTCGTTTTGGCGCGCGCAGTTCCCGAGCGAATCCAATGAATTTTGACCGTTCTCTTAAAAAAAGGAACTTTGACCGTTGGATCAAGCGTTGGAGAACTGATGTGCCAACGGCCAATAATTATGATCGTCGTAACCGATTTTCAACGTGATGATGAATTGATGTGACATTTGGCCGTACTAGTACGGTCTCATATTTTTGTATTACTTGGACTGTAGCCAAATTCGAAATCTCATTCCAGCGGCAAAACTTCCCGCCCGAAAAATACAAATATTTCACACGCTTCTAACTTCCCATTCTACCCTCGTAAAGATGACAACAATGTCCATGTATAAGTCGGTTGGTGGGGGGTCTACCCGTCATTTTTTTCGATCACCACCTCCCTAGCTCCGGAAACTCCCCGAAAAAAAATTCATTTCCCTCACTCTCTCCTCTGAGACCACCCACCGGAACTTCCCAAGTCCCTCTCTCCCACCTCCACGACCACCGCACCGGAACATCCCCGCCGGACTTCCCTGGCCTACCCGAGGCCTCGCGATCCTCGTCATCCGGCTGCCTGCCGGAGCCGCTTCATCGACGCCGTCATCAACCGGACCGGATCATCCCCGCCGAACCTCGAAACCATATGCTCATCCAGCAGTCTACCGCAGTCGCTTCAGCTGCGGCATCGTCCACCCCACCGGAGCCGCTTCGCCGGATCCGTCGTCCACCGCATCGGATCTTGCTCACCGACACCGCTGTGCATGAACCGGATCTGCTTCACCGGCGCCGTGCATGATCTAAACTCTTCTACTGTCGCTTTTCTATTGCTTGCCTGCAAGTTCTTGTTTAATCTTGGGGGAACCTGTTTGTGCTAACGACGCGCCGTTACGTTTTTGCAGATGAGATGAGTAACCATGAAGTGTAATGGCCGTCTCTCCAACCCCAAGTAGCACATGTAGCGTACTTCATCACCGGATCTATCAACCCCAGGAAGATCTGTTGTGACTCCCACAGAGTGCTTCTCCTAATGTAAGTCCCTTGTTTTAGCGCCATGTTCTGGGTTCAGATGCTTGTTTGTCTGAAGCTCTTTTAGTTCATTCCTAGCTATGACCGTAACACCTTGCTATTTTCTACTTCATTGCTAACTTTAAGCGATTGAACATTTTGGTTTGCATTCCCTGCTCTGTAGATGTAGCCATCATAACTTCTATCTTGCTCAGTCGTTGTTACAAAAATTATAGGTATTATAGTAACATCCTGCTATTATTTAGTTCATGGCCAATTTTAAGTAATTGCACATGTTGGTTCGCATTCCCTGCTCTATAGCTTTTGGCATCGTAACTTCTATATTTGGTTTACATTCCCTGCTCTGTAGATCTAGCCATCATAACTTTATCTTGCTCAGTCGTTGTTACAAAAATTATGGCCTGCTACTATGTTGTTTGTGCCAATTTTTTACTCCATGAACATGTTGGCTTGCATTCCCTGTACTACAGGTGATGCCATTGTTTTGTATCTAGTTCATTGTAAGCTAACAAAGTAAGGACTTAGTTTGGCATGCTATCACTCTGCTATCTAGCCTGTAGTACAAATAAACTTGTCATACTACTAGATAATAATTTTGCGTGCCATCTTGTTCTTCAAAAGCTGCATTATTGACTTGTTTCTCTGACTTGGCATGACGCTCACATATGGAAAGCTGAACATATTGGTTTGCATTCCCTCTTATACAAGTTCACAGGTGATCCCACTATATTCTGTATCTGGTCCATCCTAAGCTCCAGCATTAACTATCCTCTATGTGTTGCTCATTACAAGTTTATATCCCGAAACATCTTGATTTGCATCCCCTTCACTATAAGTTCAGGAGTATTATTTAGTTCACGGCCAAAATGAAGTAATTGTTTCTTGCAGAAATCCAAATCTAGTATCAACCTTCTATTAGAGACTTTACTTGGCACAACAATGCATTTTTTTGATTCTTCTAAAGAGAGAAAAACGCTAATTCATGACAGCTAACAAATCTGTTTCTACGCAGAAATCCAAATCTAGTATCAACCTTCTATTAGAGACTTTACTTGGCACAACAATGCATGAAAATAAAGATACAAAGGTAATGCTACAGTAGTAACAAGCACCTTGACTCAAATATAAAACAAAAATTGCAGAAATAAAATAATGGGTTGTCTCCCATAAGCGCTTTTCTTTAACGCCTTTCAGCTAGGCGCAGAAGATTTTAATGATGCTCACATGAAAATAGAAAATGAAGCAAAAGGAGCATCAAGAAGCAAATTCAAAACACATTTAAGTCTAACCCGCTTCCTATGCATAGGAATCTTGTACACAAATAAATTCAAAAAGAACAAAGTGACAAGCATAATAAGATAATACAAGAGTAACTTCAAAAGTTTCAGCATATAGAGAGGTGTTTTAGTACCATAAAAATTTCTACAACCATATTTTCCTCTCTCATAATAATTTCTAGTAGCATCATGAATAAACTCAACAATATAGCTATCACATAAAGCATTCTTATCATGATCCATATGCATAAAAGTATCATTACTCTCCACATAAGCATAATCAATTTTATTAGTAATAGTGGGAGTAAAACTATCACAACCATCATTGTAATCATCATAAATTGGAGGCATAGAATAATCATAATGAATTTTATCCTCAATAGTAGATGGACTGAAAATATCATATTCATCATTGCAAACATCATATATAGGAGGCATATCATAATCAACATAAACTTTCTCCTCCATGCTTGGGGGACTAAAAATATCATGCTCATCAAAACCAGCTTCCCCAAGCTTAGAATTTTCCATAGCATTAGCAACAATGGTGTTCAAAGCATTTATACAAATAACATTGCCATTAGCATGCATATAAAGTTCCATAGGTTTTTTAATTTTCTCTTCAAACACCTCATGTCCTAACTCAAGATAAATACTATAAAGATCTCTAATTTTTTTGTTGTTTTCCATTAAGCCTAACTAGTGAAGTCTCACAACTTAGTATTCTCAGGAGTATTCATTTTAGCAATAATAAAAATAAACTAAGCAAACAGAATTAAATAAAGTAAAAACAAGTAACTAATTTTTTTGTGTTTTTGATATAATAAAGCAAACAAGACAGAAAAAAAATAAAGTAAAGCAAGACAATAAACAAAGTAAAGAGATTGGATGTGAGAGACTCCCCTGCAGTGTGTCTTGATCTCCCCGGCAACGGCGCCAGAAAAAGAGTTGCTTGTGCGTGGAGGCAACAACTTCCTTGTGACGGTAAAGCACACGTCCGTTGGGAACCCCAAGAGGAAGGTATGATGAGCACAACAGCAAGTTTTCCCTCAGTAAGAAACCAAGGTTATCAAACCAGTAGGAGATGAAGGACACGTGAAGGTTGTTGGTGAAGGAGTGTAGTGCGGCGCAACACCAGGGGTTCCGGCGCCAACGTGGAACCTGCACAACACAATCAAAATACTTTGCCCCAACTTAACAGTGAGGTTGTCAATCTCACCGGCTTGCTGAAAACAAAGGATTAAACGTATGGTGTGGAGAATTATGTTTGCTTGCAGAAAACAACAGAGAACAGTTTTTGCAGTAGATTGTTTTTCAGATGTAAAGAATAGGACCGGGGTCCACAGTTCACTAGTGGTGTCTCTCCAATAAGATAAATAGCATGTTGGATGAACAAATTACAGTTGGGCAATTGACAGAATAGAGATGCATATACATATCATGATGACTACTATGAGATTTACTTAGGGCATTACGACAAAGAACATAGACCGCCATCCAGCATGCATCTATGCCTAAAAGTCCACCTTCAGGTTAGCATCCGCACCCCTCCAGTAGTAAGTTGAAAAAAACAGACAATTGCATTAAGTATGGTGCATAATGTAATCAACACAAATATCTTTAGACAAAGCATCGATATTTTATCCCTAGTGGCAACAACACATCCACGACCTTAGAACTTTCTGTCACTGTCCCAGATTCAATGGAGGCATGAACCCACTATCGAGCATAAATACTCCTCTTGGAGTCACAAGTATCAACTTGGCCAGAGCCTCTACTAGCAACGGAGAGCATGCAAGAACATAAATAGCACATATATGATAGATCAATAATCAACTTGACATAGTATTCAATATTCATCGGATCCCAACAAACACAACATGTAGCATTACAAATAGATGATCCTGATCATGATAGGCAGCTCACAAGATCTAAACATGATAGCACAAGAGGATAAGACAACCATCTAGCTACTGCTATGGACCCGTAGTCCAAGGATGAACTACTCACGCATCAGTCCGGAGGCGGGCATGGTGATGTAGAGCCCTCCGGTGATGATTCCCCTCTCCGGCAGGGTGCCGGAGGCGATCTCCTGAATCCCCCGAGATGGGATTGGCGGCGGCGGCGTCTCAGTAACTTTTCTCGTATCGTGGCTCTCGGTACTAGGGTTTTCGCGACGGAGAGAATATATAGGCGAAGGGGCAGAGTCGGGGATGCTCGAGGGGCCCACCCCATAGGGCGGCGCGGCCAAGGGTGGGGCCACGCCCCCCTAGGGTGTGGCCGCCTCGTCGCCCCTCTTCGTCTACTCTTCGGACTTCTGGAATGCTCCGTGGAAAATAAGACCGTGGGCTTTTGTTCCGCCCAATTCCGAGAATATTTCCTTTGTAGGATTTCTGAAACCAAAAACAGCAGAAAACAGGAACTGGCACTTCGGCATCTTGTTAATAGGTTAGTTCCGGAAAATGCATAAAAACATCATAAAGTATGAACAAAACATGTAGGTATTGTCATAAAACTAGCATGGAACATAAGAAATTATAGATACGTTGGAGACGTATCACCCGCCTCTTGTTCCCATGCTAAGTCTCGATTCCGACATTAGGTTTAGGTGATGTTTACCACTCGATTGAGAAAAGGGAGTTCATATGGATTTGGGGTGACTGATACGTTGCAAACGTATCTATAATTTCTTATGTTCCATGCTACTTTTATTACAATACTTGAATGTTTTATACATACTTTACAGCATTATTATACATTTTCCGGCACTAACCTATTAACAAGATGCCGAAGTGCCAGTTGCTGTTTTTCTGCTGTTTTTGGTTTCAGAAATCCTAGTAAGGAAATATTCTCGGAATTGGACGAAATCAACGCCCAGGGGCCTATTTTTACACGAAGCTTCCAGAAGACCGAAAGGGAGACGAAGTGGGGCCACGAGGTGGCGACACACCAGGGCGGCGCGGCCCAAGCCCTGGCCGCGCCGGCCTAGTGTGGGCCCCTCGTGACGCCCTCTGACCTACCCTTCCGCCTACAAATAGCCTTCGTCGCGAAACCCCTTACCGAGAGCCACGATACGGAAAACATTACGAGAGGCCGCCGCCGCCAATCCCATCTCGGGGGATTCAGGAGATCGCCTCCGCACCCTGCCGGAAGGGGAATCATCACCGGAGGGGCTCTACATCATCATGCCCGCCTCCGGATTGATGCGTGAGTAGTTCATCCTTGGACTATGGGTCCATAGCAGTAGCTAGATGGTTGTCTTCTCCGCTTGTGCTTTCATTGTTATAGATCTTGTGAGCTGCCTAACATGATCAAGATCATCTATTTGTAATGCTACATGTTGTGTTTGGCGAGATCCGATGAATAGAGAATACTATGTTAAGTTGATTATCAATCTATCATATATGTGTTGTTTATGTTCTTGCATGCTCTCCGTTGCTAGTAGAGGCTCTGGCCAAGTTGATACTTGTAACTCCAAGAGGGGGTAATTATGCTCGATAGTGGGTTCATGCCTCCATTAAATCTGGGACAGTGACAAAGTTCTAAGGTTGTGGATGTGCTGTTGCTACTAGGGATAAAACATTGATGCTTTGTCTAAGGATATTTGTGTTGATTACATTACGCACCATACTTAATGCAATTATCTGTTGTTTACAACTTAATACTGGAAGGGGTTCGGATGATAACCTGAAGGTGGATTATTTAGGCATAGATGCATGCTGGATAGCGGTCTATGTACTTTGTCGTAATGCCCTGATTAAATCACATAGTAATCATCGTTGATATGTATTGAATCTTTATTTGTCAATTGCTCGCCTGTAATTTGTTCACCCAACATGTTAGTTATCTTATTGGAGAGACACCACTAGTGAACTGTGGACCCCGGTCCATTCTTTTACATCTGAATACATTCTACTGCTTACTGTTCTTTGCAAACAAACACCATCTTCCACTCGATACGCTTAATCCTTTGTTTTCAGCAAGCCGGTGAGATTGACAACCTCACTGTTACGTTGGGGCAAAGTACTTTGATTGTGTTGTGCAGGTTCCACGTTGGCGCCGGTTTCACTGGTGTTGCGCCGCACTACATTCCTCCACCAACAACCTTCACGTGCTTCTTGGCTCCTACTGGTTCGATAACCTTGGTTTCTTTCTGAGGGAAACTTGCTGCTGTGCGCATCACACCTTCCTCTTGGGGTTCCCAACAGACGTGTACATCTACGCGCCATGAAGCATTTTTCTGGCGCCGTTGCCGGGGAGATCAAGACACGCTGCAAGGGGAGTCTCCACTTCCAATATCTTTACTTTGTTTGTGTCTTGCTTTATTTTATTTACTATTTTGTTTGCTGCACTTAAACAAAACACAAAAAAATTAGTTGCTAGCTTTACTTTATTTACTGTCTCGTTCTCTATATGAAAAACACAAAAAAATTAGTTACTTGTCTTTACTTTATTTGCTTAGTTACTTTTACTACTGTTATAATGGGTACTCCTGAAAATACTAAGTTGTGTGATTTCACTAGCACAAATAATAATGATTTAATATGTACTCCTATTGCTCCACCTGCTACTACAGCAGAATTCTATGAAATTAAACCTGCTTTACTGAATCTTGTTATGAGAGAGCAATTTTCTGGTGTTAGTACTGATGATGCTGCTGCCCATCTTAATAATTTTGTTGAACTTTGTGAAATGCAAAATTATAAGGATATACATGGTGATATTATAAAACTGAAATTGTTTCCTTTCTCATTAAGAGGAAGAGCTAAAGATTGGTTGCTATCTTTGCCTAAAAATAGTATTGATTCATGGACTAAATGCAAAGATGCTTTTATTAGTAAATATTATCCTCCTGCTAAGATTATATCTTTGAGAAGTAGCATAATGAATTTTAAACAATTTGATAATGAACATGTTGCTCAAGCATGGGAGAGAATGAAATCTTTGGTAAAGAATTGCCCAACCCATGGACTGACTACTTGGATGATCATCCAAACCTTTTATGCAGGATTGAATTTTTCCTCGAGGAACCTATTGGATTCAGCTGCTGGAGGTACTTTTATGTCCATCACCCTGGGCGCCGCGACTAAATTACTTGATGATATGATGATCAATTACTCTGAATGGCACACTGAAAGAACTCCTCAAGGTAAGAAGGTAAATTCTGTTGAAGAAACCTCTTCTTTGGGTGATAAGATTGATGCTATTATGTCTATGCTTGCAAATGATAGATCTCATATTGATCCTAATAATGTTCCTTTAGCTTCATTGGTTGCTCAAGAAGAAAATGTTGATGTGAATTTCATTAAGAACAATAATTTCAACAACAATGCTTATAGGAATAATTATGGTAACAACAACTATAGGCCATATCCTTCTAATAATGGTAATGGTTATGGTAATTCTTACAATAATAATAAGAGTGTACCCTCTGGTCTTGAAGTGATGCTTAAAGAATTTATTAGTACACAAACTGCTTTCAATAAAACTGTTGAAGAAAAGCTTGGTAAAATTGATATTCTTGCTTCTAAGGTTGATAGTCTTGCTCTTGATGTTGATCTTTTAAAATTGAAAGTTATGCCTGAGGAAGTTCAAGATGCTAGGTTTGCTAAAACAAATGCCATCCAAGTTCGAATTAATGATAATATTAGATTGTTGGCTGAATTGCATGCTAGGTGGGATAGAGAAGAAAAAGAAAAACTTGCTAAAGAGAATAATGTAGCTAAAGTATGGACTATTACCACCACTAGTAATGTTGATTCTTCACATGTTGCTGCACCTCCTACTATCAATGATAAAATAATTGGTGTTGGCAATGTTTCTACTCCTAGTGCAAAGCGTACAAAATTGCCTGAAACTGCTGAAACTGCTGTTTGTGATAAAACTGCTGAAATTTTTCAAAATATTGGTGACAATGATTCCATTGCTGTAGAACATAATGGTTTAAATTTTGATGATTGTCATATTACTGAAGTTATAAAGTTCTTACAAAAACTTGCTTGAAGTCCCAATGCTAGTGCTATAAATTTGGCCTTTACAAAACATATTACAAATGCTCTCATTAAAGCTAGGGAAGAGAAATTAAAACTTGAAGCTTCTATTCCTAGGAAGTTAGAAGATGGTTGGGAGCCCATCATTAAGATGAAATTTAATGACTTTGAGTGTAATGCTTTATGTGATCTTGGTGCAAGTATTTCTGTTATGCCTAAAAAGATTTATGATATGCTTGACTTGCCACCATTGAAGAATTGTTATTTGGATGTTAATCTTGTCGATAATGTTAAAAAGAAACCTTTGGGGAGGATTGATAATGTGCGCATTACGGTTAACAATAACCTTTTCCCCGTTGATTTTGTTGTCTTGGATATCGAATACAATGCATCTTGTCCTATTGTGTTGGGAAGACCTTTTCTTCGAACCGTTGGTGCTGTTATTGATATGAGGGAAGGTAATATTAAATATCAATTTCCTCTCAAGAAAGGTATGGAACACTTCCCTAGAAAGAGAATGAACTTGCCTTTTGATTCTATTATTAGAACAAGTTATGATGTTGATGCTTCTTCTCTTGATGTTACTTGATTTGCACTTTCTGCGCCTAGCTGAAAGGCGTTAAAGAAAAGCACTTCTTGGGAGATAACCCATGTTTCATTTTATTTACTGTATTGTTGAGAAGTTGTTTACTACTGTAGCAACCTCTCCTTATCATGTTTTTGTGCCAAGTAAAGTTTCTATGCTAAAGTTGATGTTATATTTGGGATCGCTGCGCAGAAACAGCATTGCTGTCTGTCACGAATTCTGGCACAAGTCTCTGTAAAAAAATCGAAAAAATCTGCAAATTTACGAGCGTGATCCTCAGATATGTACGCAACTTTCATTAGTTTTGAGTTTTTCCATTTGAGCAAGTTGCGTGCCCCTTCCAGATGCATCTTTACGGACTGTTCTGTTTTTGACAGATTCTGTCTTTTATTTCGTATTGCCGCTTTTGCTATGTTGAATGAGTTTCTTTGTTCCATTAACTTTCAGAAGCTTTGTGCAATGTCCAGAAGTGTTAAGAATGATTGTTTCACCTCTGAATATGTGAATTTGTGGTTATGCACTAACCCTCTAATGAGTTTGCTTGAAGTTTGTGTGAAGGAAGTTTTCAAGGGTCAAGAGAAGAGGATGATATACTATGATCAACAAGAGTGAAAGGTCTAAGCTTGGGGATGCCCTGGTGGTTCATCCCTGCATATTTTAAGAAGACTCAAGCATCTAAGCTTGGGGATGCCCAAGGCATCCCCTTCTTCATCGACAACATTATCAGGTCACTTCTAGTGAAACTATATTTTTATTCCGTCACATTCTTATGTTCTTTACTTGGAGCGTCGGTTTGCTTTTATTTTTGTTTTGGTTTGAATAAAGTTGGATCCCGCCATTCTTATATTGGAGATATTACGCTCCGCTTTTTCATATGGAACACTTGTGTTCTTAATTGTGCTTTAATGTTCATGGCGAAAGCTAATTGCTTCGTTAAATTGCTATTTGGTTGGAATTGGAAAATGCTGCATATGGTTTGGCAATTGTTTGAGCTCTCATAGATCATGTTTAAGCTCTTGCATCATGTAGTTTAATCCATTAATGAAGAACTACTGTAGAGCTTGTTTAATTTGGTTTGCATGATTGATCTCTCTAAGTCTAGATATTTTCGGGTAAAGTGTTTGAACAACAAGGAAGACAGTGTAGAGCCTTATAATGCTTGCAATATGTTCTTGTGTGAGTTTTGCTGTACATGTTCATACTTGTGTTTGCTTCAAACAACCTTGCTAGCCCAAACCTTGTACTGAGAGGAAATGCTTCTCGTGCATCCAAACACCTTGAGCCAAACTCCATGCCATTTGTGTCCACCATATCTACCTATTATGTGGTATTTTTCTGCCATTCCAAAGTAAATTACTTGAGTGCTACCTTTAAAATTTCATTCCTCTACCTTTACAATATATAGCTCATGGGACAAATAGTTTAAAAACTATTGTGGTGATGAATATGTAGTTATGTGTCTTAATTCTTATAAGTTGCTTGTTGAGCGGTAACCATGTTTTCTGGGGACGCCATCAACTTTACCTTTGTTGGATATCATGTGAGATGCTATGCATGTTCGTCTTGTCTGAAGTAAGTGGACTTCACGATCAAATGGTTTGAGTATGCATATGTTAGAGAAGAACATTGGGCCGCTAACTAAAGCCATGTATCATGGTGGAAGTTTCAGTTTGGACATACAACCTCAATCTCTTATGAGAATATTAACTGTTGTTGAATGCTTAAGCATTAAAAGAGGAGTCCATTATCTGTTGTCTATGTTGTCCCGGTATGGATGTCTAAGTTGAGAATAATCAAAAGCGAGAAATCCAATGCGTGCTTTCTCCTTAGACACTTGTACAGGCGGCATAGAGGTACCCCTTTGTGACACTTGGTTGAAGCATATGCTATGCGATGAGAATCCGTGTTTCCGAGTTAGTAGGACAAGGTGCGAGCACTATTAGTACTCTATGCATGAGACATGCAACTTGTAGGAAGTATTATGCATAGCACATATGAATTATTACTACCGTTGACAAAATTGTTTCTATGTTTTCAAAACAAAAGCTCTAGCACAAAAATAGTAATCCATGCTTCCCTCTGCGAAGGGCCAATCTTTTACTTTATTGTTGAGTCAGTTTACCCATTCCCTTCTATCTTAGAAGCAAACACTTGTGTTAACTGTGTGCATTGATTCTTACATGTTTACTTATTGCACCTGTTATATTACTCTATGTTGACAAATATCCATGAGATATACATGTTACAAGTTGAAAGCAATTGCTGAAACTTAATCATCCTTTGTGTTGCTTCAATGCATTCTACTATGAATTTATTGCTTATGAGTTAGCTCTTATGCAAGTCTTATTGATACTTGTTTGAAAGTATTATTCATGAAAAGTTTTGCTATATGATTCATTTGTTTAGTCATTATCTTTGTTAGCAATCTTTTGTTCAGATCACTCCATTCATCTCATATGCTTTACAATAATGTTGATCAAGATTATGTTGGTAGCATGTCACTTCAGAAATTATTTGTGTTATCGTTTACCTACTCGAGGACGAGTAGGAACTAAGCTTGGGGATGCTTGATACGTCGCAAACGTATCTATAATTTCTTATGTTCCATGCTACTTTTATTACAATACTTGAATGTTTTATACATACTTTACAGCATTATTATACATTTTCCGGCACTAACCTATTAACAAGATGTCGAAGTGCCAGTTGTTGTTTTTCTGCTGTTTTTGGTTTCAGAAATCCTTGTAAGGAAATATTCTCGGAATTGGACGAAATCAACGCCCAGGGGCTATTTTTACACGAAGCTTCCAGAAGACCGGAAGGAAGACGAAGTGGGGCCACAAGGTGGCGACACACCAAGGCGGCGCGGACCAAGCCCTGGCCGCGCCGGCCTAGTGTGTGGGCCCCTCGTGACGCCCTCTGACCTACCCTTCCGCCTACAAATAGCCTTCGTCGCGAAACCCCCTATACCGAGAGCCACGATACAGAAAACATTACTGAGAGGCCGCCGCCGCCAATCCCATCTCGGGGATTCAGGAGATCGCCTCCGGCACCCTGAGAGGGGAATCATCACCGGAGGGGCTCTACATCATCATGCCCGCCTCCGGATTGATGCGTGAGTAGTTCATCCTTGGACTATGGGTCCATAGCAGTAGCTAGATGGTTGTCTTCTCCGCTTGTGCTTTCATTGTTATAGATCTTGTGAGCTGCCTAACATGATCAAGATCATCTATTTGTAATGCTACATGTTGTGTTTGGCGAGATCCGATGAATAGAGAATACTATGTTAAGTTGATTATCAATCTATCATATATGTGTTGTTTATGTTCTTGCATGCTCTCCGTTGCTAGTAGAGGCTCTGGCCAAGTTGATACTTGTAACTCCAAGAGGGAGTAATTATGCTCGATAGTGGGTTCATGCCTCCATTAAATCTGGGACAGTGACAGAAAGTTCTAAGGTTGTGGATGTGCTGTTGCTACTAGGGATAAAACATTGATGCTTTGTCTAAGGATATTTGTGTTGATTACATTACGCACCATACTTAATGCAATTATCTGTTGTTTGCAACTTAATACTGGAAGGGGTTCGGATGATAACCTGAAGGTGGATTATTTAGGCATAGATGCATGCTGGATAGCGGTCTATGTACTTTGTCGTAATGCCCTGATTAAATCACATAGTAATCATCGTTGATATGTATTGAATCTTTATTTGTCAATTGCTCGCCTGTAATTTGTTCACCCAGCATGTTAGTTATCTTATTGGAGAGACACCACTAGTGAACTGTGGACCCCGGTCCATTCTTTTACATCTGAATACATTCTACTGCTTTTACTGTTCTTTGCAAACAAACACCATCTTCCACTCGATACGCTTAATCATTTGTTTTCAGCAAGCCGGTGAGATTGACAACCTCACTGTTGGGGCAAAGTACTTTGATTGTGTTGTGCAGGTTCCACGTTGGCGCCGGTTTCACTGGTGTTGCGCCGCACTATATTCCTCCACCAACAACCTTCACGTGCTTCTTGGCTCCTATTGGTTCGATAACCTTGGTTTCTTTCTGAGGGAAACTTGTTGTTGTGCGCATCACACCTTCCTCTTGGGGTTCCCAATGGACGTGTACATCTACGCGCCATCAGTGACGTTGAGAGGGGGAACGTGATCTTCATTACCCAATGCCTCCGGAGCAACCGCACGACCATCTAGAATAAACACTGGAACAGTCCACGATCCCCCAGCCGATCCAAAGAAGTTACCAGCTTGTGCCATAAGCAAGCTGAATGGCACCAAACGCAGATATTTGACCAGGACTTTCACTAGCACTCTGACCTTGTTAACTCTAGGATTATGCCACAGCAGTAATTTACCAAACAGAGAAACAGCTTTATTAACATAATAGTTGGTCTGAAAGTCCAAGGGGAACGTCAAGAACGTAATCCAAGCTTCATGCTGAAAAACAGGTGCACGTCTATTCAACCCCTCATCATGTTGAATCACACTAAAGGTCATAGCTTCATCACTATCCATGGACTAGAACTGATCAAACGATCGCGGATCACAGGTGAATCAAACTTCACAAGCCCCACCCCTAGAGGATAAACCCACGGAAAGGTTACTGGCGCCCCATGGTCCCTTGCAAGAATGGTGCAAACCTCAGTGAGAATGGCTTCTTTGTTGATGGCGATAATGTCTGCGCTGACGATGATGATGGCATAATCCTCATGCTGCAGAGGAGGATCGCTGACGACCAAAACACTCCGCTGAATCCGATCTGCAGGTCCGTGGTCGATGGTGAGGGGGGCCGGCAGATA
The DNA here is from genome assembly GCA_030979885.1 of Lolium multiflorum. NCBI lineage: Eukaryota > Viridiplantae > Streptophyta > Magnoliopsida > Poales > Poaceae > Lolium > Lolium multiflorum. The sequence continues at coordinate 93,730,139 of CM061747.1, forward strand.
GCGGAACGGCAACAGGGCGAAGTTCGCCATGCGATCCGCCTCCTGCCGTGCTTGCTGAACCGCGGGAGATGTGGTGGGCGAGGGATGTGGTGGCGGAGGGGTTTGGGGTGGTGGTGACTGAGGAACAGAACCAGATGGGGCTGGGAGACTGCTGTAAAGGTATGGCAGTCGAAGCGGGAGCGCCAACGGAAGTAATCCCAGAAACAGGGGAAGGACAATCCTTTTTTACCCAAACAAACCGTTTGCAATTAGTGTTAACCTTCCTAGAAAGGAAACCATCAAAATTCGTAGCGTCTCTCACAGGCATGGTATCAACTATACTCTTCGCTACTTTAATCCTCCAGATTTTCCTCTTAGGGCAGACAGAGTCCAGGTGCAAGCCCACTAAACAACTTTTGCTTCGACGACCACAACCCCGGCCCAAATGGCCCGACTCCTTACATAATTTGCAATGAGGCCTAGATTCACAACTGCTTTTAGTATGCCCTCGTACAAGGCAGTTAGAACAAAATAAATTAGCCTCATGCTTACTGGTGTGCTCCATCGTGTCAACTACAACTTGACCCACTGGTTTGCCCTCCGAAGGTTTGACACAGCTAGACGAAGGTAAACAAGCGTGACAGCGTTCACCCAAACGCTGACAACCCAAACAAATACCTGGACAATCTTTTCTTAAGTGGTCTTTGAGCCCACAACGGTAGCAGAACCCAGATACTGATAAACCAGATCTTTAGGCGGAATCATCGGCAAATTAAGGTATTCCATAATTTCCTCCTCAGGATAACCCGCCAGCCATAAAACTTCCAATTGCTCTAGTGTTTACTTAGGAATACCGGCACACAATTTGTGGACATAATTCTCATTAAAGAAACGACGATTAAATGCTGATTGATTTTCCAAAATAACAGGTTCAGAGAAGGTTCCAAAAATAACTGTCGCCGACGGTGAACTCTGACGTAACGCCGGAGAGCTGAACTGAGCATCCAAATCAGAACCAGCGACATGGTCCGAGAGGATCTTTCTAGCAAAACCAAATTTAGCCAGTTCCTTAGCAGACGATAAGTCTCCTCTAGCACTCTCAATAAGAACATCCAAGTTCGGCTGGAAGTGAGTAGGTGATCGTTGTGCAACCACCAAATTATGTTCAGAAGAATGCCATGAACTGGAACCCGCATGCTGAAAACCAGAGACTGAAGGATGCTCTCCCTTGAAGAGCGAGAAGTGACAAACAAAATCTTGCCAAATTCTGTCATGTAAACCATATATGAAATGTCCCACTTTATTTGATGCCACTGAAAAACGGAACCTCCGATCACTGAGTTGGAAAACCCTAAACCCCGGATGATTACCACCAATGCAAGATTGCAACGCCCAACCCACTGAATCTTCCGAGAGAGAAAAGGACGCAGAGGAGAAAGAAACCACCAGAAAGAACTCTGCCAGCCCAGACGAAGGAGAGAAATGAACATAAGAGCCAAACCGTCAACGCACCTGCTCCTCGACCAACAGGCCGGGAGAGAAATCCCAGTGAAGGATGTCGTCCATGATGATGAAACCCTAGCAGCCATAGCCACGGCAGCGAGGGAGCGGTGGACAAGTGGTGGAGGTGGAGGTGGAGGTGGAGGTGGAGGTGGAGGTGGAGGTGGAGGAGAGGTGGGAGAGAGCCATTGAGAGCAATGTTGAAGAAGGACCAAATTGTAGACCGGGTCAATGGATTAGGGTTTCCATGGAAAGGGGAGGGTTGGAATAAAAATTGTGTGTGTCACATGGTGTGTACACTATCATGGTGGGGTGGTTTTTGAACCAATTTTGTACCCCGGGTGCCTCCGGCTACACGCACATGCGCTGACGCCAATTAGTCAATGGAATAGGGTTTCCCTGAAAGCGAGCCTCGGAGGGTGGGAATGAACCAAAAAATTGTGTGTGTCCACATGGTGTGTACACTATCATGGTGGGGTGTTGTTTGAACCAATTTTGTACCCCCGGGTGCGTCCGGCTACACGCACATGCGCTGACAGAAATTAGTCAATGTTGTAGACCGCACGGTCAATGGATTAGGATTTCCGTGGAAAGCGAGCCTCGGAGGGTGGGAATGACCCAAAAAAAATTGTGTGTGTCCACATGGTGTGTACATTATCATGGTGGGGTGTTTTTTGAACCAATTTTGTACCCCCGGGTGCGTCCGGCTACAAGCACATGATGATGAGGACATCCAATCTATTGATACACCCGATGTACCTACAGCCACACAAATACAAGGACCTATCACTCGAGCTCGTGCCAAACAACTTAACTATCAGGTACTTTCATTTCTTGGAACTATTCCTCACATACATGAGAATATGATGCTGCCTAAATCAGATGTGTTTGTTACTCTTAGGAATGATGGACCTAGCATGGATGAGAGGGACAAGCATTGGAGCATGATCACACATGGAGGAGATGGCAGCAAACATATGAGGATTGAAGAGGACGCTGCGAGTGGAGATTTCAGAACTTTGAAGCCACCATAATTGGAGATGAAGACATGGACGAAATATAGAGTTCTCCACTTCATAATTTCGTCCATATGAGTCCATGGTGCTGCGACACCATTAGTTTTGGGCCAGGCCCATGTAATTTTCGCAGGATTTAAGTCAGCCACTTTTTAGAGTCCGTATTGAAGGGGGAAAGGCCTTCTAGGGTTTGGTTCGGCCACCATATGCATGGCTGGCCGAAACCCCACCTTTTCCTCCTTTAAATACCCCCATAGCCGTCACGTTTAGACTCGGATTTTGATTAGACTAAAAGTTAGCCATTGTTGCAACTCTCGTGTACTTCTTTTGAGGCCAACGCCCAGAACAAGACCGACTATTCGGAATCCCACCTTATTCAATAAAGCTTTCATCTTTCATCCGCAATATTCTGATTGCAATATTAGTTCTTACTTGTTCTCGATTTCAGGTAGGAATTAAGACCCTCGCTGGTCAGGCTGATCGTGCATCCGCAAGATCAGTAACTCCCGGAGATTGTCCTAGCGATTGCATTGGCGCACGAGCTTTGCACGTGTAGTCGGATCGTCAAGCACGAACTCCACCAACAAATCGACATTATCCACGTCTCATCGAAAGATCGGCCATCTTTGCCCTATCAAGTGGTATCAGATTTCAGGTTGCTCGGTGAGATTTTACTGTTTTCCTAGTGTAGATTGCATCTGCCATCATACCCATAAACCACAAAAAAGCCAAAAATACTGTTAGGGTTTTAGATCATCGTCCCATAACCCCCTGCCATGCCTTTGCATTGTCTTTTCAGTTTTTCATAGTTGAATTTGTGTCTGCATCTTCGTGTCGAGTTGATGGTCTTAGTGTCTAGTTCTTTTAGAGTTTTGAGTTCTGGTCATATTAGTCACGCCGCCGCCGCCCGCTTGCACTATACGTATATCACCGCCACCACATCCATATACTTCTGCCACTTCCATATACACCCACCAAGATCGTTTCTGCCACCGTCATATACATCTGCCATATACCTTGTTTCCTACCGTAACACGGATTTGTGTTGTTTTTCTGCCGTGACAGAATCCGTGTAGACTAAGGTTTTCCTCTTTTCCTTAATAGCTGTTGCCTTCTAATTTTATCATGTGCTGTAGAAAAAATTCCTTGAGATAAGTTTCGGCCGAATTGGAAGGAGAGCAAAAAAAAATTGGGTTGTTATAGTCCGAATTGGGCAGTTTTGGACAGCAAACTTTGACTGGCCATAACTTTTGCATACGAGCTCCGTTTTCGACGTTAGACCACTCAAAATCACCGGGAGTAAAAGTTCTATCCAGCCACAACAGTTCCACGGTTGTCCGGCTGTCCGAACTCTCAGAATTGCCAAAAAACGTCGGGAAGGTTGAGATTTTTGACCTTTAAGTTTACTACCCGGAAATTCCTGTGTTCTTCACTTATATCTTGCTTTTGAGCTATTCCTTTGTGCTTGTGGGAGCCAACCGCCACCATATATCACTTCATCGCTGCTCGTTGCTTGTGTGCTCGCGTCTCTAGTACGGTCTAGCCTAGGACCAGCACAGTACCGTTGTTGAGCATACTTTCAATATTGCATTGCTGTTTTGACAATTGCTGTTTTGCTACCATATTAGCCTTCCTACAGCTCTACATATTGTCTCCACGTGCACTGTGTCGACACCAGGTGATCGCTTTGGAAATCTTTGGAGACGTTGATCCTTGTTGGTTGTCGTATCACCTTCCTCCTGTTTGGTAAGAACTTGTAAGAGCTTTGTATTTTGCTAAACGAATTGCGCGTGAACCACCATATTCCGTAGTTTGTAGGCATACACATTTGTGCTTGTTGCATACTAACCATGACAGGAACTCCATCGGCGACCGTTGACCCATATAAGATGACGAATGCAGAGATGCATGCTCACTTCAGCCACCTTTTGGGCGGGCATGCAACCGACGTGGATGAGAGTCTTGGTGATGTTGATGCTAAACTCACCGACGCGTTGGACAAGATGGATAGCCTCGAGGCAGCTTTCAATTCCAAGCTCGACGCCAAGTTCCAGGAGGTGTTGAATCGGTTACCGCAGCCTCGCGACAACGTGCGACGATGCGCACGCCGTGTTCCTCGTGCGGAGGTGCCTGCGGGTACCGCTCCTGTTGCAGCAGCCGCACCTGACGCGCCTTCTGATGAAGGATACGAGGATTATGGAGGGGACGAGGACGGGCAGGTAGATGAGAACATGCTGGATGACGAGGAGGTCCAACAACCTGCACCTGGTCGTCCACGACAGCTGAACCGCAACGCTCGCCCACCTCTACGACCGGTACGTGATGATGATCATGTTGCTAAACTTAAATTGAATATTCCACCATTTGAGGGTAGATATAATCCTGATGCATATCTTACTTGGTAATTGGAAGTAGAACAACTCTTTGCATGTTTACGATATCCTGATCATTTGCGTGTTAGTGCTGCTACTTGTGAGTTCACAGATTTTGCATCTATTTGGTGGTCTGAACATTGTAGAGTACATCATGCTAATATTCCTACTACTTGGGTTGGTTTAAAACTTGCTATGCGTACTCGTTTTGTTCCTCCACATTATCAGCGTGATTTGCTTAAAAAATTGTCTCGCTTAGAACAAGGAAAAAATTCTGTAGAAGACTATTATCAAGAATTGCAAACTGGCATGATTCGTTGTGGTATTGTAGAGGATAATGAGGCTATGCTTGCACGTTTCTTTGGTGGTTTGAATAAAGAGATTCAACATATTTTAGATTATAAGGAGTACAACACTATTACTCGCTTGTTTCATCTTGCTTGCAAAGCTGAACGTGAAGTGCAGGATCGTCAACCACCATGGAGAAGAGCTAATATTTCTGCAGGTCGTACATCGTCGTGGTCTCCGCGACAATCAGCGCCATCATCTCGTGGGGCTGCATCCGCACCTACTACCTCCAAGTACACCGTGCCTACATCACGAGCACCACCTGCTGCTGCTCCACCACCATCTGCTGGTCCTCCTCGGAGTTCATCTTCCATGGCCTCCACGGGGAAGACGCGCGACATTCAATGTCGCAAATGCTTGGGATTTGGTCACATAGAGAGAGAATGCAGGACCAAACGTGTCATGTTGGTGCGTGAAGATGGAGAATATGATTCTGCAAGTGACTTTGATGAAGATACATTGGCCCTTATTGCTGCACGTGATGGAGCCAATTCTGATTCTGAGAGAGAGATGGACGCCACAATCTGTTTCAAACAAGAGGCGTTGTAAAAGAGCGAGCTATACGGATCATCATTGATGGAGGGAGCTGCAATAATCTGGCTAGCGTTGACATGGTGGAGAAGCTTTCTCTACCCACACGACAGCGCACACATCCATATTACATTCAATGGTTTGAGAGCTCTCGGAAGCTCAAGGTAACAAGAACTACACGTGTGCATTTTACTATTGGTACATATTCTGATTTTGTTGATTGTGATGTTGTACCTATTGAACAAGCCCTAAGGGCTCGGTTGTGGCCCGATCTCACGAATTGACCAAGAACAAGAGGGGTGAGGGATGAACACGAAGAACACGGCGAAGAACACGATGAACACACGCAAACACACACCAACCCGATACAATTCCGGTTTACTCCCGATAGCCCGAACCACTATCCCGATAGAATCTCTCAAGGGAGAGACACGCGGTAGAATCCCCGAGAGGAAGATCGGTATACGATCGGTAGAATCACACGAGTGAGAGACCGGTGGTTGAATCACAAGTGTGAGAGACTAATCATATAAGGAGTGCCTTGTACAATAGATTTGATAATCTAAGGAGGGGGTTTCCCTAATCCCAAAGGGATGGTGGAGGCATGAGCCTAGTTCTCTCAAGTTCAACTCTATCTAATGAAGGGGGAGGTGGGAGCCTATATATAGGGAGCCACTAAGGAGGGGTAGTTTAGGGAAACAAGGGGGTACATGGGCCTTGGCCCGAATTGACTTGTGGCAGGCGCCTTCTCTTCCTGGCGACCTCGGACGCTCTTCTTCCTTCTTCTCTTCCATGCCTCCGTGACCTCGGCCTTGAGTGTGGTTCTTGACGTTGACGCACATGATGAAGCGAAGACCGTAGGTCGGGCTGCATCATCTCCCCCCACTTGAAAAAGAGTCGTCCTCGACGATAAGTCTTCATGAATGTGTAGAGGAGGTAGATGACACCAACGCTTGAATGTCTCTTCACTTGTCAAGAGCCCTATGAATAGCACAAGAAAAGCAAAGGAGCAATCAAAGCGTAGCCAAAGTTCAATGGATTTAGCAAGAGAGCGCAAGTAGAAGGAGTTCACCTTATCAAAATGCCGGTGTGCTCTCATCGAGAGATCTTGTGTAGTTGATGTATGTGGGCAAAACCACTCATTGGAGCTCACTTGTATCATGCTCTCAAGAGCTCTTTTTGTCAACTCGTGCTCAATCGAGGTTGACATTGGATTTTGTGTACCTACACACATGTTAGACAACAAGAACACCGTGTGTGCATGGTATATGAACACATCATCCATCATGATGCGCCAATTCTTTTGCACATCACCATTAGCGGTAAGCAAAATATTATAGTACACATGGTGAATATGCGGAGAAAAACTTCGGAACATGCTCAACATGGATATATGCAAAGTCTCCAAAAGGTGAGAGAGCTATGGGGGCAATCTCATTCACAAGCATATTAACATCATTGCAAACCAAGCATTGGAAAGAGCAAGTATTCAACATTTTGGTTGCACTAATGGGAGAATATTGCAAGCATGTAGCACAAAACATGTTCAAAATTTCATCATTGTTGTCGACAAACCTAGGGAAAGAGCAATTGTTCGGCAAGGTTGTCACAACACAAGCATCAATGTCAACATTGCAAGCAATAGATGGGAAAGAGCAATTGTACAACATATTGCAAGCAATAGGAGAGAAAGTGAAACTCTCATAGCATGGCATGGTGATATTATCATAAGCAACTAATTCCACATGATCAACAATAGTTGTATCACAAGTATCACATGGGAATGTGAAAGAAGCATATGTCATAGCAATAGGATCATCCAACTCATGCAAGCACTCACAAATCATCATGTCCACTAGTGGGATCATGGCATCATCAACACCCATATGCATACCTTTGTAGTCCCGCTCATATGAGGTAGGTGTTGTGGAAGTGGTAGGCTTCATGCGGCCTCCATGTTCATCTTCAAGAAAGCATGGTGTGATATCATCATCTTCATGCACCATGTACATCTTCTCCATGATCGGCGTCTCGTCATCCATGGAATCTAAGGAAACATAAGAGAACACACTAGAGGTAGAGGGTAAGTTGTGAGAAATCGAAATGGCCTCGCATGACCTATCAACTACCACTCTCATCTCACTCGGTGTATCACTCATGTCCTCAAGGTGGAGGCACTCAAGCTCATGTATAGTGGATTCACTCATCTCACATATAGTGGAGTCGCTCATCTCACATATAGTGGAGTCCCTCATCTCCATGTCAATGGCGTCGTCGATGTCCGAGCAACCTAGCAAAGAGGAAGACAACACAAGAGGAGTAGATGTTAAGTTGTTAGAAATCCAAGTGTCCTCACTCAACTCATGGGGTGTGTCACTCTTGCTCTCAAGGTGTTTGAAGTATGTGTCGCACTCGGCTTTATCTTGGGAGGTCATCTTGGCTTCTCGAGCTTCTAGCTCGGCAAAGTATGCTCTCATTTCGGCTTGTTCTTGTGGGGTCATATTGTATATCACTCACTAGGTAAGGTGTATGTGTATGTGGTGGAAGGAAAGCTACACAAGTATCCCACCTTTCAAGAAAGTATCGGAAAATGGTTCAAGTCAAGAGCAAAGCCAAAATGTATCGGGGTTACTCACACACACACTCAAAGCACACACAAAAGGCTAAGAACTCTATATGTGGTGGGTAAGGGGTGGATAGCAAACGAAAAGATCAACGGAAAAGTCTATTGTCAAATGTGGGTAAGATCCAAAGTCAAATGTCAAGAGTGGTGATCTATGTCAAGGAAACACGGAAACACACACAAGGAGAACAATGGGGTTAGCGCGACCAAGGAAGTGAGCAAGCGGTAAAGATGGTCCTAACGAAGACTATATGCTCGGTGTCACGCCAACACAAGAGAGACCGTAGCTTGGTTGCACAAGATAGAAGCAACAAGATTTGCACAAGGGCCACTCTTCTCTTATCTCTCTTAGTGCTCACAAACTTTGCACTTCTCGATATCGGTGGACACACTCTTTTTCTATTCCTTTTTCTTTTTCTCTTTTTTTTATGCTTAGAAGCTTTATTTTTCTCTATGTATATGTCACACTTTTCTTCTTTTGTGTATCTTTCTCACCGAGCTTGCTTCGGAGCTTTGCTCAACACAACGCACACACACACCCTCTCACGGTCGTGACACTTGTGCAATGCTTCGCAACGCTCGGAAAGCCACTCTCAATGGGATAGGTACGCAAAGAAAGAAATGGGCTACAAGGGGTAGGGGAGGCAAGTTATACCTATTGACGTTAGGCGGTGTCAAGCACACGAACTTGCGATGATGGTGATGACGATGGTGTCGAAGATGCGCCGGAATCCGGGGTGCCGATGCCGTTGTCGCGGTGTTGGTGTAGGCGCGGAAGCGGTTCTCACGGACCAAAGGCACTCCAAAACGGAAACCGGGCAAATTAAGTCAATGCCCGAAAAGTTGGGTCGAAACGAGCGGTCAAAAGTTGTGCTCCAAAAATCGTCAAAAATTAGAGATGGGCTATGTGGAATATTTGGAAGATGCTGTTAAAATTTGGAGTCAAACAGGCTCCGAAAAGTTGTCAAAATTTGTGGCAAAAAGTGGAGTCAAAATTGCGAAATCCGGTCATGGGGCCGGTTTGACCGGATCCTGGGCCGGACCATCTGGTGTGCCGCCCGATTTGGCTCCGGTCCGGTTGCCGCCCGGTTTGCCTCCGGTCTCTTGCGCGAAGTGGAGTTGGAGACGAAGTGAGCTGGGTCCTGCGTGCACAGGCTGTTGCCGGATGTGAGCGGAGATGATGGTGGCTGGGCCGGCCGCGCGTGCGCGTCTAGAGGAGCTGGCGCGGGTGGTTGCTGTGTGGATGGTGGGCCGAGCCGAGCGCGAGCAGCGGAGGTTTGCCCTCGTCTGGTGCGGCGCGAGCTCGTGGCGAGCGGGGCAGGGAGCCGGCGGCAGCACAGCCTGGGCGAGCGGCAAGGAGAGGAGCGGGCCTGCGTGCGGGCGGGCGGGTGGACTAGCGGCGCGGCACTGAATGGGCAGCCTGGGCGTGGCCTGTGCGAGGCGAGCTGGAGGCGCTCGGCGGCGGGACTGCCTGGAGGCGAAGCTTGATGAAGCAGTGGTTACTAGTGTGTTTGCTGCTGCGCGAGCAAGGGGCGAAAGGCGTCGGCCAGCTGCGGCTTGGAGCTTGGCCAGGTGCGGTCTCGGATGGATGGATGCGGATGAGTTGACCTGCTCGCGTTCCTCAAGAACGCACGAGCTGTTCTTCGCGGAACCGGACAGAAACTCCTCAGATCTCGATGAAATCCGACGAATTTGATGGGGGAAAAATTGGGAAGTTGTAGATCAGCACAAAAGACATCAAATCAGTGGACCAAAACCACAAAAAACGCAACAAATCCGGAGATCAAATTTCGAGCTATTTTTTGGGGCAATTTTTTGGGAATTTTTTTTGGGAATTTTTTGGGAAATTGGTGAAATTGGAAGGTCAAATTCGTGGCAACCTTTGCTCTGATACCATATGAACAAGCCCTAAGGGCTCGGTTGTGGCCCGATCTCACGAATTGACCAAGAACAAGAGGGGTGAGGGATGAACACGAAGAACACGGCGAAGAACACGATGAACACACGCAAACACACACCAACCCGATACAATTCCGGTTTACTCCCGATAGCCCGAACCACTATCCCGATAGAATCTCTCAAGGGAGAGACACGCGGTAGAATCCCCGAGAGGAAGATCGGTATACGATCGGTAGAATCACACGAGTGAGAGACCGGTGGTTGAATCACAAGTGTGAGAGACTAATCATATAAGGAGTGCCTTGTACAATAGATTTGATAATCTAAGGAGGGGGTTTCCCTAATCCCAAAGGGATGGTGGAGGCATGAGCCTAGTTCTCTCAAGTTCAACTCTATCTAATGAAGGGGGAGGTGGGAGCCTATATATAGGGAGCCACTAAGGAGGGGTAGTTTAGGGAAACAAGGGGGTACATGGGCCTTGGCCCGAATTGACTTGTGGCAGGCGCCTTCTCTTCCTGGCGACCTCGGACGCTCTTCTTCCTTCTTCTCTTCCATGCCTCCGTGACCTCGGCCTTGAGTGTGGTTCTTGACGTTGACGCACATGATGAAGCGAAGACCGTAGGTCGGGCTGCATCACCTATGCAAGCTTGTTCTTTGTTACTTGGTAGACCTTGGCAATTTGATAGAGAATCTGTTCATAATGGTAGAACTAATCAGTATTCTCTTATGCATGATGGAAAGAAAATTGGTCTCAAACCTATGACTCCTGAACAAATATTAAAAGATGATCTTGCTAGAGCTAGTAGAGTAAAAAACGAGGAGAAAAATAAGAGTGAAAATCAGATTGTTGCTGCAGATTTTGTGCCACATAAGACTAATACTAAATCTGATTCGAACCATGCTACTGAAATTCGTTTGAAAAATCCTTGTTTGCTTGCTAGCAAATCTGATATTGCTGAACTTGATGTGAACACTACTCAATGCTATGCTATTATTTGCAAAGAAGTTCTATTTTCATTTGAGGATATGCCTCCTTCTTTGCCACCTGCGGTTGCTAACCTTTTGCAGGAATTCATTGATGTGTTCCCACAAGATGTTCCACCTGGACTACCACCTATCCGTGGGATAGAACACCAGATTGACTTGATTCCAGGTGCTTCGCTGCCCAACCGTGCGCCATATCGTACCAATCCTGAAGAGACCAAAGAGATTCAGCGACAAATTCAGGTTCTCCAAGATAAAGGTTACATTCGTGAGTCTCTTAGTCCATGTGTTGTTCCTATTATTTTGGTACCTAAGAAAGATGGTTCTTCACGCATGTGTACTGATTGTAGAGCTATTAATAATATTACCATTCGATACCGTCACCCTATACCACGTTTGGATGATATGCTTGATGAGTTGAGTGGTTCTATTATGTTCTCTAAAGTTGATTTGCGTAGTGGTTACCACCAGATTCGTATGCAATTAGGAGATGAATGGAAAACAGCGTTTAAAACTAAGTTCGGTTTATATGAGTTGTTAGTAATGCCTTTTGGTTTAACTAATGCACCTAGTACTTTCATGAGACTGATGAACGAAGTTTTACGTGCTTTTATTGGACGTTTTGTGGTGGTATACTTTGATGATATTCTGATTTATAACAAATCTTTGGAGGACCATTTGGATCATTTACGTGCTATTTTCAATGCCCTACGTGATGCACGTTTGAAGAACATGTCCATTACCCCATGTGTGGTTTTGGTAATTGATGACAATCCCTATGGACTAACGGTTGCATTGAGAATCAATCTTAGGTCAAGTCCATAGCCATGTGTTGGACTCAAGGTTGCAAGATGGAGAAGACGGAGTACAATGATGAAGATGGTGTCGAAGAGAGACGAAGACGGTGTTGAAGATGAAGAGAGAAGACGGCGTAGAAGATGAAGAGAGAAGATGGCGTTGAAGATGGATGAAGACGGTGGCGTGCGTACAAGATCGAAGAAGACGGTGGCGTGTATGTTGGAGGAAGACGGTGACATGTACAATGATGAAGAGGGTGAAGACAGAGCTTGCCGACTCGAGAGGAATGCGCAAGGTTAAGGTTTGTGCTCGATAGGATAGTGGATCGCATCATCGGAGAGAGCTCAAACCTTGCATGCATTGCATCGTGTTTCTTGGTTTTTCTTGGTTCTTATCCATGAGATGAGTTAGAACTTGTGTTCACTCTCATGACAAGCTCTAGCTCATCGGAAACAGATTCCGGATGCATCGCATGTTGCATGTTCGAGGATGATGGTTTTCCCGATATACCATATTGAGAGGTTACACCTCTATGACCATAGGAAAATTATCATTCACTCTTTTGCATGATTTCACCTTGTGTAGTGGTAGCTCTCGTCGCCCTCTTTCCAACAAAATTGGTTTCACCGCATTCCGAGTTTCCTAGCTCAAGTTATTGTTTTTCGTTGCATTAAAAAGAAAAACAGCACAATGGTACTGCGGTACCGGCGGTAAGTACCGCTGAACCGCCATGGACCGTCCGTACCGAACGTGCGGCAGTACCGGCTGGTACCGTGCGGTACCGTGGGCCGGGTTTGGCCTCCTACCTCCACACGCGCCTGGGCCGCACTTGGCTCCTGCCGGCCCATCTCCGCACAGCACTGCCCCGCAGTGGGCCGCCGCCCCCACACGGCCCACCATGCCTGACCGCACCAGCCCACCACCGCGTGCCGCCTGCCACGTTGCTCGCTCGCCCAGGCCGTGCCCCCGCTCGACGCTCCCGCGCGCGAGGCAGAGGGCGTTGACCCGCGCTCGTATGGCCGGGCCAGCTCCCGTCGCGCTCCCCCAGCAACATGCGCTGCCGCCTGGTCCCACTCCTGCCTGCATGATGCTCTTCCCTGCCACTTCTCTGCATGCTGCGATTCAGTTTTGCTCCAGATTTGATCCAAGTGGTAATACTGCCCCAAATAGCGGTACTACCGGTTTGGGGCGTTTTGACCGTTTTGCGCGCGAGCGGTGGTACCGCTTTGACAAGCGGTAGTACCGCTCGGGCGCGAATCTGTCCGTTTTTCCAGCCCAACAGCTATATTTCGGCCCCCTATTTATACCTCTCTTCCACCTCCGACCCAAACACTTCTTCCCCTCCACTCTCTCTCCTCCATTGTTGACCTTGAGTTGTTTCTTCCTCCTCTTGATCCCCCCACTATTTCTTGCATATTTTTGGGGGAAAGGAGAGAGGAGATCTAGATCTAGAGCTTCACCAATTGAATCCCTCTCCAAGTGAGGGGATCTTGCTAGATCTAGATCTTGGAGTTGCTTGGTGTTTCTCCTCATATTTGTTCTTCCTCCCTTATTCCCCCAATAGCTTTTGTAGCTTTGTTGGAATTTGGGAGAGAAGAACTTGGGCATCTTAGTGGTGTTCTTAGCCATTGCATTAGGTGCATCGGTTTGGGTTCTCTCCGGGGTTTCGGTCTCGTAGAGGGCGTGTTTGACCTTAGTGGTGTTCTTGGAGCCTTTTGTGGCCTTGTAGCCTTTTGTGGCCTTGTAGCCTTTGTGGCCTTGTCGTCTTTGTGGCGTTGTTGCCTTTGTGGTGTGGTAGCCTTAGTGGCGTTGTTGCCTTAGTGGAGTGTGGTAGCCTTTGTGGTTTTGGTGCCGGTTGTGGCGCGTTGGTGTCTTGGTGGCCTTGTCGCCGGTGTGGCGTGTTGTAGCCTCTTGTGGCCTTGTACTTGAGAGCCTCCGTGTTGTGGAGTTGCCTCAAGCTTGATACTTGGGTTTGTTCCAAGCTTGTACAGGTTCGGTGACCACCCTCAAGGGTCCCTGATACGTCGCAAACGTATCTATAATTTCTTATGTTCCATGCTACTTTTATTACAATACTTGAGTGTTTTATACATACTTTACAGCGTTATTTTACATTTTCCGGCACTAACCTATTAACAAGATGCCGAAGTGTCAGTTGCTGTTTTTCTTCTGTTTTTGGTTTCAGAAATCCTAGTAAGGAAATATTCTCGGAATTGGACGAAATCAACGCCCAGGGTCCTATTTTTGCACGAAGCTTCCAGAAGAAGAGGAGACGAAGTGGGGCCACGAGGTGGGGACACACCAAGGCGGCGCGGCCCAAGCCCTGGCCGCGCCGGCCTGGTGTGTGGGGCCCTCGTGCCGCCCTTTGACCTACCCTTCCGCCTACTTAAAGCCTCCGTCGCGAAACCCCCTGTACCGAGAGCCACGGTACGGAAACATTACTGAGAGGCCGCCGCCGAATCCCATCTCGGGATTCAGGAGATCGCCTCCGGCACCCTGCCGGAGAGGGGAATCATCACCGGAGGGGCTCTACATCATCATGCCCGCCTCCGGATTGATGCGTGAGTAGTTCATCCTTGGACTATGGGTCCATAGCAGTAGCTAGATGGTTGTCTTCTCCGCTTGTGCTTTCATTGTTATAGATCTTGTGAGCTGCCTAACATGATCAAGATCATCTATTTGTAATGCTACATGTTGTGTTTAGTGAGATCCGATGAATAGAGAATACTATGTTAAGTTGATTATCAATCTATCATATATGTGTTGTTTATGTTCTTGCATGCTCTCCGTTGCTAGTAGAGGCTCTGGCCAAGTTGATACTTGTAACTCCAAGAGGGGGTAATTATGCTCGATAGTGGGTTCATGCCTCCATTAAATCTGGGACAGTGACTTCTAAGGTTGTGGATGTGCTGTTGCTACTAGGGATAAAACATTGATGCTTTGTCTAAGGATATTTGTGTTGATTACATTACGCACCATACTTAATGCAATTATCTGTTGTTCGCAACTTAATACTGGAAGGGGTTCGGATGATAACCTGAAGGTGGATTATTTAGGCATAGATGCATGCTGGATAGCGGTCTATGTACTTTGTCGTAATGCCCTGATTAAATCACATAGTAATCATCGTTGATATGTATTGAATCTTTATTTGTCAATTGCTCGCCTGTAATTTGTTCACCCAGCATGCTAGTTATCTTATTGGAGAGACACCACTAGTGAACTGTGGACCCCGGTCCATTATTTTACATCTGAATACATTCTACTGCTTTTACTGTTCTTTGCAAACAAACACCATCTTCCACTCGATACGCTTAATCCTTTGTTTTCAGCAAGCCGGTGAGATTGACAACCTCACTGTTACGTTGGGGCAAAGTACTTTGATTGTGTTGTGCAGGTTCCACGTTGGCGCCGGTTTCACCGGTGTTGCGCCGCACTACATCCTCCACCAACAACCTTCACGTGCTTCTTGGCTCCTACTGGTTCGATAACCTTGGTTTCTTTCGAGGGAAAACTTGCCGTGCGCATCATACTTTCCTCTTGGGGTTCCCAACGGACGTGTACATCTACGCGCATCAAGCCTGTTTTCTGGCGCCGTTGCCGGGAGATCAAGACACGCTGCAAGGGGAGTCTCCACTTCCAATCTCTTTACTTTGTTTTTGTCTTGCTTTATTTTATTTACTACTTTGTTTGCTGCACTTAAACAAAACACAAAAAAATTAGTTGCTAGCTTTACTTTATTTACTGTCTTGCTCTCTATATCAAAAACACAAAAAAATTAGTTATTTGTCTTTACTTTATTTGCCTAGTTTATTTTACTACTGTTATAATGGGTACTCCTGAAAATACTAAGTTGTGTGACTTCACTAGCACAAATAATAATGATTTTATATGTACTCCTATTGCTCCACCTGCTACTACAGCAGAATTCTATGAAATTAAACCTGCTTTACTGAATCTTGTTATGAGAGAGCAATTTTCTGGTGTTAGTACTGATGATGCTGCTGCCCATCTTAATAATTTTGTTGAACTTTGTGAAATGCAAAAGTATAAGGATATACATGGTGATATTATAAAACTAAAATTGTTTCCTTTCTCATTAAGAGGAAGAGCTAAAGATTGGTTGCTTTCTTTGCCTAAGAATAGTATTGATTCATGGACTAAATGTAAAGATGCTTTTATTAGTAAATATTATCCTCCTGCTAAGATTATATCTTTGAGAAGTAGGATAATGAATTTTAAACAATTTGATAATGAACATGTTGCTCAAGCATGGGAGAGAATGAAATCTTTGGTAAAGAATTGCCCAACCCATGGACTGACTACTTGGATGATCATCCAAACCTTTTATGCAGGATTGAATTTTTCCTCGAGGAACCTATTGGATTCAGCTGCTGGAGGTACTTTTATGTCCATCACTCTGGGCGCCGCAACTAAATTACTTGATGATATGATGATCAATTACTCTGAATGGCACACTGAAAGAACTCCTCAAGGTAAGAAGGTAAATTCTGTTGAAGAAACCTCTTCTTTGGGTGATAAGATTGATGCTATTATGTCTATGCTTGCAAATGGTAGATCTCATATTGATCCTAATAATGTTCCTTTAGCTTCATTGGTTGCTCAAGAAGAAAATGTTGATGTGAATTTCATTAAGAACAATAATTTCAACAACAATGCTTATAGGAATAATTATGGTAACAACAACTTTAGGCCATATCCTTCTAATAATGGTAATGGTTATGGTAATTCTTATGGTAATTCTTACAATAATAATAAGAGTGTACCCTCTGGTCTTGAAGTGATGCTTAAAGAATTTATTAGTACACAAACCGCTTTCAATAAAACTGTTGAAGAAAAGCTTAGTAAAATTGATATTCTTGCTTCTAAGGTTGATAGTCTTGCTCTTGATGTTGATCTTTTAAAATTGAAAATTATGCCTGAGAAAGTTGAAGATGCTAGGTTTGCTAAAACAAATGCCATCCAAGTTCAAATTAATGATAATATTAGATTGTTGGCTGAATTGCATGCTAGGTGGGATAGAGAAGAAAAAGAAAAACTTGCTAAAGAAAATAATGTAGCTAAAGTATGGACTATTACCACCACTAGTAATGTAAATTCTTCACATGTTGCTGCACCTCCTACTATCAATGGTAGAATAATTGGTGTTGGCAATGTTTCTACTCCTAGTGCAAAGCGCACAAAATTGCCTGAAACTGCTGAAACTGCTGTTTGTGATAAAACTGCTGAAATTTTTCAAAATATTGGTGACAATGATTCCATTGCTGTAGAACATAATGGTTTAGATTTTGATGATTGTCATATTACTGAAGTTATAAAGTTCTTACAAAAACTTGCTAGAAGTCCCAATGCTAGTGCTATAAATTTAGCCTTTACAAAACATATTACAAATGCTCTCATTAAAGCTAGGGAAGAGAAATTAAAACTTGAAGCTTCTATTCCTAGGAAATTAGAAGATGGTTGGGAGCCCATCATTAAAATGAAATTCAATGACTTTGAGTGTAATGCTTTATGTGATCTTGGTGCAAGTATTTCTGTTATGCCTAAAAAGATTTATGATATGCTTGACTTGCCACCATTGAAGAATTGTTATTTGGATGTTAATCTTGCTGATAATGTTAAAAAGAAACCTTTGGGGAGGATTGATAATGTGCGCATTACGGTTAACAATAACCTTGTACCCGTTGATTTTGTTGTCTTGGATATCGAATGCAATGCATCTTGTCCTATTGTGTTGGGAAGACCTTTTCTTCGAACCGTTGGTGCTGTTATTGATATGAGGGAAGGTAATATTAAATATCAATTTCCTCTCAAGAAAGGTATGGAACACTTCCCTAGAAAGAGAATGAAGTTGCCTTTTGATTCTATTATTAGAACAAGTTATGATGTTGATGCTTCTACTCTTGATGTTACTTGATTTGCACTTTCTGCGCCTAGCTGAAAGGCGTTAAAGAAAAGCACTTCTTGGGAGATAACCCATGTGTTTATTTTACTACAGAAATTTTTGTTTTGTTGAGTCTTGGAAGTTTTTTACTACTGTAGCAACCTCTCCTTATCATGTTTTTGTGCCAAGTAAAGTTTCTATGTTAAAGTTGATGTTATATTTGGGATCGCTGCACAGAAACAGCATTGCTGTCTGTCACGAATTCTGGCACAAGTCTCTGTAAAAAAATCGAAAAAATCTGCAAATTTACGAGCGTGATCCTCAGATATGTACGCAACTTTCATTAGTTTTGAGTTTTTCCATTTGAGCAAGTTAAGTGCCCAGTACAGAAGCATCTTTACGGACTGTTCTGTTTTTGACAGATTCTGTCTTTTATTTCGCATTGCCGCTTTTGCTATGTTGAATGAGTTTCCTTGTTCCATTAACTTTCAGAAGCTTTGTGCAATGTCCAGAAGTGTTAAGAATGATTGTGTCACCTCTGAATATGTGAATTTGTGGTTATGCACTAACCCTCTCATGAGTTTGCTTGAAGTTTGTGTGAAGGAAGTTTTCAAGGGTCAAGAGAAGAGGATGATATACTATGATCAAGAAGAGCGAAAGGTCTAAGCTTGGGGATGCCCCGGTGGTTCATCCCTGCATATTTTAAGAAGACTCAAGCATCTAAGCTTGGGGATGCCCAAGGCATCCCCTTCTTCATCGACAACATTATCAGGTCACTTCTAGTGAAACTATATTTTTATTCCGTCACATTCTTATGTTCTTTACTTGGAGCGTCGGTTTGTTTTTATTTTTGTTTTGTTTTGAATAAAGTTGGATCTCACCATCCTTATATTGGAGATATTACGCTCCGCTTTTTCATATGGAACACTTGTGTTCTTAATTGTGCTTAAATGTTCATGGCGAAAGCTTATTGCTTCGTTAAATTGCTATTTGTTGGAATTGGAAAATGATGCATATGGTTTGACAATTTGGCAATTGTTTGAGCTCTCTTAGATCATGTTTAAGCTCTTGCATCATGTAGTTTAATCCATTAATGAAGAACTACTGTAGAGCTTGTTTAATTTGGTTTGCATGATTGATCTCTCTAAGTCTAGATATTTTTGGGTAAGTGTTTGAACAACAAGGAAGACAGTGTAGAGCCTTATAATGCTTGCAATATGTTCTTGTGTGAGTTTTGCTGTACTTGTTCATACTTGTGTTTGCTTCAAACAACCTTGCTAGCCCAAACCTTGTACTGAGAGGAAATGCTTCTCGTGCATCCAAATACCTTGAGCCAAACTCCATGCCATTTGTGTCCACCATATCTACCTATTATGTGGTATTTTTCTGCCATTCCAAAGTAAATTACTTGAGTGCTACCTTTAAATTTCATTCCTCTACCTTTACAATATATAGCTCATGGGACAAATAGCTTTAAAAACTATTGTGGTGATGAATATGTAGTTATGTGTCTTAATTCTTATAAGTTGTTTGTTGAGCGGTAACCATGTTTTCTGGGGACGCCATCAACTTTACCTTTGTTGGATATCATGTGAGATGCTATGCATGTTCGTCTTGTCTGAAGTAGTGGATTTCATGATCAAATGGTTTGAGTATGCATATGATTAGAGAAGAACATTGGGCCGCTAACTAAAGCCATGTATCATGGTGGAAGTTTCAGTTTGGACATACAACCTCAATCTCTTATGAGAATATTAACTATTGTTGAATGCTTAAGCATTAAAAGAGGAGTCCATTATCTGTTGTCTATGTTGTCCCGGTATGGATGTCTAAGTTGAGAATAATCAAAAGCGAGAAATCCAATGCGTGCTTTCTCCTTAGACACTTGTACAGGCGGCATAGAGGTACCCCTTTGTGACACTTGGTTGAAGCATATGTATGCGATGAGAATCCGTGTTTTCCGAGATAGTAGGACAAGGTGCGAGCACTATTGGTACTCTATGCATGAGGCATGCAACTTGTAGGAAGTATTATGCATAGCACATATGAATTATTACTACCGTTGACAAAATTGTTTCTATGTTTTCAAAACAAAAAGCTCTAGCACAAAAATAGTAATCAATGCTTCCCTCTGCGAAGGGCCAATCTTTTACTTTATGTTGAGTCAGTTTACCCATTCCCTTCTATCTTAGAAGCAAACACTTGTGTTAACTGTGTGCATTGATTCTTACATGTTTACTTATTGCACTGTTATATTACTCTATGTTGACAAATATCCATGAGATATACATGTTACAAGTTGAAAGCATCCGCTGAAACTTAATCATCCTTTGTGTTGCTTCAATGCATTCTACTATGAATTTATTGCTTATGAGTTATCTCTTATGCAAGTCTTATTGATACTTGTTTGAAAGTATTATTCATGAAAAGTTTTGCTATATGATTCATTTGCTTAGTCATTATCTTTGTTAGCAATCTTTTGTTCAGATCACTCCATTCATCTCATATGCTTTACAATAATGTTGATCAAGATTATGTTGGTAGCATGTCACTTCAGAAATTATTTGTGTTATCGTTTACCTACTCGAGGACGAGTAGGAACTAAGCTTGGGGATGCTTGATACGTCGCAAACGTATCTATAATTTCTTATGTTCCATGCTACTTTTATTACAATACTTGAGTGTTTTATACATACTTTACAGCGTTATTTTACATTTTCCGGCACTAACCTATTAACAAGATGCCGAAGTGCCAGTGCGTTTTTCTGCTGTTTTTGGTTTCAGAAATCCTAGTAAGGAAATATTCTCGGAATTGGACGAAATCAACGCCCAGGGTCCTATTTTTGCACGAAGCTTCCAGAAGTCCGAAGAGGAGACGAAGTGGGGTGGGGACACACCAAGGCAGCACGGCCCAAGCCCTGGCCGCGCCGGCCTGGTGTGTGGGCCCCTCGCCCCTTGACCTACCCTTCCGCCTACTTAAAGCCTCCGTCGCGAAACCCCCTGTACCGAGAGCCACGATACGGAAAACATTACTGAGAGGCCGCCACCGCCAATCCCATCTCGGGGGATTCAGGAGATCGCCTCCGGCACCCTGCCGGAGAGGGGAATCATCACCGGAGGGGCTCTACATCATCATGCCCGCCTCCGGATTGATGCGTGAGTAGTTCATCCTTGGACTATGGGTCCATAGCAGTAGCTAGATGGTTGTCTTCTCCGCTTGTGCTTTCATTGTTATAGATCTTGTGAGCTGCCTAACATGATCAAGATCATCTATTTGTAATGCTACATGTTGTGTTTGGTGAGATCCGATGAATAGAGAATACTATGTTAAGTTGATTATCAATCTATCATATATGTGTTGTTTATGTTCTTGCATGCTCTCCGTTGCTAGTAGAGGCTCTGGCCAAGTTGATACTTGTAACTCCAAGAGGGGGTAATTATGCTCGATAGTGGGTTCATGCCTCCATTAATTCTGGGATAGTGACAGAAAGTTCTAAGGTTGTGGATGTGCTGTTTCTACTAGGGATAAAACATTGATGCTTTGTCTAAGGATATTTGTGTTGATTACATTACGCACCATACTTAATGCAATTATCTGTTGTTCGCAACTTAATACTGGAAGGGGTTCGGATGATAACCTGAAGGTGGATTATTTAGGCATAGATGCATGCTGGATAGCGGTCTATGTACTTTGTCGTAATGCCCTGATTAAATCACATAGTAATCATCGTTGATATGTATTGAATCTTTATTTGTCAATTGCTCGCCTGTAATTTGTTCACCCAGCATGCTAGTTATCTTATTGGAGAGACACCACTAGTGAACTGTGGACCCCGGTCCATTCTTTTACATCTGAATACATTCTACTGCTTTTACTGTTCTTTGCAAACAAACACCATCTTCCACTCGATACGCTTAATCCTTTGTTTTCAGCAAGCCGGTGAGATTGACAACCTCATGTTACGTTGGGGCAAAGTACTTTGATTGTGTTGTGCAGGTTCCACGTTGGCGCCGGTTTCACCGGTGTTGCGCCGTACCTCCTTTCCTTGTACTTGGGCCTCCGTGTTTCTTGCCTAACTTGGTACTTGGGTTTGCCCAACCTTCCTACGGGTTCGGTGACCACCCTCAAGGGTCCCTTAGTGGATCGAGGCTTTTCTCCTTGGAGGAAAGGCTCGAGGAGAATACGGTGGCCCTAGTTGGCTTCTTGGAGTGCCTCGTGCCTCCACACCGCTCCAACGGAGACGTAGCACCCTTGGGTGTGAACTTCGGGATACATCATCGTCTCCTCGTGCACCGGTTACTTCTCAACCCGAGCTCCTTTACCTATGCGCTTTACATTGTGATATCTATCATGCTTGATGCTATACCTATCTTGTTATCACCTTGTTTCTCATCATGCTAGCATAGGTTGTTGGAGCACTTAGGCAAACCCCTAGTTGATAGGCTTTGAGCTAAACTAGTAAACACTTAGTTTTATTCCGCCTAGTTTAGCTCTCAAGTAGAAGTTTTTATACACCGCCTATTCACCCCCCCTCTAGGCGACGTCCTAGTACATTCAATTGGTATCAGAGCTAGGGCTCTCTTATCTTGTTGGGCTTCACCGCCTAGAGAGTATGACGTCGACTAGAGGATTAGTGCACATTTCCTCTTATACATTTGATGGCACTAATTATGATGCTTGGAAATTCTACATGCTTGATTATTTTAGGGGCATGCACCCACATGTGGAGCAAATTCTTGATATGGGTTTTTCTCCTCCTAAGGATCCACAAAATCCAACTTTTGAGGAGAAGAAAAACTCTTATCTAGATGCTCAAGCTACTAAAGTGCTTTGCCATGTTGTGAGTCATGTAGTGATTTCCTCCATCGCGCCTTTCCGGAGTGCTCATGAGTTTTGGACAAAGCTTCGAGATACATATGGTGGGTCCAAGACCATTGAGGATGATCGCACTTCTTCCACTTCACCAATGTGTGGTAAGACACAAGGAATTGGTATGGTGGGTGGTGATTAACATTGCATTGATGATAGTGAGCTTTCTCTTGATGATTCTACATCTCTATCCCATTGCAATGTTTCATCTTTGGACTTGAACACTTATAGCACTAGAAATATCCTACATGCTAGTGTTGGTAGTCCTTGCATATCTTCATTCCATGATGATATGCTTGCCTTGTCTTGTTGCCATAATGAAAATACTTTGCTTTCCTCTAGTATTTGTGTGACTAACAATGTAGAGGAAACCGAAGATGCTATGGGCCAAGACAAGATCTTGGATGGAGCTTCAACTAGTTCATCTTCGTCATCTCACGGTTCTCACACATGCCTTATGGCTAGGGCGTCTAAGGTATCTCCTTCCTTGGAACCCTATATATCTAGTGATGATGAGGTTGATGATATGGAAGGACTTAATGTTGCTTCCTTAAACATGATGGGTGAGTTGGTTTTTCATGCTCTTCATAAGAAGAAATTTGCTTGCTCTAACTTCATGAAAATCTTGGCTTTTGCCATTGAGAGCACAAAAATTATTGAGAAAAAGGAAGAGCATGAGCGCGAGTATGCAAACGAGATTGCAACTCTTAGTGAAGCTCTTGAAGAACAACAAACCACCAATGAATCTCTTGAGGAAACCTTTACTCTAGAGCTATCTAAAGTAAAGGAATCTCGTGATAGAGCTTTAGAGGTGGCACATGATTTTCAAATTAAAAATGTTGAGCTAGTAAGTGCTCATGCTAAACTCCTTGAGGATTTTGAGCTTCTCAAAAATGGCTCTAGGGCTATTGAGAGTGAGCTCATCAAACTCACCGAGTCACATGAGCAACTTAAGGCTCTCAACCTAATAGAGCTTGCTAAGTTGCCTTCTCCTTGTGCTATAATTGATAATGCTTGTGCTACTAACTCTACTTCTTGTGAAGCATCCATCTTGAAGGAGAATGTTGAGCTAAGGGCTCAACTTGCTTTGCTAACAAGCAATTATGAGAAATTGGAAGAAAGTCGTGGAAAGCTTTCTAGCTCCCATGATGATCTTCTAGTCTCTCATAATTTGCTAAAGTTAGCTCATGAGGCTATCATGTCAAAGGTAAAATCTTGTGAGCCTCATGTGAGTACTAGCACTACCTCTCAAAATGCTATTTTGCCATGTGCTAGTGCTTTTAGTTCACCCACTCATGCTATTGACTTATCTTGTGGTGAACTACCTTCTATGCCTTGTTGCTCTACAATTCCATGTGCTAGTGCTAGTAATTCACCCACCCATGCTATTGCTATATCTTGTGGTGAATTACATACCTTGCCTTGTTGCTCTAACAATGAAGCTTCCACTTCCTCTAGTACTTGTGTTGTTACTAACCATGTAGGGGAAATCGAAGAGCTCGAGGCCCGAGTCACTTCTTTGAAGAAGGACTTGGTAAAGGGTCATGAAGGGAAGCAATCCCTCAATGACAAGAGTGGACTTGGATTCAACTCCAACAACAAGAACAAGTCCACCACGCACAAGCGGAAGAAGGGACAAGGGCATGTGAAGGACCCCGCCAAGATTGTGTGCTTCAAGTGCAAGATTGAAGGGCATCATGTTAGATCGTGCCCCTTGAAGAAGAAGCCACTTGGCGAGAAGAAACAAGGGAAGCGGCCTCAAGATGGAGCTCATGGTCTACCTCAAGGCCAAGCTCAAGGTCTACCTCGACTTGAAGAAAGGCCGCTACCCAAGAAGGATCAAGCCAAGGCTCCCGTTGTGGAGAAATCAAGTGAGAAGAAGGAGAAGAGAAGGACATGCTACATATGCCATGAGAAGGGCCACATCTCCTCCTTTTGCACTATTGGTAACTCATCCAACCCTATCTTGATCGATGGTGCTTATTCTCTTCACAAGGATAAGGTTGGAAATGTGTTTGCCAAAAAGAACCATTTGGGTTGCCAAGCCTATTGTGACTAACTTCTTAGGACCCAACTTGGTTGGGGACCATCAAGCCAAAATTTGATCAATAGGTACATGTGGAGGGCATGGAGGCTTGACTAGTTCATGAAGACTTGGGGGATCTTCATCATTCTCACTTCCTCAAGTCAAGTACTATTCCTTTCATCCTTTACCCATGCTCCTCCTTGCGGTAACGAGTCCTCAACTCCTTTACATTGAAAGTTACTCGCTCCCCTTTTACATGTGTTGGTTTTGTACCTTGCATGTGGTTGTGTATGTTGTGCTTCCTACTTGCTTATCTTGCTTCCATGCTTATATATGTTGGGTGGCACATCATGTACAATTGTTGTTTGTTGAGCCTATTGCATCTTATTGATATCTTAGTTGTTGGCTCATGTGAGAAATTAATGGACTATCCCATTTTGGGGAAGTGATATGCTTTGTGCATTTCACAAGCCTAAAATGTGCGACATGATGAATTAAAATCCTATGATGTCCATTAATTAACTCACTTGGTTCTTATTTGCCTCTTGCACGAAAAATGTTTTAATCAAATTATGGGGGAGTATTTTGCTTTGTGCATCTTACAAGCCTAGAAAATGTGAACATTTGAGGTTGTGTCACATAGATTTGATATTATAGATTATCTTGCTCCTATGTGACATGCTTGCTCAAACAAATCCCACTTTACCATATGATTTCTTTGTTGTGAAGATAATCTTGGACATTGTGGGGACCCCGGACTAGCTATCCGAAATACCCTGTTATGTATACAGTTCACGATCCCATGATCAGTGCGCCGTGAACACATAACCGAACTGATATCAAATTACATCATCCTTTACAAAACGGAAAATTAAAATTACAATAAGGTCACATGACCAATCTTTACATAATAGCCTCGAAGGGCCTAATCTAATCATCAGAGTCGCGGAATCACTTCAATCAGCGTAGAACCCAAGTCATCTGCCATAACCCTACAGGCAACTGACTGGGAAGACGTTCCTAGCTCGCATAGACGTCGTCAACTCCTTCTTCATCCGTCGTGTTCCTCCAAGTCTGGCCAAGTAAATAGCCAGGGACAAAGCCGTGAGTACATTTGGAATTGTACTCGCAAACCATCAAGAAAGGTGCTAACAATGCTAATTAAAAGAGACAAGAGAGTAAGGATAGTTTCTCTTGTGAATATAGCATGTGAAAGGGAATCAGTTTCTCTTGGGGATATAGCATTCCAACTTCGCAGTTGAAGGGGACACTAAGAGGGTTCTATGACATCTCTATATCTTTGTGGAAGAAGATACTTCAAAAGAGTTCCACAACATAAAACACTAGGATGGGGTAACCCAATTTTATTTATCCTTCCCGACCATCTCCATATGGTCGACACATCCTTTCCCGTACCCTTCCGGTACTTCAAAACAAGTTCTTTCCTTTCATTTGCCAAACCATTTTGTAAACCAAAACTCATCAGGCTAAGCAACAGCCATTCCAACCGTCCATGACCGCGGACGCGGCTATTCGAATAGATTTTACTCTGCAGAGTTTGCACACTTTCCCCACCTCTATCCGGATACCTATCGTGTGGGCATCATCCCCGCATAACAACATATGCCACGACGGATACCCGAACATAGCCTTTCGCCCATTCGACTTAGCAAGAGGTCCTACCCTATGGAGTATGTACCTCCCCGGCACCGTGGCAGCTCACCTCCTCTTGAGCGTGGCTCCACCGCCAAGCCAGGAGACCCATAGTGTCTTCCGGACGGGTCAGCCCCGAAGGCCTCCCGTTATACTATTGTCCCAACCATGACAACCCGGACTCGGGGGTAACCGTACCCTTGTATAGTTGTGCGGTGCCTCATGCTAAGAAGAACAAACGTCAAGCTAAGCTCCGTGCCCACGTTGGAGTAGCTGTGGTTGCGCGGGTTAATTGTCACGGGTGAATACTTAGACGCCAAAGTTTTCATAAACAAGATTCTCTTTCCAACCATCTTTGCCAAGATCCTTTTCTTTCATAAACACACACTTAGGTAAGTCCAACTTACCCAAGGTTTTCCAAAAATTCTTTTCAACAAGGTATTATTCCAAGGGGTTCCCAACCTATAGTTTCATGTAAGAACTAAGAGACAACAATGACATGATGCTAGCCATCATACCACTAAGGAGATGATAATTGAGGTGTCAAGGAGGTCGTACATACTTAGGATAAGCATGCATAGGGACAACAAGGAGTTCAACATACTCGAGAGTAAGTATGCAGAACATCAACAAGGGGTTCAAGGAGGGTGTCAAGAGGTCGACACACACAAGATAAGTGGGCATACCCATCACATTTAGAGGGTACACCAAGATCATGATGTTGACAACCACCATTCACAAAAAGGGGTTTGTCGGCGAGGTGCCAAAGAGAGTAAACATGCTCACGGTAAGCATGCTCCGACAACAAAAGTAGAAATCACACAAGATAGATCGAGAGACAATAATAATAACAAAGTAACCACAATATGTGATTCAATATTCAGAGATCAAGAGATGGCTTGCCTTAGCTTATTTGTCCCTGGACTTCTTCAACTTCATCAATATAAGAATCCCAACAATATAAATAAAATCCTCGTCCGAACCACTTCTTCTCCTTCTCCGGAATTGTTCGCATCTATCGCCGGAAAATATAAAAGGAACACAATCAACACATTATACGAACAAAACAACATACAACAAGCAACAATCAATAGATAACCACTCTGTTAAGGGCTAACATACTAAGGTCTTATAGATACTACAAAAGAACTTTAAGAGTTTTTATTTTAGAAAACCCAATTTATTCACCTAATAAGGGCATAAGAGCCTCACCAATTATTAATTGCCTCTTTGGGTATCACCATGGCATAAATTAATTATCCCCTGGTATATAACACCACAAAGAAGACAAGTGCATTGGTTAGGCATCAAAATATTTCATATTTTATTTTTAAACATTTATGGAAAAGAAGGAAATCATTTTCCTAGATTATTTGGGTAATAGACACTATACAAAAATAGGAGGTAAACAATATGCTACACTCTTTTGAAAACTTAAGCAAAACAATAGGTCTAATTTTAAGTTGCAGAGGTTTTGTTTTGAAAGAATAAAACATAGGTTGACTATTTTTAAATAAAAAGAGTTGGTCAAATATTTTAAATAAACAAAAGTTTTGGTACAACATTTAATGTGACACACACATAACACAAACAATAACAAATATGCATGAACAGAGACTAACAGTATTTTTCCTAGATGGCCAGTAACAAAACAAGGCTAACACAATTGGATTTATCCAAAAATATTAATCCTACCATTTTAGGAATTACAAATACTAAACAAAAACCAGTGAACATGTTTAATGCACTAAACATCGTACAAAAATCCTAAAAATATGGGACCAGTGGCATTTGAAAGGTATTGAAATTTACGAACTAATGCACTTTGTTTCACTCGATTTGGGTTTGTAAAGATTGAGTTATTCACATTTTAGTGCCACTGGTTTTAACACAATATAACAGCAAATTGAAAAGTTCAAAACAATAAAACGGCGGGAAAAGCCTGGGCCGTGCGGTGGTGACGTTTTGGGCCGGCCCAGGAGGTTAGCCAGGTGGATGGGGGAAGAAAATAAAGAAAACAAAGAGAAAAGGGAGAGGGGGCCCGGGTGGGCCAGGATGCATGGCCAACGTGGCCAGCGGCCCATGCACGCGCACGCTCGGGAGGTTTCTTCCTCCCGCGAACAGGTACGTTCGCTGGTGGACGGAAAGAAAGGGCGGGGCGGCCAGGAGCTTACCGAGGGCGGCGGCAGTCGTCGGCGGTGGCTGGGAAAGCGGCGGAGTGCTGGCGCTGTCCAGGGGCGGGCTCGGCAGCGTCCTGCGCGACCACAGCAGCTCCTCCGTCGGGCACTCCTCCGCAGCACATCCCGGGCGGAGCTCGGCGGCGGCGGTCTCCGGTGGACCTAGGCGGCGAGAAGAGGGTGGTTAGGTCTGGGAGACGAGGTCGAGCAAGGTGGGGCAGAGAGACAGGGACTAGAACGACGGGGGCGAGCCCGAGCTTGCCCGTCATCCGCGTGGTGACCACGGGGCGGGAAACTTTCCTCGCCGAGCAGCGGCCAGAGAATCATTGCGGCGCTCTCTGCTGAACAAGAGAGGCGAGGGGAGTTGGAAGGGAGTGCTCTGGAGCGGTGTGGCCAAGCGAGAGGCCGAGGGGCGGCTTATATAGCTGCGGGCGGGTGTACGGTGGACGCGGCGTACAACAGCGGTGCACGAGTCCAGGGCTTCGCCATTGGCCAACGCGGCGGTGGAGGAGCGTGTCCAGCGCGGGCTAGGGTTTTCGGGAGCGGGTGCTGCGCGGGAAACGGTCGGGAGAGGGGTGGGGCCAAGATGCATCGAGGGTGCTCGACCGATGGCTGGCGTCACGGCGTCCACGCTGCTGACGTCCTTGCGCTGTCGTCAGCAAGGGAGACGGATGGGGCTCGTGTGCGCGGACTGGCTCGACCTGGGGCGGTCGTTTTTGAGCAAGGGCTTGGGTGCCTGTACTGCATAGACGGGCATGTCTTGGCTAGTTGGCTGGTTCATGCATGCGCGGACAGGCACGTCCTGCAATAGTCGCTTGGGCTTGAGGTCGTGCTCACGTTCTGGGACCTGGCGGTACAGTTCTGGCGTGCCTAGTCATGATACGGCGGGTGTGAGTTGGTTTGGGTGTGTTTCCTGGTAGTCTAGGTTAGCTAGCTAGATCTTGTGGTATTGGTTTGGGCTGGGGCAAGCACAAGCACAACCTTTGATCAAAACATGTCCCGTCCAACTCCTCTTTTCATGCAAAACAAGCAAATAGTAGGGTTGCCCAAAGTAGAGAGGAGAATGTGAGGTAGATGGCTGAAAAAAAAAGTGCAAAACGAACACTGTTTCGTTTGGAAAAGATGAGAAAAGTTGGTCAATATTTTTCCCGAAATAGGATTTTGAGAGGGGTTCAGAATATAAGTGATGTTTTTTTTTCTAGTGTTTTGTGATGCTTGGCGTGTGGTGCAAAGGTCCACAAGTTCTAAGTTTTCAGAAAAAAAAGTTTAGCCCCTATTTGATTTGAACTACAAAATTGGCCGAGAAGAGGTAGAGATGGTATTATAACCAATGTAAATTTTGGGCTAGTTATGTTCTCTGCCCAAATGTGGGCTTTGCATAATTTTACCAAATTTCAAAATATAAGTTTTGATGCATGAAATGAAAGAACCACCATTTCAATGCATTAAGTAAGAATAAATTAAAAAATATAACTTTGTAAAGATTATGTTTTAAAAAAATTAGGTATTATTCCTCACACTCCTTTCTTGATATATCATAAACGAAAAATAAATGTGTAAATGAGTTTGATAACCAAGAGAGGGATGGTTTTAAGTATCTAAGTGAGAGACGAGCACAAAGTTTAAATAGAAATATAGAAATAAAGTTGACAAAATAAGTGAGGATATAACATCTTCAAAACTCCTTTTTTTTTCAAAAACACAAAACAATAGTGAAAGTAGTTTTATTGGTCTTAGATACATATGGTTTTGTTTGCAAAAAGATGAGGGGTTTTATAAGAGTCCAATGATCCAAAAACAGATTAAAAATGGACCCTTTCAAATTTCTTTAGGAAGCCCAAAACTACATATTAAATTTTAAAGATACACAAAGTATGGGTAATCCATTAGGACATCACTTTGGGTCAAAACAAAATATCTTTTAGAAACACTTTTTGTGATACTATGATCTAAGGTGACCATAGTTAATTTTAAAAAGAAAGGTTTTTGGCAAGATCCTCTCAATTAAGATTTTAAGTCATGGGACAACTCAAAAGGAGGTTTGGTGACTTTTGTCAAAAGCTTCAAATGTTTTTGAAGAGAGGGGGTTGAGGTAATACAAGAGGGGCCATAGCTTAGCTTTTTTTTAGACTAGAAGATGTGAGTTGGGGTACATATGGGAAAACACAAAGCATAGGGTTTTATGTATTGGTAAGGAAAGGAAAAGAGTTTTCCGGGGCCACACATGTGTTTTATTTAGTGAGTTGCTAAGTTGTCTTATTATTAAAGGTCGTGTTCTTGTAGGTAGCTCAAGACAAAACTTAACAAACACAACAAGACAATTCATCTACCAACAAATCAAGGCAATTCATCATAACAAACAGATCAAGGCAATTCATCTTAATTAGTTTATAGAAAAAGTTTTTGTTCCCCCTAATATTTGCACTTTGGATAAATAAACATGTTTGCAAAAGTTGGGGTGTTACAGATCTTCCACCCTTAAAATAATCTCGTCCCGAGATTACTAAGCGTAGAACTAGAGGGGTTGTAAAGTTTAACTAAAGTTGGACTCCATTCTTTTGTAGATGTGCTGTTGCCGAGAAGGCTGTTGCTTCATCTTCTGGGAGACATGATGGATTTCTGCCGATGGCGAGCTTTATGAAGAGGTTGACTACTCCAGGTAGGTGTTGGATCTGTAGCTTCTAAGCGATCCTAGCGGAGTCCACGACTTCGGAAAGTTAGTGCACTCCAATGGTTCTCTAGCAGGGTTGAGAACTTTTTAGAGTTAGCTTTAAATTTTAGTGGAAGACGAAGTCTTCCACCCTTAAAATTGTTCATCGGGGATTCTGAAAAGCTCGAAGCTTCGGGCACGGGTCTTGTCGGGCGCCTTTTTGGAGAAGTCATTGATCTCCCGTCTTGAGTTGAAGCCTCTTCAGAGAGCGAGGTGCAGTCCACAGCTTCAAGGGGAGTTAGTGCATCCCAAGTTCCAAACGGTGTTTTAGAAAGGTTTAAAATTTTAGGGTCAGCTCCAATTTTTAGTAGAAGACGAAGTCTTCCACCCTTAAGATCTTTCATCGGGCTTTTGGAAAAACTCAAAGCTTCTGCCTTGTAGTCCTGTCTGGGGCTTCTAAATAAGTCATCGATCTTCCGTATTCAGTTGAAGAACCTTAGGGGAGACGTGTAGACCACGGCTTCCATAGGTAAACACGGTGTTTTCTAAACCATAGGACGCGTGGTAAGTTAGTAATTCAATGAAACGCCTGATTGGTATCCAGATGAAGCAGCAACAAAGGTCGTCGAAGACATTCTTCAGCTTGAGGGTCGGTGCTGACTTATACCAGCTAAGAAGTGAGCGGGTAGGTTACACCTAATCTTGAGTTCTTGAGGTATCTTCAGGAGCTTCACTTGATGAGGACCAGATGAACCATGTGATGTAGCTTGGCTTTGATGCTATTGTTGCTTGTTAGATGGTGTGTTAGAAGGTGGTTTTCAAGAAGTTATCCTCGAGGTTAGCGCGATTATGCTCCAAGGTTAGACCAAATTAGTATGGCTTCTCGCAGAGGTGCAGTCACTCCTAAAGGTACGGGCTTATGCTTTCTTGACGTAGTAGAGTTGCTTCAGCTGATCTTGAAGTTAGTTAGCGTAGATAGGGGTCTAGGTTAGTTTTTCAGAGGGTTGAAAAACAACTACCAACGGGCTAGAGTTAGAGTCTTTCCTCAACTTATCCAGCAACTGGCAGTTATCATTCTAACGACGAGGTGGATCAGGGTGAAAACATCTTAGGGAGGCTTCTTACGCTGGGTTATCACAATAGGAGTGTTTTTCAGACCTAAAGGCCAAGACAATCACACACACAACAAACATATAAAAACAGTTAAGGCAGCATACTAGGAAACTACAAGCAATCAGCAAACCAGACAAGGCACTCTAAGTATCTAGGGATACCTAATACGTGGGGGTAGCTCAATCGAAGCGATTGAGTTTGTCCTATCCATCCTATGGGTTTGGGGCTGGTCACATATGTTGATTTCTTCATATCGCCGGTATCGGCTTCAACAAGGACTTTCGAAGCTGTTGGTGGTGAAGCAGGCCTGGTGTAGAGTCGTCGATGTCGAGGTGAAGACAAAAACTGCGTAGATCTTGTAGTCTCGATATCCCGGAAACATGAGGTCTTCAGAAAGGTAGCTATCGAGGTACTCCCAATGTCGACAACTTCTGGTGGCTGGCTTAAAAATTACTAGTCAAGAATTGAGGACTTGGTCCCTGGCGATTGCAAAAGTGCAAGTCCACAGAGGAACAAGGTCAACTCCTTGACATACTTTGGTGTCAACCAAAGACATGACGCTATCATCCCTTTATGTGTACTGATGAGTTGGCATCCAATCTTCAACAGCTGTTGTTGGAGGTACATGAGACTTCCAAAAAGGTTGATCCATCTTCGGCTTAGAGTCTCCGGCCTGAGTTGGGGACATCGTCCAATAGGTTTGTTTGAAGTGGATGAGACAATAGAGTATGAAGTTTCAAACATTTATAAAGCGGAGAGATAAGAATTTAGAAGTTTTGAAGTAATAAGAGGAGTAGAAGCTATGCTTCCGACTAAAGAAAGAATTTGTTTCGTAAATAGTTTTTGCCCAAGTACTTGTTTCCTAACTAACGTCCATGCTAACTAAGGTCTCCTACAGTCAGGATAGCTCTGATACCAGCTCTGTGGGGACCCCGGACTAGCTATCCGAAATACCCTGTTATGTGTACAGTTCACGATCCCATGATCAGTGCGCCGTGAACACATAACCGAACTGATATCAAATTACATCATCCTTTACAAAACGGAAAATTAAAATTACAATAAGGTCACATGACCAATCTTTACATAATAGCCTCGAAGGGCCTAATCTAATCATCAGAGTCGCGGAATCACTTCAATCAGCGTAGAACCCAAGTCATCTGCCATAACCCTACAGGCAATTGACTGGGAAGACGTTCCTAGCTCGCATAGACGTCGTCAACTCCTTCTTCATCCGTCGTGTTCCTCCAAGTCTGGCCAAGTAAATAGCCAGGGACAAAGCCGTGAGTACATTTGGAATTGTACTCGCAAACCATCAAGAAAGGTGCTAACAATGCTAATTAAAAGAGACAAGAGAGTAAGGATAGTTTCTCTTGTGAATATAGCATGTGAAAGGGAATCAGTTTCTCTTGGGGATATAGCATTCCAACTTCGCAGTTGAAGGGGACACTAAGAGGGTTCTATGACATCTCTATATCTTTGTGGAAGAAGATACTTCAAAAGAGTTCCACAACATAAAACACTAGGATGGGGTAACCCAATTTTATTTATCCTTCCCGACCATCTCCATATGGTCGACACATCCTTTCCCGTACCCTTCCGGTACTTCACAACAAGTTCTTTCCTTTCATTTGCCAAACCATTTTGTAAACCAAAACTCATCAGGCTAAGCAACAGCCATTCCAACCGTCCATGACCGCGGACGCGGCTATTCGAATAGATTTTACTCTGCAGAGTTTGCACACTTTCCCCACCTCTATCCGGATACCTATCGTGTGGGCATCATCCCCGCATAACAACATATGCCACGACGGATACCCGAACATAGCCTTTCGCCCATTCGACTTAGCAAGAGGTCCTACCCTATGGAGTATGTACCTCCCCGGCACCGTGGCAGCTCACCTCCTCTTGAGCGTGGCTCCACCGCCAAGCCAGGAGACCCATAGTGTCTTCCGGACGGGTCAGCCCCGAAGGCCTCCCGTTATACTATTGTCCCAACCATGACAACCCGGACTCGGGGGTAACCGTACCCTTGTATAGTTGTGCGGTGCCTCATGCTAAGAAGAACAAACGTCAAGCTAAGCTCCGTGCCCACGTTGGAGTAGCTGTGGTTGCGCGGGTTAATTGTCACGGGTGAATATTTAGACGCCAAAGTTTTCATAAACAAGATTCTCTTTCCAACCATCTTTGCCAAGATCCTTTTCTTTCATAAACACACACTTAGGTAAGTCCAACTTACCCAAGGTTTTCCAAAAATTCTTTTCAACAAGGTATTATTCCAAGGGGTTCCCAACCTATAGTTTCATGTAAGAACTAAGAGACAACAATGACATGATGCTAGCCATCATACCACTAAGGAGATGATAATTGAGGTGTCAAGGAGGTCGTACATACTTAGGATAAGCATGCATAGGGACAACAAGGAGTTCAACATACTCGAGAGTAAGTATGCAGAACATCAACAAGGGGTTCAAGGAGGGTGTCAAGAGGTCGACACACACAAGATAAGTGGGCATACCCTTCACATTTAGAGGGTACACCAAGATCATGATGTTGACAATCACCATTCACAAAAAGGGGTTTGTCGGCGAGGTGCCAAAGAGAGTAAACATGCTCACGGTAAGCATGCTCCGACAACAAAAGTAGAAATCACACAAGATAGATCGAGAGACAATAATAATAACAAAGTAACCACAATATGTGATTCAATATTCAGAGATCAAGAGATGGCTTGCCTTAGCTTATTTGTCCCTGGACTTCTTCAACTTCATCAATATAAGAATCCCAACAATATAAATAAAATCCTCGTCCGAACCACTTCTTCTCCTTCTCCGGAATTGTTCGCATCTATCGCCGGAAAATATAAAAGGAACACAATCAACACATTATACGAACAAAACAACATACAACAAGCAACAATCAATAGATAACCACTCTGTTAAGGGCTAACATACTAAGGTCTTATAGATACTACAAAAGAACTTTAAGAGTTTTTATTTTAGAAAACCCAATTTATTCACCTAATAAGGGCATAAGAGCCTCACCAATTATTAATTGCCTCTTTGGGTATCACCATGGCATAAATTAATTATCCCCTGGTATATAACACCACAAAGAAGACAAGTGCATTGGTTAGGCATCAAAAGATTTCATATTTTATTTTTAAACATTTATGGAAAAGAAGGAAATCATTTTCCTAGATTATTTGGGTAATAGACACTATACAAAAATAGGAGGTAAACAATATGCTACACTCTTTTGAAAACTTAAGCAAAACAATAGGTCTAATTTTAAGTTGCAGAGGTTTTGTTTTGAAAGAATAAAACATAGGTTGACTATTTTTAAATAAAAAGAGTTGGTCAAATATTTTAAATAAACAAAAGTTTTGGTACAACATTTAATGTGACACACACATAACACAAACAATAACAAATATGCATGAACAGAGACTAACAGTATTTTTCCTAGATGGCCAGTAACAAAACAAGGCTAACACAATTGGATTTATCCAAAAATATTAATCCTACCATTTTAGGAATTACAAATACTAAACAAAAACCAGTGAACATGTTTAATGCACTAAACATCGTACAAAAATCCTAAAAATATGGGACCAGTGGCATTTGAAAGGTATTGAAATTTACGAACTAATGCACTTTGTTTCACTCGATTTGGGTTTGTAAAGATTGAGTTATTCACATTTTAGTGCCACTGGTTTTAACACAATATAACAGCAAATTGAAAAGTTCAAAACAATAAAACGGCGGGAAAAGCCTGGGCCGTGCGGTGGTGACGTTTTGGGCCGGCCCAGGAGGTTAGCCAGGTGGATGGGGGAAGAAAATAAAGAAAACAAAGAGAAAAGGGAGAGGGGGCCCGGGTGGGCCAGGATGCATGGCCAACGTGGCCAGCGGCCCATGCACGCGCACGCTCGGGAGGTTTCTTCCTCCCGCGAACAGGTACGTTCGCTGGTGGACGGAAAGAAAGGGCGGGGCGGCCAGGAGCTTACCGAGGGCGGCGGCAGTCGTCGGCGGTGGCTGGGAAAGCGGCGGAGTGCTGGCGCTGTCCAGGGGCGGGCTCGGCAGCGTCCTGCGCGACCACAGCAGCTCCTCCGTCGGGCACTCCTCCGCAGCACATCCCGGGCGGAGCTCGGCGGCGGCGGTCTCCGGTGGACCTAGGCGGCGAGAAGAGGGTGGTTAGGTCTGGGAGACGAGGTCGAGCAAGGTGGGGCAGAGAGACAGGGACTAGAACGACGGGGGCGAGCCCGAGCTTGCCCGTCATCCGCGTGGTGACCACGGGGCGGGAAACTTTCCTCGCCGAGCAGCGGCCAGAGAATCATTGCGGCGCTCTCTGCTGAACAAGAGAGGCGAGGGGAGTTGGAAGGGAGTGCTCTGGAGCGGTGTGGCCAAGCGAGAGGCCGAGGGGCGGCTTATATAGCTGCGGGCGGGTGTACGGTGGACGCGGCGTACAACAGCGGTGCACGAGTCCAGGGCTTCGCCATTGGCCAACGCGGCGGTGGAGGAGCGTGTCCAGCGCGGGCTAGGGTTTTCGGGAGCGGGTGCTGCGCGGGAAACGGTCGGGAGAGGGGTGGGGCCGAGATGCATCGAGGGTGCTCGACCGATGGCTGGCGTCACGGCGTCCACGCTGCTGACGTCCTTGCGCTGTCGTCAGCAAGGGAGACGGATGGGGCTCGTGTGCGCGGACTGGCTCGACCTGGGGCGGTCGTTTTTGAGCAAGGGCTTGGGTGCCTGTACTGCATAGACGGGCATGTCTTGGCTAGTTGGCTGGTTCATGCATGCGCGGACAGGCACGTCCTGCAATAGTCGCTTGGGCTTGGGGTCGTGCTCACGTTCTGGGACCTGGCCGTACAGTTCTGGCGTGCCTAGTCATGATACGGCGGGTGTGAGTTGGTTTGGGTGTGTTTCCTGGTAGTCTAGGTTAGCTAGCTAGATCTTGTGGTATTGGTTTGGGCTGGGGCAAGCACAAGCACAACCTTTGATCAAAACATGTCCCGTCCAACTCCTCTTTTCATGCAAAACAAGCAAATAGTAGGGTTGCCCAAAGTAGAGAGGAGAATGTGAGGTAGATGGCTGAAAAAAAAAGTGCAAAACGAACACTGTTTCGTTTGGAAAAGATGAGAAAAGTTGGTCAATATTTTTCCCGAAATAGGATTTTGAGAGGGGTTCAGAATATAAGTGATGTTTTTTTTTCTAGTGTTTTGTGATGCTTGGCGTGTGGTGCAAAGGTCCACAAGTTCTAAGTTTTCAGAAAAAAAAGTTTAGCCCCTATTTGATTTGAACTACAAAATTGGCCGAGAAGAGGTAGAGATGGTATTATAACCAATGTAAATTTTGGGCTAGTTATGTTCTCTGCCCAAATGTGGGCTTTGCATAATTTTACCAAATTTCAAAATATAAGTTTTGATGCATGAAATGAAAGAACCACCATTTCAATGCATTAAGTAAGAATAAATTAAAAAATATAACTTTGTAAAGATTATGTTTTAAAAAAATTAGGTATTATTCCTCACACTCCTTTCTTGATATATCATAAACGAAAAATAAATGTGTAAATGAGTTTGATAACCAAGAGAGGGATGGTTTTAAGTATCTAAGTGAGAGACGAGTACAAAGTTTAAATAGAAATATAGAAATAAAGTTGACAAAATAAGTGAGGATATAACATCTTCAAAACTCCTTTTTTTTTCAAAAACACAAAACAATAGTGAAAGTAGTTTTATTGGTCTTAGATACATATGGTTTTGTTTGCAAAAAGATGAGGGGTTTTATAAGAGTCCAATGATCCAAAAACAGATTAAAAATGGACCCTTTCAAATTTCTTTAGGAAGCCCAAAACTACATATTAAATTTTAAAGATACACAAAGTATGGGTAATCCATTAGGACATCACTTTGGGTCAAAACAAAATATCTTTTAGAAACACTTTTTGTGATACTATGATCTAAGGTGACCATAGTTAATTTTAAAAAGAAAGGTTTTTGGCAAGATCCTCTCAATTAAGATTTTAAGTCATGGGACAACTCAAAAGGAGGTTTGGTGACTTTTGTCAAAAGCTTCAAATGTTTTTGAAGAGAGGGGGTTGAGGTAATACAAGAGGGGCCATAGCTTAGCTTTTTTTTAGACTAGAAGATGTGAGTTGGGGTACATATGGGAAAACACAAAGCATAGGGTTTTATGTATTGGTAAGGAAAGGAAAAGAGTTTTCCGGGGCCACACATGTGTTTTATTTAGTGAGTTGCTAAGTTGTCTTATTATTAAAGGTCGTGTTCTTGTAGGTAGCTCAAGACAAAACTTAACAAACACAACAAGACAATTCATCTACCAACAGATCAAGGCAATTCATCATAACAAACAGATCAAGGCAATTCATCTTAATTAGTTTATAGAAAAAGTTTTTGTTCCCCCTAATATTTGCACTTTGGATAAATAAACATGTTTGCAAAAGTTGGGGTGTTACAGATCTTCCACCCTTAAAATAATCTCGTCCCGAGATTACTAAGCGTAGAACTAGAGGGGTTGTAAAGTTTAACTAAAGTTGGACTCCATTCTTTTGTAGATGTGCTGTTGCCGAGAAGGCTGTTGCTTCATCTTCTGGGAGACATGATGGATTTCTGCCGATGGCGAGCTTTATGAAGAGGTTGACTACTCCAGGTAGGTGTTGGATCTGTAGCTTCTAAGCGATCCTAGCGGAGTCCACGACTTCGGAAAGTTAGTGCACTCCAATGGTTCTCTAGCAGGGTTGAGAACTTTTTAGAGTTAGCTTTAAATTTTAGTGGAAGACGAAGTCTTCCACCCTTAAAATTGTTCATCGGGGATTCTGAAAAGCTCGAAGCTTCGGGCACGGGTCTTGTCGGGCGCCTTTTTGGAGAAGTCATTGATCTCCCGTCTTGAGTTGAAGCCTCTTCAGAGAGCGAGGTGCAGTCCACAACTTCAAGGGGAGTTAGTGCATCCCAAGTTCCAAACGGTGTTTTAGAAAGGTTTAAAATTTTAGGGTCAGCTCCAATTTTTAGTAGAAGACGAAGTCTTCCACCCTTAAGATCTTTCATCGGGCTTTTGGAAAAACTCAAAGCTTCTGCCTTGTAGTCCTGTCTGGGGCTTCTAAATAAGTCATCGATCTTCCGTATTCAGTTGAAGAACCTTAGGGGAGACGTGTAGACCACGGCTTCCATAGGTAAACACGGTGTTTTCTAAACCATAGGACGCGTGGTAAGTTAGTAAGTCAATGAAACGCCTGATTGGTATCCAGATGAAGCAGCAACAAAGGTCGTCGAAGACATTCTTCAGCTTGAGGGTCGGTGCTGACTTATACCAGCTAAGAAGTGAGCGGGTAGGTTACACCTAATCTTGAGTTCTTGAGGTATCTTCAGGAGCTTCACTTGATGAGGACCAGATGAACCATGTGATGTAGCTTGGCTTTGATGCTATTGTTGCTTGTTAGATGGTGTGTTAGAAGGTGGTTTTCAAGAAGTTATCCTCGAGGTTAGCGCGATTATGCTCCAAGGTTAGACCAAATTAGTATGGCTTCTCGCAGAGGTGCAGTCACTCCTAAAGGTACGGGCTTATGCTTTCTTGATGTAGTAGAGTTGCTTCAGCTGATCTTGAAGTTAGTTAGCGTAGATAGGGGTCTAGGTTAGTTTTTCAGAGGGTTGAAAAACAACTACCAACGGGCTAGAGTTAGAGTCTTTCCTCAACTTATCCAGCAACTGGCAGTTATCATTCTAACGACGAGGTGGATCAGGGTGAAAACATCTTAGGGAGGCTTCTTACGCTGGGTTATCACAATAGGAGTGTTTTTCAGACCTAAAGGCCAAGACAATCACACACACAACAAACATATAAAAACAGTTAAGGCAGCATACTAGGAAACTACAAGCAATCAGCAAACCAGACAAGGCACTCTAAGTATCTAGGGATACCTAATACGTGGGGGTAGCTCAATCGAAGCGATTGAGTTTGTCCTATCCATCCTATGGGTTTGGGGCTGGTCACATATGTTGATTTCTTCATATCGCCGGTATCGGCTTCAACAAGGACTTTCGAAGCTGTTGGTGGTGAAGCAGGCCTGGTGTAGAGTCGTCGATGTCGAGGTGAAGACAAAAACTGCGTAGATCTTGTAGTCTCGATATCCCGGAAACATGAGGTCTTCAGAAAGGTAGCTATCGAGGTACTCCCAATGTCGACAACTTCTGGTGGCTGGCTTAAAAATTACTAGTCAAGAATTGAGGACTTGGTCCCTGGCGATTGCAAAAGTGCAAGTCCACAGAGGAACAAGGTCAGCTCCTTGACATACTTTGGTGTCAACCAAAGACATGACGCTATCATCCCTTTATGTGTACTGATGAGTTGGCATCCAATCTTCAACAGCTGTTGTTGGAGGTACATGAGACTTCCAAAAAGGTTGATCCATCTTCGGCTTAGAGTCTCCGACCTGAGTTGGGGACATCGTCCAATAGGTTTGTTTGAAGTGGATGAGACAATAGAGTATGAAGTTTCAAACATTTATAAAGCGGAGAGATAAGAATTTAGAAGTTTTGAAGTAATAAGAGGAGTAGAAGCTATGCTTCCGACTAAAGAAAGAATTTGTTTCGTAAATAGTTTTTGCCCAAGTACTTGTTTCCTAACTAACGTCCATGCTAACTAAGGTCTCCTACAGTCGGGATAGCTCTGATACCAGCTCTGTGGGGACCCCGGACTAGCTATCCGAAATACCCTGTTATGTATACAGTTCACGATCCCATGATCAGTGCGCCGTGAACACATAACCGAACTGATATCAAATTACATCATCCTTTACAAAACGGAAAATTAAAATTACAATAAGGTCACATGACCAATCTTTACATAATAGCCTCGAAGGGCCTAATCTAATCATCAGAGTCGCGGAATCACTTCAATCAGCGTAGAACCCAAGTCATCTGCCATAACCCTACAGGCAATTGACTGGGAAGACGTTCCTAGCTCGCATAGACGTCGTCAACTCCTTCTTCATCCGTCGTGTTCCTCCAAGTCTGGCCAAGTAAATAGCCAGGGACAAAGCCGTGAGTACATTTGGAATTGTACTCGCAAACCATCAAGAAAGGTGCTAACAATGCTAATTAAAAGAGACAAGAGAGTAAGGATAGTTTCTCTTGTGAATATAGCATGTGAAAGGGAATCAGTTTCTCTTGGGGATATAGCATTCCAACTTCGCAGTTGAAGGGGACACTAAGAGGGTTCTATGACATCTCTATATCTTTGTGGAAGAAGATACTTCAAAAGAGTTCCACAACATAAAACACTAGGATGGGGTAACCCAATTTTATTTATCCTTCCCGACCATCTCCATATGGTCGACACATCCTTTCCCGTACCCTTCCGGTACTTCACAACAAGTTCTTTCCTTTCATTTGCCAAACCATTTTGTAAACCAAAACTCATCAGGCTAAGCAACAGCCATTCCAACCGTCCATGACCGCGGACGCGGCTATTCGAATAGATTTTACTCTGCAGAGTTTGCACACTTTCCCCACCTCTATCCGGATACCTATCGTGTGGGCATCATCCCCGCATAACAACATATGCCACGACGGATACCCGAACATAGCCTTTCGCCCATTCGACTTAGCAAGAGGTCCTACCCTAT
The DNA here is from genome assembly GCA_030979885.1 of Lolium multiflorum. Taxonomy (NCBI): domain Eukaryota; kingdom Viridiplantae; phylum Streptophyta; class Magnoliopsida; order Poales; family Poaceae; genus Lolium; species Lolium multiflorum. Next base: position 93,772,222 of record CM061747.1, read on the forward strand.
GGAGTATGTACCTCCCCGGCACCGTGGCAGCTCACCTCCTCTTGAGCGTGGCTCCACCGCCAAGCCAGGAGACCCATAGTGTCTTCCGGATGGGTCAGCCCCGAAGGCCTCCCGTTATACTATTGTCCCAACCATGACAACCCGGACTCGGGGGTAACCGTACCCTTGTATAGTTGTGCGGTGCCTCATGCTAAGAAGAACAAACGTCAAGCTAAGCTCCGTGCCCACGTTGGAGTAGCTGTGGTTGCGCGGGTTAATTGCCACGGGTGAATATTTAGACGCCAAAGTTTTCATAAACAAGATTCTCTTTGCAACCTTCTTTGCCAAGATCCTTTTCTTTCATAAACACACACTTAGGTAAGTCCAACTTACCCAAGGTTTTCCAAAAATTCTTTTCAACAAGGTATTATTCCAAGGGGTTCCCAACCTATAGTTTCATGTAAGAACTAAGAGACAACAATGACATGATGCTAGCCATCATACCACTAAGGAGATGATAATTGAGGTGTCAAGGAGGTCGTACATACTTAGGATAAGCATGCATAGGGACAACAAGGAGTTCAACATACTCGAGAGTAAGTATGCAGAACATCAACAAGGGGTTCAAGGAGGGTGTCAAGAGGTCGACACACACAAGATAAGTGGGCATACCCTTCACATTTAGAGGGTACACCAAGATCATGATGTTGACAATCACCATTCACAAAAAGGGGTTTGTCGGCGAGGTGCCAAAGAGAGTAAACATGCTTACGGTCAGCATGCTCCGACAACAAAAGTAGAAATCACACAAGATAGATCGAGAGACAATAATAATAACAAAGTAACCACAATATGTGATTCAATATTCAGAGATCAAGAGATGGCTTGCCTTAGCTTATTTGTCCCTGGACTTCTTCAACTTCATCAATATAAGAATCCCAACAATATAAATAAAATCCTCGTCCGAACCACTTCTTCTCCTTCTCCGGAATTGTTCGCATCTATCGCCGGAAAATATAAAAGGAACACAATCAACACATTATACGAACAAAACAACATACAACAAGCAACAATCAATAGATAACCACTCTGTTAAGGGCTAACATACTAAGGTCTTATAGATACTACAAAAGAACTTTAAGAGTTTTTATTTTAGAAAACCCAATTTATTCACCTAATAAGGGCATAAGAGCCTCACCAATTATTAATTGCCTCTTTGGGTATCACCATGGCATAAATTAATTATCCCCTGGTATATAACACCACAAAGAAGACAAGTGCATTGGTTAGGCATCAAAAGATTTCATATTTTATTTTTAAACATTTATGGAAAAGAAGGAAATCATTTTCCTAGATTATTTGGGTAATAGACACTATACAAAAATAGGAGGTAAACAATATGCTACACTCTTTTGAAAACTTAAGCAAAACAATAGGTCTAATTTTAAGTTGCAGAGGTTTTGTTTTGAAAGAATAAAACATAGGTTGACTATTTTTAAATAAAAAGAGTTGGTCAAATATTTTAAATAAACAAAAGTTTTGGTACAACATTTAATGTGACACACACATAACACAAACAATAACAAATATGCATGAACAGAGACTAACAGTATTTTTCCTAGATGGCCAGTAACAAAACAAGGCTAACACAATTGGATTTATCCAAAAATATTAATCCTACCATTTTAGGAATTACAAATACTAAACAAAAACCAGTGAACATGTTTAATGCACTAAACATCGTACAAAAATCCTAAAAATATGGGACCAGTGGCATTTGAAAGGTATTGAAATTTACGAACTAATGCACTTTGTTTCACTTGATTTGGGTTTGTAAAGATTGAGTTATTCACATTTTAGTGCCACTGGTTTTAACACAATATAACAGCAAATTGAAAAGTTCAAAACAATAAAACGGCGGGAAAAGCCTGGGCCGTGCGGTGGTGACGTTTTGGGCCGGCCCAGGAGGTTAGCCAGGTGGATGGGGGAAGAAAATAAAGAAAACAAAGAGAAAAGGGAGAGGGGCCCCGGGTGGGCCAGGATGCATGGCCAACGTGGCCAGCGGCCCATGCACGCGCACGCTCGGGAGGTTTCTTCCTCCCGCGAATAGGTACGTTCGCTGGCGGACGGAAAGAAAGGGCGGGGCAGCCAGGAGCTTACCGAGGGCGGTGGCAGTCGTCGGCGGTGGCTGGGAAAGCGGCGGAGTGCTGGCGCTGTCCAGGGGCGGGCTCGGCAGCGTCCTGCGCGACCACAGCAGCTCCTCCGTCGGGCACTCCTCCGCAGCACATCCCGGGCGGAGCTCGGCGGCGGCGGTCTCCGGTGGACCTAGGCGGCGAGAAGAGGGTGGTTAGGTCTGGGAGACGAGGTCGAGCAAGGTGGGGCAGAGAGACAGGGACTAGAACGACGGGGGCGAGCCCGAGCTTGCCCGTCATCCGCATGGTGACCACGGGGCGGGAAACTTTCCTCGCCGAGCAGCGGCCAGAGAATCATTGCGGCGCTCTCTGCTGAACAAGAGAGGCGAGGGGAGTTGGAAGGGAGTGCTCTGGAGCGGTGTGGCCAAGCGAGAGGCCGAGGGGCGGCTTATATAGCTGCGGGCGGGTGTACGGTGGACGCGGCGTACAACAGCGGTGCACGAGTCCAGGGCTTCGCCATTGGCCAACGCGGCGGTGGAGGAGCGTGTCCAGCGCGGGCTAGGGTTTTCGGGAGCGGGTGCTGCGCGGGAAACGGTCGGGAGAGGGGTGGGGCCGAGATGCATCGAGGGTGCTCGACCGATGGCTGGCGTCACGGCGTCCACGCTGCTGACGTCCTTGCGCTGTCGTCAGCAAGGGAGAGGGATGGGGCTCGTGTGCGCGGACTGGCTCGACCTGGGGTGGTCGTTTTTGAGCAAGGGCTTGGGTGCCTGTACTGCATAGACGGGAATGTCTTGGCTAGTTGGCTGGTTCATGCATGCGCGGACAGGCACGTCCTGCAATAGTCGCTTGGGCTTGGGGTCGTGCTCACGTTCTGGGACCTGGCCGTACAGTTCTGGCGTGCCTAGTCATGATACGGCGGGTGTGAGTTGGTTTGGGTGTGTTTCCTGGTAGTCTAGGTTAGCTAGCACTAGTGGAAAACAGGCCTAATGTCGCGGGTCGTATGACCCTTTTGTCGCGGGCGGCCAGGCGCGACAAGGGAGGCGCGACAAAAGGTCCACCTTTTGTCGCGGGTCTCTTACGACCCGCGATATAAGGTCCACCACGTGGCAGCCGCGGGGCGCGCAGGGGACAGGCCCTTTTGTCGCGGGTGGTATTACCACCCGCGTCAAAAGGCCCTCTACGTGGCGGGCGCACAACGCTGCTGCTTTAGGGTTTGAGGGGTGCAGCACCCCCCCGCCACCTCATTTTTTCATTCGAAAATAAAAGTTGCATATATTTGTACGCTACTAGAAGTGGTACACGTTCATTCATATAATCGATCAAACAAATATTGGAAGCAAAAGTCGATTCCCCTTTACATGTAGATTCCCCTTACATATATATATATATACATTTAGCTCACGATCGACAAGCGGTACTAACGACCGTCTATTTGGAGGTAGAGCTTCTATTTGGACTAAACAAGCCTTTGTTGTTTAGTACTTCTTTAACCAAAAGTCCCGCCAGTTCCTCCGCAATTCCTAGTAGGTGTTCCTTTGGTTGGAGTGTGTCCCGCATGTAGTCGACCTATATAGGAAAATGAGATGAGTATTACTATATCAATGTTGATAACGAAATATTGACGAAAATAAATAAAGTTGTGAATGTTATTGCTTACGTTGAATTTATTATTGTTCTGCTTCTCAGTGGTTAACATGCGAATGGACTCGCAAACGTAGTATCCACATAGATTCGTCCCTTGTGGCTGCTGAGGGCACGGTACAGGAGTAAATGTTAGCTTCTCTGCCCAGGTACTCTGCTTATGATGGTTCTTGAAAGCTGTCCAAGCCCTGCCAAGCAAAAGAATGATTGAATGAGTGGATAATTAATTGATATCTCACAAAAGATATAGCGCGGCGATGAAGGAAATTACACTTGGAGCAACTTCTGCAAGTCGCGGAACCCGTCCACGCCTCTACTCAGTGGGTCTCTTACTTCAACTATTCCCTTATCAACTTTAATGTCTAGTAGTATCCAGTGGAAGCTGCACATGATGTTATGTATATACGTCAGGAATTACACTTAACATCGAGTAAGAAAAATCATTAATTGGATGTGCATAAAAGATCATTAAGACTCTCACTCGTAGTTGTAAGGAAACAATATTGAATCACAGAAATATTGCTCCCCCAAAAACCTGAGTAGGTTTCCCCCCGTTTCTTCTTTGTTATACTTTACCGTTTGAACATTTACTTTATCTGGGTCAACAAACCCAATATTGATAATATTGTGACTTTTGCATTCACTGATCTTCAGTCTGCATAAGAGAACACATAAGAAATAATGAGTATATGCAATGAAAACGAATATGAACTGAATGAAAATGAACTTATATGTAGTTAACAACTTACAAGCAATAGCAACTCATGAGAGATTTGTCGAGGGCATCTAAATTGAATAACTGCCAGAGTTCATTTATCTCAATATGGATCTCCTCCTTTCGGTAGTAATATTCACGTGGTATATGCGCCACGATGAACCTTATGTTCTCCTTGCATGCATCAAGGTACCACTGATGCAAATTCCGCATATGTGTTGGCAGTTTATGCAGCTGCTCTTTGCTGACCAAGTCGGCCCCGTAGACAAATTGAGGAACTATATCAGCAGTGGGAACTATATCTGCTGCAGCCATCAATTCCTCCACGGTAACGTCACAGGCAGCCGCTAGCTTTGCAGCTTCTTCCATATCGAAACCACCCTGTTGCTGGTACAACTTGGGAACATTAAACACTTTGAGTGCTGGGATCGATTGTTTGGGCTGATCTCCGAGGAGGGGAACTTCCTTTCTTTTTTTTCCTTTTGTCGTTTCCTTGGCCTTGAGGGGTGCAGTTGTTGAACTTGACTTCTTCTCGGTTGCACTTCTAGCTGATGATTTGCTCGTGGTAGCAATATCCTTCTTCTTAGCCTTCTTCTCAGCAATATTCTCCCTCTTGTCATCAATTACCCTCGCAAGGTGGCGTGTATAGTCATCCTTCTTCTCGTGTAAGTCATATTGCGATGGTGTGTTCAGAAAAGAAGTAGCATATGCTATTTGCTTCTCGGTGTATGGCTCTGGCGCTGGAGGTTTTGGCTTATGGAAATGATCATAGTTGTGTTTCGCAACAGCGGCCGCATTTTCCTCGACAGTAAGATCCCAAGGACGGGGGGGAGGAACCTTTGGTACTTTTGGGAGGGGCGACAACTTGCGGACAGGACTCTTGAAATGCTTCCGGTAGGGTGCATTCCGAGTCTTAGTGGGCGGAGGCGGCGGCGCTGGAGATGGAGATGGACTACAGATGTCGTGGTCGACGTCGTACCCATGGGGTGATGGTGGCGACATGTGATCAGTAGGAGGAGGTGATGGTGGCCTGCGATCATTTGGAGGAGGTGATGGTGACCTGCTCGGACGACTGGTACTAGGGGCTACCCAGCCTGGCAGCCTGATGTTCTTCTTTTCCCAGAGAATGGTTTCTCCCAGCACCTCTCTGAGTGTAAGCCCCCCATCACCTCCAGGGATTTCGAGCTCCAATGTCTCCCACGACGGTACAACTGAATCCACCCCGACACGAGCATAGCCAGCTGGAATCTGATTGCAATGCCATGTTGCCGGCTCACCTTCAGGTCCAAATGCAGGTAAGACATAGCCGACCGCCACCTTAACAGACATGTTCCTGAACACCACAAAGAGATCACAAGGTGTTTGCTCCTTGATTCCATCCACGGGGTCGCCAGGACCGCCATCTATCATCCGTGTAGTAGGGGCCTCCGAGTCGGCCACGCTGCTGTCTCGTCGCTGAGATATGCCAGCGGTATTATCTGGCTGGCGCTGTCCTTTTAGTTCATTTATCTCCCGCTGCTGCTGCTGAATCTCCCGCTGCTGCTGGTCAAGTTGGCGTTGGAACTCGGCCATCCGGTCATTCTGCACCTCCAGCTCGCGTTTTTTAGCTCTCGCTCGGCTTCTATAAGTCTCCGCGTCGGCCGGAAACCCAAGCGACCACGGAACACTAGGGCCGAAGCCTCTTGTTCGTCCTCCCTTCTCAGGATTACCGAGGACAAGCGTCAGCAAGTCTTTCTCTCTATCGGGAGCAAACTTTAGTTTTCCCGCCTTTATTTCTGCCGTCACTTTAATCCATTCTTCCCTGGGTACCCTAACCCTGCTGTCAGTTTCAACAATGTTCCCTGTCTTCATATCATACTCACAGCCATGCGCGAGGAACCAATTCCGAGCCCTAGTGTCCCATCCTTCTCGCTCTGGTTCTGGAGTGATCCCATTCAGCTTCATCTCAGCCTCTTGTGCATCCCACTTAGGCATGGCTACTTCGTAGCCCCCTCGCCCCGTATGATGGTGATATTTCTTTTCGCTTGCATTCTTCTTGTTTTTCTTTGACAGGTTCACAGCCTCCTCTGATTCTTTGTACTTCACAAATTCTTCCCAGTTATGCTCCTGCTTCGCTAGGTAGTTTTCGAATACTGGAGGCTTCTTCTCGGCCTTATAAGCTTTCCATAACCGGTTCTTGTACGCTCGGAAAAGTTCCCCCATCTTCTTAAGAGCCCATTTCTTCACTAGCGCCCTCTGCTTGGCATTCTCAGAGTCCGATCCCAAATTTGGCAAAGTGAAATGTGACATGAGGTCGTCAAAAAGTGTGTTCTTGTACCTATCGGCAACCTGATCTTCGGACACATTCTTGGTCTTGTTCCATTCTCTAACAGTGATCGGGATATGATCTCTAACCACAACTCCGCACTGATTCTTAAATGTCACTCTGACACTCGCGGGTGCCACAGGTTGGCCTTCCGGTGATATAGCTTCAATGTTGAAGTGGTCTCTTTTGCCCAGTCTCTTTGCCGGGCCTCGTTTCTCCAACTTATCTTCGGAGGCCTAAGAGAATAAAAATCAGTTAATTTATATACATATGTACATATAGAATTCCATTAATGCCTCAACTGATCGTATACCTCGTCATGACCGGTGCCGTCGTCTTCTCCATCACCGGAGCCGCCGGCTTCTCCATGATCACCGGAGCCGCCGGCTTCTCCATGATCACCGGAGCCGCCGGCTTCTCCATGATCACCGGAGCCGCCGGCTTCTCCATCACCATCGCGGATTATGTTCGCGAAAATGTCTTCCTGTTCCAAGTCCCGTTCGAATGGATCCATTGTTTCTGCAAAAAATTAAATCGATAAGTACATGTTCTAACCCAAACCAAACCCTAACCCTAGCTAACCAAAAACTAACCTAACCCTAGAGGGAGAGAAGAGGGGAGTTGCGGCGTCGGTGGTTTCGCGAGAGGGAGAGAGAGGTGTTTGCGAGAGGGAGAGGGCTGGTGTCGGCGTCGGTTGTTCGCGAGAGGGAGAGAAGAGGGGAGTTGCGGCGTCGATGGTTTTCGCGAGAGGGAGAGAAGAGGGGAGTTGCGGCGTCGGTGATTTTCGCGAGAGGGAGAGAGATGTGTTTGCGAGAGGGAGAGGGCCGGTGTCGGCGTCGGTTGTTCGCGAGAAGGGAGAGAAGAGGGGAGTTGCGGCGTCGATGGTTTGCGAGAGGGAGAGGGCCGGTCTCGGCGGGTGTTTGCGAGAGGGGTGTCGGCGGTTACAACAAAATTTAAACTACAAATTTTTTACAAAAAAATTGAACTAACTAATTACAACAAAATACTTACAACAAAATTTGAACTAACTAATTATCTAACTACAAAATTTGTACAACAAAATTTAAACTAACATACTAAAATGTCTATATACTAAAATACTTACAAAAAAATTGAACTACTAATTATCTAACTACAAAATTAATACAACAAAATTATCTAACTAATTATCTAACTAATTATCTAACTACAAAATTTATACAACAAAATTAACTAACTAACAAATTAACTAACTAATTAACTAACTAAGTCAAAAAAAAAAGAGGGCCGGCCGGGGGCGCCGGCGCACACGGCGCGGTGGCTACCTGTGGAGGGGCACGGCGGCGCGGCGGCGGGGGCGGGGGCGGCACGGCGGCAGATCGACGGCGGGCGGCGGCGGGGGCGGCACGGCGGCAGATCGACGGCGGCCGGCGGCGCGCGAGCCGCGCAGAGAGCGCGCGCGCGAGGCGCGCGCGGCGCAGGGCGGCGCGCGGGGCAGAGGAGCTCGGCGGCGACGGCGCGGCAGACGAGGTCGACGGCGGCGACGACGCGGCAGATCTCGACGGCGGCGACGGCGCACGGAAAAATCCGGCAGCCTGGCGGCGTGAAAATGGCTAAGTGCTGGCCTCCGTGTGTCGCGGGTAGGGGCTCCGCCCGCGGCGCTAGGTATTTATACCTAGCCCCTTTTGTCGCGGGTCGTGGCTTGGCCCGCGATAAAAGGCCCCTTTATCGCGTGGTAGCACGACCCGCGATAAAGGGGCTTTTATCGCGGGCCGAGCCACGACCCGCGACAAAAGGGGGTGGGAGGGGGAGGCGGCTGATCCGCGCCAAGTGCATCCAACGGCTCCGGCCGTTTGAATCCAACGGCCTGGAGCCGTTGGACGCGGATCAGCCCCTGGAGCTGTTTTTTCTGTTTTAAAAATAAACCCTGCTTTATCTATTTTTTCTTAATAAAAACTATTATTTCAATAACTTTTAAATGGTAACTCAAAAAGAAAAGTTTTATATATGAAAATTGATCAGAAAAATCCAATGAACATGAATATGACATCCATATAACTATTTGCATCTCGCATCATATGAAACGGATAGTCGTGTATGTTTCACCCCTGTGCACCGCCGCCGTGCCACTCGTGTCGCGTCCCCGTGCCACGTGTCGCCACCGCTTCCACGTGCCTCGCCCCGCCGACGCCGGCGTGCGACGTGTAGCCACCGCTGACACGTGCCATGCCCCGCGTGCGCTATATAGAGCGACGAGTGCGGGCGCAACCACACGTCGCCACCGCCTCCGCTCATTCATCTCCGGGATGCCTCCACGTCGTCGAGGGGCGTCCGGTTTCCGTGGCGTTCGAGTGCGTCCGAGCGGTAGGTTCACCGCCGAGATACGCGCCGGTGGCTTCCGCCTCACCCTCGGCACGTACAACACGCCGGAGGAGGCGGCGCGCGCTTACGACGCGGTGGCGTGGCGCTTTCGGCGGCCAGGGCACGACATGAACTTCCCGGATGTTGAATCGCTAGAGGAGGCGGAGTTCCTCGCGCCACCGCCGTGCCTCGTCGACGACGAGGACCGTCGCCGGCATCGCCAGGTGCAGCGCAGGATCGCCATCGCCGAGCGCGACGAGCAGTTGATGCGCCAGTGGAGGGCGCACTCCCCCGACGCGTTCTTTGCTAACCTTAGGGCACAACGCAGGTCCAACAGGCGCCACCGTCGGGCCGTCGCCGCCTTCGAGCTCGAGAACCCGAATACAACTTGGACCGAAAACGACCCTCGGTGGGATGACATTTGGACGGAGACAACCTCCGACGACGAGTAGAGACTAGACTAGTAATTTATCTATTTTATTGTAATTTCAATAAAGTCGTTTTCGGTTGTTTTTGTTCAATAAAGTGGTTGACACAAAATTTATTACGATTGAAATGAAATTAAAGTACAGAGCTCAACTGAAAAATAAGATACATGGCCAGATTCGAATGTTGGAGCCATTCAATCATAGTCGTGCCTAGTCCTATAATAGTCGCCACTGTAGTCATCAAAGTCGCCGACGTCATCGTCGCTAGCATCGGGGTCGCGGTTGTCGAACCTCGGCGGATGACCACGCGTGGGCTGGGATTGAGGGTAGCGCAGGCGGGGGCCACGATAGGCCATGACGCTCTGGAGAGTCCGGCCGCGCCACCACATCCGACGGCCGGCCTCGTTGAAGTTTGAAGGAGGCGGGCCGTCCTCCTCGTACCTGGCAACCGCCCTCTCACGCCGATTGATGAAGAAGCTGTCCCAAGTCGGGCTGTAGTCGGGATGCCACTGGGGATTCCTCCGCTGCTCCGGCGTGAGCTCGAAATAGTAGTGGTTCGTGATGGCCATCTCGCGTGGCACACCTACAGGGATAGGAGGGACCGGTACGCCTCCGACGCTCAGCAACCAGCCGGTCGGGACGCGGTTGCCGGTGCCGTGCCTATAAAAGGAGCATCAATACACCTTGCCAAGCAGATCAACAAGCCAAGCACAGTTTCATTCCCATGGATGAAGGAAAGGGTTGGGAAATCTCCCGTGGCGCAGCTTCTCGAAGATGTCGTTGGTGCACACGCCCTACGGCATCTTCGGAAGCTGCTCCTCGGAAAAATTTCCCTGCAAGCCCGTGAAAAATTTCCCTCTAACAGTGTTGGGGAAAGGGTTCTCATTATTACATAAATGTAGAGATTGTCTTGGGAACTATATATGAAGAATACATTATTACATCGCCATCTAGTGTTGTGATCTTCTACGCCGTAGCCATGGAGAATCTTCATCATTTAGTAAGATGCTTGGGTCAATTTTCACCGTGAAGGGCGGAATTTCTTTAAACTTATTATAATCTTCTGACATGTCTGTCTTCTCATCCACTCCCACGATGTTTCTTTTCCCCGAAAGAACTATGTGGCGCTTTGGCTCCTCGGTTGATGTATTCTTTTGTTGATTTCTTTTTCTTGATTTGCTAGACATGTCCTTCACGTAGAAAACTTGAGCCACCTCGCTGGCTAGGACAAATGGCTCGTCCAGGTACGCAAGATTGTTGGGATCCACTGTTATCATACCGTACTTATCGTCAATATGTATACCGCTGAGCTTCACCCATTTGCACCGAAACAAAGGGACCTTAAAAGTGGGACCATAGTCAAGTTCCCATATCTCCTCTATGTATCCATAATATGTGGTGGTCTGCCCATTCTCGTCTTTTGCATCGAAGCGGACACCGCTGTTTTGGTTGGTGCTCTTTTTATCTTGGTCGATCGTGTAAAATGTATTCCCATTTATCTCGTACCCTTGGAATGTACATATGTTTGAAGATGGTAACCTGGCCAACAAGAACAGCTGGTCCACAACAGATGGGTCATTAATGAGATGTCTTTGCAACCAACTGCCGAAGGTATTCATGTGTTGACGTGTAATCAAGGACTCGGGCTGGCCCGGGTTTATTTCTCGTAAAGCATTCTTATGTTTCTCGATGTACGGAGCCACCAAGATGGAATTGTATAGAACTGTGTAGTGTGCTTGATTGAAAGAAATCTTGTCCCTGCACACCATTGATTTCCTTCCTAGTGTGCCTTTTCCAGTCAGCCTCCCCTCATACCGAGATTCAGGAACACCAATCGGCTTAAGGTCAGGAAGAAAGTCAACACAAAACTCAATGACCTCCTCAGTTCCGTAGCCCTTTGAGATACTTCCTTCCGGCCTAGCTCGGTTATGAACATATTTCTTTAAGACTCCCATGAACCTCTCGAAGGGGAACATATTGTGTAGAAATACAGGACCGAGAATTCTAATCTCTTCAACTAGGTGAACGAGGAGGTGCGTCATAATATTGAAGAAGGATGGTGGGAACAACAACTCGAAGCTGACAAGACATTCGACCACATCTTCCTGTAATCCTGACAAAGTTTCTGGATCCATTACCTTCTGAGAAATTGCGTTGAGGAATGCACATATCTTCACAATGGCTAGTCGAACATTTTCTGGTAGAAGTCCCCTCAATGCAACCGGAAGCAATTGTGTCATAAGCACGTGACAGTCATGGGACTTCAGGTTTTGGAATTTTTTCTCCTTCATATTTACTATCCCCTTTATATTCGACGAGAAACCAGACGGAACCTTGATACTGAATAGGGCTTCAAAAAAGATCTCCTTCTCTTGTTTGGTAAGAGCGTAGCTGGCAGGCCCTACAAACTGCCCTGGATGTTTGCCGTTTCGTCCTTTATGAAGTTCCTGGTCCTCCCGTGCTTCTGGTGTATCTTTTGTCTTTCCATACACGCCCAGAAAACCTAGAATATTCACACAAAGATTCTTGGTCAGGTGCATCACGTCGATTGCAGAGCGGACTTCCAGGAATTTCCAGTATTCTAGCTCCCAAAAAATAGATTTCTTCTTCCACATGGGCGCGTGTCCGTCAGCGTCTTTCGGAACAGGTCGACTGCCTGGACCCTTTCCAAAGATAACATTTAAATCCTTGACCATGTCAAATATATCAGCACCACTACGGGGGACAGGCTTCGGACGGCGGTCTGCCTCGCCATCGAAATGCTTTCCTTTTTTCCTTAAGGGATGCTTGCGCGGAAGGTAACGACGATTGAACGGGTACACAACTTTTCTGCTTTTTCCCAAATATTTACTTTCAGTCTCATCTAAACAGTGTGTGCATGCATTGTATCCTTTGTTCGTCTGTCCTGAAATGTTACTGAGAGCAGGCCAATCATTGATGGTTACGAATAGCAACCCTCGTAGGTCAAATTCTTGCTCGGTGTGCTCATCCCACACACGTACACCTGGTTTGGCCCACAACTCCAAAAGTTCATCGACTAATGGCCTTAGGTACACATCAATGTCGTTGCCCGGTTGCTTTGGGCCTTGGATAAGCACTGGCATCATAATGAACTTCCGCTTCATGCACAACCAAGGAGGAAGGTTGTAGATACATAGAGTCACGGGCCAGGTGCTGTGACTGCAGCTCTGCTCCCCAAAAGGATTCATGCCATCTGTACTTAGACCAAAGTATAAGTTCCTTGCCTCACCTGCAAAATCCGGGAACTCTCTCCCGATGTTTCTCCACTGCCGACCATCAGCGGGGTGCCTCAACATCGCGTCTTTCTTACGTTCTTCCATGTGCCATCGCAACAACTGGGCATGCTCTTTGTTTCTGAACAAACGTTTCAACCGTGGTATTATTGGAGCATACCACATCACCTTCGCAGGAACCCTCTTCCTGGGTGGCTCGCCCTCAACATCACCAGGGTCATCTTTTCTGATCTTATACCGCAATGCACCACATATCGGACATTTATTCAAATTCTCGTACTTCTCACCGCGGTAGAGGATACAGTCATTAATGCATGCATGTATCTTCTGCACATCTAATCCTAGAGGGCAGACAAGCTTCTTTGCTTCATATGTACTGACGGGCAATTCATTATTTCTTGGAAACAGCTTCTTTAATATTATCATCAATTTCTCAAATCCCGAGTCAGTCACACCGACCTCTGCCTTCCATTTCAACAATTCCAATATGCTACCCAGCTTTCTATGCCCATCTTCACAACCTGGGTACAACAATTTGTGGTGGTCCTCTAACATCTTGTCGAACTGCAACCTCTCCTTATCCGTGCCACAGTCTCTTCTTGCATCAGAAATGGCCCGATGAAGATCATCATCAACAGGATCATCTGATGCCTGTTCTTCACCTCCTTCTTCTTCATTGTCGTCCATTGCGGTATCAAAGCATTCAGAGAACATAGATCGGTACTGGTCATCATTATCTTCTTCCTCATCGCCATCTTCCATCATAACCCCTTCTTCTCCGTGCTTGGTCCAAACATTATAGCTGGACATGAATCCAAACCGAAGCAGGTGGCTCTTAATGTCTCTTGAGCAAGAGTAATCCTTCTCGTTCTTACATTTTAGACATGGACAGCACATAAAACCTTGCTTCGACTTGTTGGCCTCGGCCACAAGCAGGAAAGAATTCACGCCCTCTCTGAAAGCGGGGGCACATCGGTTACCGTACATCCATGGATGACTCATCTGCATCATAAGTATAATTATATATGTATCAGATGCAATCACCTTGCTAAAATTAGTATTGTACGGACTATGCATATATATATAGTCGAGAAAATAGTTGCTAACCTTTTAGGATCAAAAAAAGGAGAAATCTTATCAAATAAAACCAAGTGGCATCCCTCTCACAAGCATTCCATCAAACACCTCTTGTGCACATGTAGAAAAAATGAGCTAGCATACACCTCCACCTTCACCACCAAGGAAAAAATGAGGTGGGGTGGGCTGGGCTTCTATATATATAGGCATGGCCCTTTTGTCGCGGGCCGTATTACGACCCGCGACAAAAGGGGTGCCGACAGGAGGCGCCAGCCCTCAGACCCCTTTTGTCGCGGGTCGTAATACGGCCCGCGCCAAAAGGGCGCGACAAAAGGACCTGCCCGCTCCACATGGTTTCGGGGCGACGTGGCCAGGCCATTTGACGCGGGTGCATGCGCGCCCGCGACAAAAGGCTCCCACGGAAGCCCTGTTTTCCACTAGTGTAGCTAGATCTTGTGGTATTGGTTTGGGCTGGGGCAAGCACAAGCACAACCTTTGATCAAAACATGTCCCGTCCAACTCCTCTTTTCATGCAAAACAAGCAAATAGTAGGGTTGCCCAAAGTAGAGAGGAGAATGTGAGGTAGATGGCTGAAAAAAAAAGTGCAAAACGAACACTGTTTCGTTTGGAAAAGATGAGAAAAGTTGGTCAATATTTTTCCTGAAATAGGATTTTGAGAGGGGTTCAGAATATAAGTGATGTTTTTTTTTCTAGTGTTTTGTGATGCTTGGCGTGTGGTGCAAAGGTCCACAAGTTCTAAGTTTTCAGAAAAAAAAGTTTAGCCCCTATTTGATTTGAACTACAAAATTGGCCGAGAAGAGGTAGAGATGGTATTATAACCAATGTAAATTTTGGGCTAGTTATGTTCTCTGCCCAAATGTGGGCTTTGCATAATTTTACCAAATTTCAAAATATAAGTTTTGATGCATGAAATGAAAGAACCACCATTTCAATGCATTAAGTAAGAATAAATTAAAAAATATAACTTTGTAAAGATTATGTTTTAAAAAAATTAGGTATTATTCCTCACACTCCTTTCTTGATATATCATAAACGAAAAATAAATTTGTAAATGAGTTTGATAACCAAGAGAGGGATGGTTTTAAGTATCTAAGTGAGAGACGAGCACAAAGTTTAAATAGAAATATAGAAATAAAGTTGACAAAAAAGTGAGGATATAACATCTTCAAAACTCCTTTTTTTTAACACAAAACAATAGTGAAAGTAGTTTTATTGGTCTTAGATACATATGGTTTTGTTTGCAAAAAGATGAGGGGTTTTATAAGAGCCAATGATCCAAAAACAGATTAAAAATGGACCCTTTCAAATTTCTTTAGGAAGCCCAAAACTACATATTAAATTTTAAAGATACACAAAGTATGGGTAATCCATTAGGACATCACTTTGGGTCAAAACAAAATATCTTTTAGAAACACTTTTTGTGATACTATGATCTAAGGTGACCATAGTTAATTTTAAAAAGAAAGGTTTTTGGCAAGATCCTCTCAATTAAGATTTTAAGTCATGGGACAACTCAAAAGGAGGTTTGGTGACTTTTGTCAAAAGCTTCAAATGTTTTTGAAGAGAGGGGGTTGAGGTAATACAAGAGGGGCCATAGCTTAGCTTTTTTTTAGACTAGAAGATGTGAGTTGGGGTACATATGGGAAAACACAAAGCATAGGGTTTTATGTATTGGTAAGGAAAGGAAAAGAGTTTTCCGGGGCCACACATGTGTTTTATTTAGTGAGTTGCTAAGTTGTCTTATTATTAAAGGTCGTGTTCTTGTAGGTAGCTCAAGACAAAACTTAACAAACACAACAAGACAATTCATCTACCAACAGATCAAGGCAATTCATCATAACAAACAGATCAAGGCAATTCATCTTAATTAGTTTATAGAAAAAGTTTTTGTTCCCCCTAATTTTTGCACTTTGGATAAATAAACACGTTTGCAAAAGTTGTGAAGATAATCTTGGACATACTCACAAACTACCATATGGATATTTCCTAAATACCTCTTGTCCTTGGACAATTGGTAATAAATTGTGTGGTATTGTTCCGGATCATCCTCACACTTGGCTCATGTGCTCAATTGCTTCATTTATTGCCAAGAATTTGTTGTTGTGGGATAGACTCCCATGTGTCTTCCTTGCTTCTTATGTATCTCCTTTTTTCACTTTAACCTTGTTAGTGTTTTGATAAACAATGGTAGAGCAATGATCCCGCATTTGTGCATTTTGTATTCAAATGCAAAATCCTAAATAGTGCACTAATTTTGGGGGAGCTCTCCTATGTTTGCTAGAACACTCTCTTGTTTCAAGAATTTGACTTGGAAGACAAACCTTTTCTTTTCGGTACTTTGTGCCATCATGAAAAGCGTTGAGGGTTTGGTTTATTTGGAACCTTGCTTTCTTTGGGAGTTGGCTATCTCATTACTTGATATTTGGCTTTACTTTCCTAAAATGAGATAAGTCCTTGAGCATGCTTGTTTTGGATATCTTGCTCTATTTCTCTTGTACCTATCTTGTGTGTGCATGTTTCTTTGTGGATAAATATCTTTGTGATGTTTTCCACTTAGAGAAACTTATATACATAAGAGATGGTGCATATCTTTTGATATCCCTCTTTGTTGGAGTCCATTCCTTTATTCTTATTTGACTCTTTGATGACTCCACAAAGAACTTGGCTATGAGTGCTCGTTTTATCCTATTTGCATCTCCAAGCACCCATAGTTGATTTTGGCACATGCTTCGAGTGATCTTGTGGGAGTAATGATGCCATGTTTGTGCACCGTATTCTTCAATGAAAATTATCTTGTGCACAAACCTTGGGGAGTTTCCACATATTACTTGGAGCATCCTTCTTGATCTTATCATAATATCTTTAACTTGATTTGTTGGTTCATTGATTGCTTGCTTCATTTGTCGAAGCTTTCTCACCTTCACATCCTCTTGCAATCTTTGATCCTCAATATAGTTTGATTTCCTCCGAATATTCGTCATTGAATATGTGCATTTGATTTCACTCACAATTATGAGAAATGCACAACTTATGGAGGAACGCTCACTATATTGGCCTTCCAAACCTTTCGTCCATTTTGGCAATCGATGCCAATGGGGGAGAAGTTTGGAGGGTTTAAGGGAATTGCTTTTGTTGGTTCTTAAGCATTTGCCTTTCATGCCTTGCATTTGTTGCTTTGCATGGTTGAATATTTAGAGGATACTCCGCTAGGCTTTAATTGCCGGTATATGCAATGAAATTCAAGTTCATTCACACATGCATATATTATGGGGGAGTTTGTTCTAAATATTCAACTTGGGTTGTTCGCTAAATTCCATATTTAAACCCTCTCAAAGAGATTGTCATCAATTACCAAAATGGGGGAGATTGAAAGAACATGTCCATTACCCCATGTGTGGTTTTGGTAATTGATGACAATCCCTATGGACTAACGGTTGCATTGAGAATCAATCTTAGGACAAGTCCATAGCCATGTATTATACTCAAGGTTGCGAGATGGAGAAGACGGAGTACAATGATGAAGATGGTGTCGAAGAGAGACGAAGACGGTGTTGAAGATGAAGAGAGAAGACGGCGTAGAAGATGAAGAGAGAAGACGGCGTTGAAGATGGATGAAGACGGTGGCGTGCGTACAAGATCGAAGAAGACGGTGGCGTGTATGTTGGAGGAAGACGGTGACATGTACAATGATGAAGAGGGTGAAGACGGAGCTTGCCGACTCGAGAGGAACGCGCAAGGTTAAGGTTTGTGCTCGATAGGATAGTGGATCGCATCATCGGAGAGAGCTCAAACCTTGCATGCATTGCATCATGTTTCTTGGTTGTTCTTGGTTCTTATCCATGAGATGAGTTAGAGCTTGTGTTCACTCTCATGACAAGCTCGAAACGGATTCCGGATGCATCGCATGTTGCATGTTCGAGGATGATGGTTTTCCCGATATACTGTATTGAGAGGTTACATCTCTATGACCATAGGAAAATTATCATCCACTCTTTTGCATGATTTCACCTTGTGTAGTGGTAGCTCTCGTCGCCCTCTTTCCAACAAAATTGGTTTCACCGCATTCCGAGTTTCCTAGTTCAAGTTATTGCGTTTTTTGTGTTGCATATTATTTGGAAAAGAAAAACAGCACAATGGGCCGGGCGGTACTACCGCGAGCGGTACCGGCCTAAGTACCGCTCGGGCAGTTTTTCCTTACTGGATCCAGTCCAGTACCGAATCGGTACTGGGCCGGTAGTACCAGCTGGCCCATTACGGTACCGGCCCGGTACCTAACCGGTACTACTGGCTCCGGCCTTTCTTCCTCCAGCTGCCTCCACACGCGCCTGGGCCGCACTTGGCTCCTGCCGGCCCATCTCCGCACAGCACCGCCCCGCAGTGGGCCGCCGCCCCACATGGCCCACCTCGCCTGACCGCACCAGCCCACCACCGCGTGCCGCCTGCCACGCCGCTCGCTCGCCCAGGCCGTGCCCCCGCTCGACGCTCCCGCGCGCGAGGCAGAGGGCGTTGACCCGCGCTCGTACGGCCGGGCCAGCTCCCACTCAGCGCTGCTCCCCCAGGCCCCATGCGCTGCTGCCGCTGCCGCCTGGTCCCACTCCTGCCTGCATGCTGCTCTGCCCTGCCACTTCTCTGCATGTTGCAATTCAGTTTTGCTCCAGATTTGATCCAAGCGGTAGTACCGCCCCAAACAGCGGTACTACCGGTTTGGGGCGTTTTCTGACCGTTTTCTGCGCAGTTCGCGCATGAGCGGTGGTACCGCTTTGACAAGCGGTAGTACCGCTCGGGCGCGAATCTGACCGTTTTTCCAGCCCAACAGCTATATTTTTGCCCCTTTTATACCTCTCTTCCACCTCCGACCCAAACACTTCTTCCCCTCCACTCTCTCCCTCCATTGTTGACCTTGAGTTGTTTCTTCCTCCTCTTGATCCCCCACTATTTCTTGCATATTTTTGGGGGAAAGGAGAGAGGAGATCTAGATCTAGAGCTTCACCAATTGAATCCCTCTCCAAGTGAGGGGATCTTGCTAGATCTAGATCTTGGAGTTGCTTGGTGTTTCTCCTCATATTTGTTCTTCCTCCCTTATTCCCCCAATAGCTTTTGTAGCTTTGTTGGAATTTGGGAGAGAAGAACTTGGGCATCTTAGTGGTGTTCTTAGCCATTGCATTAGGTGCATCGGTTTGGGTTCTCTCCGGGGTTTCGGTCTCGTAGAGGGCGTGTTTGACCTTAGTGGTGTTCTTGGAGCCTTTTGTGGCCTTGTAGCCTTTTGTGGCCTTGTAGCCTTTGTGGCCTTGTCGTCTTTGTGCCGTTGTTGCCTTAGTGGAGTGTGGTAGCCTTTGTGGTTTTGGTGCCGGTTGTGGCGCGTTGGTGTCTTGGTGGCCTTGTCGCCGGTGTGGCGTGTTGTAGCCTCTTGTGGCCTTGTACTTGAGAGCCTCCGTGTTGTGGAGTTGCCTCAAGCTTGATACTTGGGTTTGTCCCAAGCTTGTACGGGTTCGGTGACCACCCTCAAGGGTCCCTTAGTGGATCGAGGCTTTTCTCCTTGGAGGAAAGGCTCGAGGAGAATACGGTGGCCCTAGTTGGCTTCTTGGAGTGCCTCGTGCCTCCACACCGCTCCAACGGAGACGTAGCACCCTTGGGTGTGAACTTCGGGATACATCGTCGTCTCCTCGTGCACCGGTTACTTCTCAACCCGAGCTCCTTTACCTATGCGCTTTACATTGTGATATCTATCATGCTTGATGCTATACCTATCTTGTTATCACCTTGTTGCTCATCATGCTAGCATAGGTTGTTGGAGCACTTAGGCAAACCCCTAGTTGATAGGCTTTGAGCTAAACTAGTAAACACTTAGTTTTATTCCGCCTAGTTTAGCTCTCAAGTAGAAGTTTTTATACACCGCCTATTCACCCCCCCTCAATGCTTTACGTGATGCACGTTTGTATGGTAATCTTGAGAAGTGCACCTTTTGCACCAATCGAGTTGCGTTCCTTGGCTATGTTGTTACTGCACAGGGTATTGAAGTTGATCCAGCCAAGATTGAGGCGATTGAGAGGCCGCATCCAAAGATGGTCACACAAGTGAGGAGTTTTCTTGGCCTTGCTGGGTTCTATAGGCGCTTTGTGAAAGATTTTGGATCCATTGCTGCGCCGCTGAATGAGCTTACAAAGAAGGATGTGCCCTTTGTGTGGGGCGATGCACAACAAGAAGCCTTCATGATATTGAAAGATAAGTTAACACATGCTCCATTACTCCAACTTCCTGATTTCAATAAGACTTTTGAGCTTGAATGTGATGCTAGTGGAATTGGTTTGGGAGGTGTGTTATTACAAGAGGGCAAACCTGTTGCATATTTTAGTGAGAAATTGAGTGGGCCTAGTCTGAACTATTCTACTTATGATAAAGAATTATATGTGCTGGTTCGGACATTAGAAACTTGGCAACATTATTTATGGCCTAAAGAATTTGTTATACATTCTGATCATGAATCTTTGAAGCATATTTGTAGTCAAGATAAGTTGAATCGTCGCCATGCAAAGTGGGTTGAATTTATTGAGTCTTTTCCTTATGTTATCAGACACAAAAAGGGTAAAGATAATGTTATTGCTGATGCTTTGTCGCGCCGTTATACTATGCTATCTCAACTTGACTTCAAGATTTTTGGATTAGAAACTATAAAGGAACAATACTTGCATGATGCTGATTTTAAAGATGTGTTGCTGAATTTTAGAGATGGTAGAACATGGGACAAATTCGCCCTCAATGATGCATTTATGTTCCGTGCTAAAAAGTTGTGCATCCCAGATAGTTCCTTTCGTCTTTTGTTGTTGCAGGAGGCGTGATGTCTACGGGTGCTTCTATTCTTGTAGACAGTGTTGGGCCTCCAAGAGCAGAGGTTTGTAGAACAGCAAGTTTCCCTTAAGTGGATCACCTAAGGTTTATCGAACTCAGGGAGGAAGAGGTCAAAGATATCCCTCTCATGCAACCCTGCAACCACAAAGCAAGAAGTCTCTTGTGTCCCCAACACACCTAATAGGTGTACTAGTTCGGCGAAGAGATAGTGAAATACAAGTGGTATGAATGAATATGAGCAGTAGTATGGCGCCAGAAAATAGCTCGCTGGCGTGCAGTTGATGGTAGTAATATTGTAGGAAGTAAACAAGCAGTAGTAACGCAGTAAAACAGTAAACAAGCAGCGATAGCAGTATTTAGGAACAAGGCCTAGGGAATAGACTTTCACTAGTGGACACTCTCAACATTGATCACATAACAGAATAGATAAATGCATACTCTACACTCTCTTGTTGGATGATGAACACATTGCGTAGGATTACACGAACCCTCAATGCCGGAGTTAACAAGCTCCACAATTCAATGTTCATATTTAAATAACCTTAGAGTGCATGAAAGATCGAAACGACTAAACCAAGTACTAACATAGCATGCACACTGTCACCTTCACGCTTATGTAGGAGGAATAATACACATCAATACTATCATAGCAATAGTTAACTTCGCAATCTACAAGAGATCATGATCATAGCATAAACCATGTACTAACACGTGCACACACTGTCACCATTACACCGTGTAGGAGGAATAAAACTACTTTAATAACATTGCTAGAGTAGCACATAGATAAATTGTGATACAAAACACATTGCAATCATAAAGAGATATAAATAAGCACCTCACTATGCCATTCATAACAGTGAATAAGTATTCTATGAAATATAGCCTAAGAGACCCACACGGTGCACACACTGTCACCTTTACACACGTGGGACAAGGAGTCTCCGGAGATCACATAAGTAAAACTCACTTGACTAGCATAATGACATCTAGATTACAAGCATCATCATATGAATCTCAATCATGTAAGGCAGCTCATGAGATTATTGTATTGAAGTACATAGGAGAGAGATGAACCACATAGCTACCGGTACAGCCCCGAGCCTCGATGGAGAACTACTCCCTCCTCATGGGAGCAGCAGCGTTGATGAAGATGGCGGTGGAGATGGCAGCGGTGTCGATGGAGAAGCCTTCCGGGGCACTTCCCCGTCCGGCAGGGTGCCGGAACAGAGACTCATGTCCCCCAGATCTTGGCTTCGCGATGGCGGCGGCACTGGAAGGTTTCGTGGGTTTCGTCCTCCGTAATAGGGTTCTCGCGACGGAGGCTTTAAATAGGCGGAAGGGCAGCCTCGGAGGGGCCTGGGGCCACCACACCATAGGGCGGCCCCCCCTCTGGCCGCGCCAGGGTGTGGTGTGGGGCCCCCAAGGCTTCCCTCTGGCGGCTCTCGGGTGTTCTGGATGGTTCCGGGAAAATAGGAACCTGGCGCTGATTTCGTCCGATTCCGAGAATATTTCGTTACTAGGATTTCTGAAACCAAAAACAGCAGAAAACAGGAACTGGCACTTCGGCATCTTGTTAATAGGTTAGTTCCAGAAAATGCGTAAATATGACATAAAGTGTGCATAAAACATGTAGATATCATCAATAATGTGGCATGGAACATAAGAAATTATCGATACGTCGGAGACGTATCAGCATCCCCAAGCTTAGTTCTGCTCGTCCCGAGCAGGTAAAACGATAACAAAGATAATTTCTGAAGTGACATGCCATCATAATCTTGATCATACTATTTGTAAACATATGTAATGAATGCAGTGATCAAAACAATGGTAATGACATGAGTAAACAACTGAATCATAAAGCAATGACTTTTCATGAATAGTACTTCAAGACAAGCATCAATAAGTCTTGCATAAGAGTTAACTCATAAAGCAATAAATCAAAGTAAAGGTATTGAATCAACACAAAGGAAGATTAAGTTTCAGCGGTTGCTTTCAACTTATAACATGTATATCTCATGGATAGTGTCAATGTAAAGTAATATAACAAGTGCAATATGCAAGTATGTAGGAATCAATGCACAGTTCACACAAGTGTTTGCTTCTTAAGGTGGAGGGAGATAGGTAAACTGACTCAACAATCTATACCTAATAATAAAGGAGCTAAGGTTTCTGCCAGAATTTTCGTCCAACTTTACGTTGGACGGTTTTGCCCTCCCACCAAATCCCATATTACAGCAAAGAGCCACCAGCCACCGTGGTACCGGTTTGTTTGGTTCTTTTCTTTTCCTCCTCCACCGTTCTCCACCGGGGCGCGAGGATGAAGCGAGGGCCGCGGGGAGCGGTGCTGGCGGCGCTCGGCCTACGGGCGCGAGGAACAGTGGGACGGCAGGGCGTCCAAGCACCACGCGAGCAGCGACGAGTTGCAGGAGACGGGCGCGCGCGTTGACGAGCAGAGGTTGGGGAGGAGACGAGGCGGTCGGGTGACGGGAAGAGGGCGGTCGCAGAACTTGAGGCGTCGGATGGTGAGGCCGACGGCGAGCACGAGCCAGACGAGGAGGGGGCGCTCGGGTACAAGCTCGGGCTCGAGCAGCGCTTCAGAGAAGGAGACGAGTTTTGGGGAGGAGGAGGCGACGGAGTCCAGGCGGGCCGCGGCCGCGCGAAGGCTGTGGCAGCGTCGTCCGCCCACACGCGGAAGAGGACCGCGACAAGGCAGAGACGGGGACGCGCGGCGGCGAAGGCTGTGGCAGCGTCGTCCGCCCACACGCGGAAGAGGACCGCGACAAGGCAGAGACGGGGACGCGCGGCAGCGACAGCAGCCGGAGCATGCTCGAATAGGCGGAGGAGCTGGAGGCCACAATCGCGGCTTCGTTTCTCATCGAAGCTGGAGATCCTCTGAAGATTGAATGATTTCCTGATGCAATTCGTGTGATGACTGAAGAAGACAACTGGACAACGACGACGTGAACATAGCTGAGGAGATCAAGCAGGGTTCGTGTGGTGATTGACCATGGTGGAGGTCGCAGGCTGAAGCAATATTTTTACTGTGTTATGTATGTTGATTTGTTTTCAGATCTCACCATCAGCTATCTTAGTGCTAGCTAAGATGCATCGGTGCATACAAAATTATTTTGGTCCAATGTGTCCGAGCTCCAATTATCTCATATATAGCTGATCAAAAAATTGTTTATGAATTGGGATTTCCCTTGTCTGGTTGCTTGAGTTCCCTGTAATGCGTGCTCATTTCTTTTCTCATGTATCTGGTCAGATGTGCATGAAAAATGTAGTGGTATGCCCCATATATTATTGATGGGGATTTTGTTATGGCAAATTTTGTGAAAGGGGGTGGTTGTTTGTACAGAGTGGAGCACCAGGATGGCCAATACAAGCAGGTGGGAGGGAAAGAGAAT
Organism: Lolium multiflorum; assembly: GCA_030979885.1. Taxonomy (NCBI): domain Eukaryota; kingdom Viridiplantae; phylum Streptophyta; class Magnoliopsida; order Poales; family Poaceae; genus Lolium; species Lolium multiflorum. The sequence goes on from CM061747.1 coordinate 93,796,370, forward strand.
CTCTCCATCACACACATCCAACTCAACATTGATGGCGATTGAATTTGTCGACAGGAAAATTTGTTCACCAATTCCTCGACGACACCATTGTTGGAGCAAACAAATTAATGGCGCCACGAATCCGCATACCAATTGTTGACAATTTATTCGTCTTATTTTACTCTTGAACCCCAACGAAGAGGAATGCCTTAACGGAATGGGGTGAGCTGGAGAAGGTGACACATGGCATTTCTGCCAACGGGCAGAGGGAAGGAGGCAAAGTGGCGGTGTGTGCCGTGAAGCTGGCTACTTCTCCCAACATGCCGCGGCCGTATCAACTAGAACTTACTATGTGTGACACAATAAGTTTGTTACTTCTGTTGCAAGACAGGGTCACAATGTGTGCCGTGAAACTGACTAATTTCTACAACACGCCGCCGTTGTACAAACTAGATCTTACTATGTGTGACATGAAGATTTTTTACTACCATTGACGCATGAAACCATATGAAAATAGACAATTTAACTTAATATGACACCGTAGCAACGCACGGGTTTTGTGCTAGTAAAAGTAAAAGAATGGTCCTTCAAAGAGGAAAGCTTCGATTGCTATATTTGTGCTAGAGCTTTTATTTTGAAAACATGAAACAATTTTGTCAACGGTAGTAATAAAGCATATGAGTTATGTAAATTATATCCTACAAGTTGCAAGCCTCATGCATAGTATACTAATAGTGCCCGCACCTTGTCCTACTTAGCTTGGACTACCGGATCTTCGCAATGCCATGTTTCAACCAAGTGTCACAAAGGGGTACCTCCATGCCGCCTGTACAAAGGTCTAAGGAGAAAGCTCGCATTTTGGATTTCTCGCTTTTGATTATTCTCAACTTAGACATCCATACCGGGACAACATGGACAACAGATAATGGACTCCTCTTTAATACATAAGCATGTGGCAATAATTATTATTCTCATATGAGATTGAGGATATATGTCCAAAACTGAAACTTCAACCATGATTCATGGCTTTAGTTAGCGGCCCAATGTTCTTCTCTAACAATATGCATGCTCCAATCATTAAGGTGGTAGATCCTTCAGACAAGACGGACATGCATAGCAACTCACATGATATTCAACAAAGAATAGTTGATGGCATTCCCCAGAAGCATGGTTATCGCACAACAAGCAACTTAATAAGAGATAAAGTGCATAAGTACATATTCAATACTACGATAGTTTTTAAGGCTATTTTGTCCCATGAGCTATATATTGCAAAGGCGAATGATGGAATTTTAAAGGTAGCACTCAAGCAATTTACTTTGGAATGGCGGAAAAATACCATGTAGTAGGTAGGTATGGTGGACACAAATGGCATAGTGGTTGGCTGAAGGATTTGGATGCATGAGAAGTATTCCCTCTCGATACAAGGTTTAGGCTAGCAAGGTTATTTGAAGCAAACTCAAGGATGAACCGGTGCAGCAAGACTCACATAAAAGACATATTGTAAACATTATAAGAATTTACACCGTCTTCCTTGTTGTTCAAAACTCAATACTAGAAATTATCTAGACCTTAGAGAGACCAATTATGCAAACCAAATTTTAGCATGCTCTATGTATTTCTTCACTAATAGGTGCAAAGTTTATGACGCAAGAGCTTAAACATGAGCACAAAAATTGCCAAGTATCACATTATCCAAGACATTTTACCAATTACTACATGTAGCATTTTTCAATTCCAACCATATAACAATTTAACGAAGAGGAAACTTCGCCATGAATATTATGAGCTAAGAACACATGTGTTCATACGAACCAGCGGAGCGTGTCTCTCTCCCACACAAGGATGAACTTATTCAGAGAACTATGATAACAAAACAAAAACAAAAATAAAAGCACACAGACGCTCCAAGTAAAGTACATAAGATGTGACCGAATAAAAATATAGTTTCAAGAGAAGGAACCTGATACTTTGTCGATGAAGAAGGGGATGCCTTGGACATCCCCAAGCTTAGACGCTTGAGTCTTCTTGAAATATGCAGGGGTGAACCACGGGGCATCCCCAAGCTTAGAGCTTTCACTCCTCTTGATCATAGTATATCATACTCCTCTCTTGACCCTTGAAAACTTCCTTCACACCAAACTTCAAGCAAACTCATTAGAGGGTTAGTGCATAATCAAAATTCACATGTTCCGAGGTGACACAATCATTCTTAACACTTCTGGACATTGCACATAACTTCTGAAAGTTAATGGAACAAAGAAACTCATTCAACTTAACAAAAGCGGCAATGCGAAATAAAAGGCAGAATCTGTCAAAAACAGAACAGTCCGTAAAGACGAATTTTAAAATGGCACCAGACTTGCTCAAACGGAAAAACTCAAAACTAATGAAAGTTGCGTACATATCTGGGGATCACCCTCGTAAATTGGCAGATTTTTTCGAATTTTCTACAGAGACTTAGGCCCAGATTCGTGACAGACAGCAATGCTGTTTCTGCGCAGCGATCCCAAATATAACATCAACTTTAGCATAGAAACTTTACTTGGCACAAAAACATGATAAGGAGAGGTTGCTACAGTAGTAAACAACTTCCAAGACTCAAATATAAAACAAAGTATTGTAGTAAAAAAACACATGGGTTATCTCCCAAGAAGTTCTTTCTTTATAGCCATTAAGATGGGCTCAGCAGTTTTAATGATGCACTCGTAAGAAATAAGAGTTGAAGCAAAAGGGAGCATCAAGAGGCAAATTCAAAACACATTTAAGTCTAACATGCTTCCTATGCATAGGAATCTTGTAAATAAACAAGTTCATGAAGAGCAAAGTAACAAGCATAGGAAGATAAAACAAGTGTAGCTTCAAAAATTTCAGCACATAGAGAGGTGTTTTAGTAACATGAAAATTTTTACAACCATATTTTCCTCTCTCATAATAACTTTCAGTAGCAACATGAGCAAACTCAACAATATAACTATCACATAAAGCATTCTTATCATGAGTCTCATGCATAAAATTATTACTCTCCACATAGGCATAATCAATTTTATTAGTTGTAGTGGGAGCAAATTCAACAAAGTAGCTATCATTATTATTCTCATCATCAAATATAAGAGGCAAAGTATCATCAAAGTAAATTTTCTCCTCAATGCTTGGGGGACTAAAAATATCATGCTCATCAAAGCCAGCTTCCCCAAGCTTAGAATTTTCCATAGCATTAGCAACAATAGTGTTCAAAGCATTCATATTAATATGTTCCATGGGTTTTTTAATTTTCGCATCAAACCATCCATGTCTTAAATCAGGAAATAGAATAAAAAGGTCATTGTTGTCCATTATGCCTAACTAGTGTAAACAAGAAACCAAATGTCGCAATTGCAGAGTCTAAAGGAAATAGCTTCGAGCACACACAATGGCGCCAGAAAAGTACTGTTACCTGGAACCGAAGTATGAGTGCCTTTTACCTTTCCTCCCCGGCAACGGCGCCAGAAAAGTGCTTGATGTCTACGGGTGCTTCTATTCTTGTAGACAGTGTTGGGCCTCCAAGAGCAGAGGTTTGTAGAACAGCAGCAAGTTTCCCTTAAGCGGATCACCCAAGGTTTATCGAACTCAGGGAGGAAGAGGTCAAAGATATCCCTCTCATGCAACCCTGCAACCACAAAGCAAGAAGTGTCTTGTGTCCCCAACACACCTAATAGGTGTACTATTTCGGCGAAGAGATAGTGAAATACAAGTGGTATGAATGAATATGAGCAGTAGTATGGCGCCAGAAAATAGCTCGCTGGCGGGCAGTTGATGGTAGTAATATTGTAGGAAGTAAACAAGCAGTAGTAACGCAGTAAAACAGTAAACAAGCAGCGATAGAAGTATTTAGGAACAAGGCCTAGGGAATAGACTTTCACTAGTGGACACTCTCAACATTGATCACACAACAGAATAGATAAATGCATACTCTACACTCTCTTGTTGGATGATGAACACATTGCGTAGGATTACACGAACCCTCAATGCCGGAGTTAACAAGCTCCACAATTCAATGTTCATATTTAAATAACCTTAGAGTGCATGAAAGATCGAAACGACTAAACCAAGTACTAACATAGCATGCACACTGTCACCTTCACGCTTATGTAGGAGGAATAATACACATCAATACTATCATAGCAATAGTTAACTTCACAATCTACAAGAGATCATGATCATAGCATAAACCAAGTACTAACACGAGTGCACACACTGTCACCATTACACCGTGTAGGAGGAATAAAACTACTTTAATAACATTGCTAGAGTAGCACATAGATAAATTGTGATACAAAACACATTGCAATCATAAAGAGATATAAATAAGCACCTCACTATGCCATTCATAACAGTGAATAAGTATTCTGTGAAATATAGCCTAAGAGACCCACACGGTGCACACACTGTCACCTTTACACACGTGGGACAAGGAGTCTCCGGAGATCACATAAGTAAAACTCACTTGACTAGCATAATGACATCTAGATTACAAGCATCATCATATGAATCTCAATCATGTAAGGCAGCTCATGAGATTATTGTATTGAAGTACATAGGAGAGAGATGAACCACATAGCTACCGGTACAGCCCCGAGCCTCGATGGAGAACTACTCCCTCCTCATGGGAGCAGCAACGTTGATGAAGATGGCGGTGGAGATGGCAGCGGTGTCGATGGAGAAGCCTTCCGGGGCACTTCCCCGTCCGGCGGGTGCCGGAACAGAGACTCCTGTCCCCCAGATCTTGGCTTCGCGATGGCGGCGGCTCTGGAAGGTTTCTGTGGGTTTCGTCCTCCGTAATAGGGTTCTCGCGACGGATGCTTTAAATAGGCGGAAGGGCAGCCTCGGAGGGGGCCTGGGGCCACCACACCATAGGGCGGCGGCCCCCTCCGCCGCGGGTGTGGTGTGGGGCCCCCGGGTTCCCTGGCGGCTCTCGGGTGTTCTGGATGGTTCCGGGAAAAATAGGAACCTTTGATTTCGTCCGATTCCGAGAATATTTCGTTACTAGGATTTCTGAAACCAAAAACAGCAGAAAACAGGAACTGGCACTTCGGCATCTTGTTAATAGGTTAGTTCAAGAAAATGCGTAAATATGACATAAAGTGTGCATAAAACATGTAGATATCATCAATAATGTGGCATGGAACATAAGAAATTATCGATACGTCGGAGACGTATCAAGGCGCATGGAGGAGGATTGATGGGTCACTTTGGTGTCAAGAAGACGGAGGATGTACTTGCTGCACACTTCTTTTGGCCACGTATGCATCGAGATGTTGAGAGATTTGTGGCACGCTGCACTACATGTCAAAAAGCTAAGTCTCGACTTAATCCACATGGTTTATATATGCCTCTTCCTGTTCCTAGTGTACCTTGGGAGGATATTTCTATGGATTTCATTTTGGGATTGCCTCGTACACAGAAGGGGAGGGATAGTATCTTTGTTGTTGTGGATCGGTTTTCTAAGATGGCACACTTTATTCCATGTCACAAGACTGATGATGCTACACATGTTGCTGATTTGTTCTTTCGTGAAATTGTTCGTTTACATGGTGTGCCAAATACTATTGTTTCTGATCGTGATACTAAGTTTCTTAGCCATTTTTGGAGATGTTTATGGGCTAAGTTGGGGACTAAATTGTTGTTTAGTACTACATGTCATCCCCAAACTGATGGACAAACTGAAGTAGTAAATAGAACATTGTCTACTATGCTGCGGGCTGTTTTGAAGAAGAACTTAAAATTGTGGGAAGAGTGTTTGCCTCATATTGAATTTGCTTACAATCGTTCGCTGCATTCTACCACTAAGATGTGCCCTTTTGAGATTGTGTATGGTTTTGTTCCACGTGCACCTATTGATTTATTGCCTTTACCATCTTCGGTGCAAAATAATTTGGATGCTACACAACGTGCTGAATTGATATTAAAATTGCATGAGACTACTAAAGACAACAAAACACGCATGAATGCTAAGTATAAAATTGCTGGGGATAGAGGAAGAAAGCATGTTGTGTTTGATGTTGGTGATCTTGTTTGGTTGCATTTGCACAAAGATCGTTTTCCTGCATTGCGCAAGTCTAAGCTCATGCCACGTGCCGCTGGTCCTTTTAAGGTGTTAGAGAAAATAAATGATAATGCATATAAACTTGAGCTTCCTGCAGAATTGGGTCCGGTTAGTCCTACATTTAACATTGCAGATTACCCAAGAATGAAGCCTGAAGCCCAGGACGAAATAGTTTGGAAATATAGAGTTGTATTAGTGATGCAGCCCGACCTTCGGTCTTCACCGCATCATATGCTTCATCGCCAAGACGACACGCAAAGGTGAATCTTCTCCTTTACGCGTGTCTACAATCGCCTATGTGGAATGATATACTACTTCATACTCCGTCATATCTTGATGATAGGAACTCGACGACAAGTACGGAGGGAAGAGAGGATGCCATGGAGACCCGAGGACGCAAGGCCGATGTCACGGAAGCATGGAAGAGAAGGAGAGAAAGGAGCTGGACGCTCCAGGTCGGAACTTCCTCCCCTGATGGCCGGAACTTCCGCCCCACCGGAACTTCCGCCCCCAAGGACCGGAACTTCCGCCCAGATGCCTCCCAGATGCCTTCCAGATGCCTTCCAGCGCCCAGAGAAATGGATCAAGCCGGAACTTCCGCCCGAGGGACCGGAACTTCCGCCCACCGGAACTTCCGCCCAAGTTCCGCCCTACTTCCGGAAATGCGCCAAAACAACACTGGATGTTACTGCGAGGAAATGAACCATTTCCGGAACTAGGCCGGAACTTGTCCGGAACTTCCGGCCGGATCGGAACTTCCGGCCCACAAGACCGGAACTTCCGCCCATGACCGGAACTTCCACCCAAGATGGCCGGAACTTCCACCCCATCGAACTTCAGCACAACAACACTTTTCAGCGTGTAACTTATCCCTTCGCCCCCACCTATAAATAGCCTTGTTGGCTCAGATCTGAGATTAGACTTGATGTGAAATTAAACCTGAGCTTAGCTCACCCTTGTGGGAACCCTACCTAGATCTTTGATCTTGTACCCACCCGGGCTCCTTATCGACTCGTGAAGATCTCTTTGGTGACTTCTACCTATTTGGTCTTTTGCTTGCACTTCTATCAACCTTCCGGTCTTTTCACCCTTCTAGATCTCTCGAGCTTCGATTTGTCGATCTCTTTGCGGGACTTCTACCGGAAGGTCTTTTCCTGCAACCTCTATCGAGTTGGTGTTTCGGGCCAACGAGGACAAACCGGATTGTGTGTGTGTGTGTTTGTATCCCACGATTCCCCTCGCGTTCTTCGTGTTCATCGCGTTATTCCACCTCCCCCACGAATTCCACCCAAATCCGTGAAGATTGGGCACACCCTTGGGCTTAGCCCTTATCATATGGTATCAAGAGCTCCTTGGTTGACACGGATTTGACCCCCACAACCCCCAATTCCACCAATTTCGCCCAAAAAAATTTCCGAAAAAAGTTTTCCAAAAAATAGCCCCAAATTGGCCTTGGTTGGATCTCGCGATTTGTTGAGTTTTTGGTGGTTTTGGTCCAATAGAAACTTGTCTTTGGTGTTGATCTGCAATTCCCCCACCTTCCCACCGCTCTTAGTGCCAAATTTTCCGCGAATTCGAAGATTTTCGGCCCGGATTTCCGCCCAAATCGAAGAACAGCCCGCAGATCTGATTGCGACCGGAAGTTCCGCCCGGCAGGACCGGAAGTTCCGCCCGGGACCGGAAGTTCCGCCCCTCAGGACCGGAAGTTCCGCCTGGCCGAAATTTTCACAGCTAACTTCGTTTTTCGCATTGGTACTATCCCTTTTGTGTTTGGACTTCGGTTTGAGTGCCATTTCAGCTACCACAAAGCTTCCGCAACATCGACGACGACGACGGCACCCCGAGGATCCAAGCGGTTCATTTGACACCTTCCACCACCATAGCAAGTTCAAGATCGTCGGCCACCATCATCAAGTGGTATAACTTGCCCCCTAACTTGTAGCCATAGCTTCCTTTGCGTACCTTTCCTATCGAGAGTGGCTTTCTAGTGTTGTGAAGCATTGCGCAAGCGTCCCGACCGTGAGGGTGTGCGTGTGTTGAGAAAAGCTACGAAGCAAGCTCGTTGTGAAAAGATAAGCAAAATAAGTGTGACATACTTACATAGATAGTAGTATCCTTGCAAAGTGAGAAAAAAAGCTTCTAAGCATAGAGAAAAAAAAAGAAATAGAAAAAGAGTGTGTGAGTGACACCTATACAAAAAAGAGTCCAAAGCTTCTAAGCAAAAGAGAGAAAAGAGAAGAGAGGCGTCTTGCGCAAATCTTGTTGCTTCTCAATTTTGCAACCAAGCCACGGTCTCTCTTGCGTTAGCGTGACACCGAGCTAGTAGTCTTTGTTAGGACCAATTTTGTTCGTGCTCATTTTCCGTCGCGCTAACCCCATTTTGTCCCACATGTGTGTTCCACCTTGTGTATGCCTTTTGTGATCACCGCCTTTGACTTGTGACTTTTGGATCTTACCCACTTTTGACAATAGACTTTTCATTTGGTTCTTCCATTTGGCTTTCCACATCCATACCTAACACCATATAGAGTTTTTGTTTTGTGTGTGTGCATACATATCGGTTGTCCTCCGACTTGAAACACCTTTTCGATTTTGGTTTGCAAGTTTTGACTTTTTGGTAGTTTTCTTTCCACCATATATACACCAATCCTAGAGACTAACATGGATAGTGAGGATGAACCTACGGAGGACGACATGGAGTACGATGAGGGTGATAGCTCCGCAAGCACCACGGATATGGAGGACCATGTGGAGCTCGACACCGACAATGGCTCCGCAAGCATTGGCGACATGACCGACATCGAGCATCTCTACACCGACCATGACTCGCCAAGCATGGACAACATGGTGGACCACCACTCCGAGCTCGACTACAACATCGACGACATGGTAGAGCACTACCTCGACTACGACTACGACACCATGATGGAGCACCGCACCGAGCACTACCTCGACTACGACATCGACACGATGGTGGAACCGAGCTTCGACACCACCTTGCACAAGAATGGTGCCTACAAGTTCCCCATCTTGGCCAATGGAACTACTTATGACGGTTGCGGACCTTCAAGACGGCGCCACCATGAGAGTGCTTACGCACATGATCATCTACATCGAGCTCGTCCTTTGGAACAACAAGAGCGTCCCCGCCATGATCGCCATCGACACTCTCCTCCGAGCTCAAGAAGGCGCCACAAGCAAAGTGCCAAGCCACATGAACCATCATCTAGGCATGCCGAGGATCGTCATCAACACACGTCGCCTCATGATCGTCGTCGACCATCACCACCTCATGACCACCATCGACATGCATCACCACATGACCGTCGCCGACACAAGTCACCTCATGATCGTCGTCGACCATCACCACCTCATGACCACCATCGACATGCATCACCACATGACCGTCGCCGACACAAGTCACCTCATGTTCGCCATCGACCAACACCTCCCAAGGATCTTCGACGACACCCCCAAGACATGGTGATGATGCAAGAAGACGAGAGCCTCGACATGAAGCGGCCAAGGCTACAAAGAACAACAACACCAACCATATGGTGTCCACAAAGCCTAGCGCCACCACCAAAATGGCATCTCCAAGACCGCCTACACATGAGAAGATCTCCAATGGTGCGAGACAAGGCGCTACACCAACAAGCAAGATGGTGCCAAGGGACAAGAAAGAGGAACCACATCTCATGGTGCTTCCCCCTCCTACCGCCACCACCACAATGGCACCTACAAGAAGCTCAAGCCCCAAGATGAAGACCGTGGAGTCTACACTTCAAGATGAAGGACGATCTACCCATCTTTATGCCAACATGACAATGGTTCGTCCTCCAAGACCACGTAGCTCCCAATGCTTTCGTTGCACACAAGACGGTCATCTTTGGGAATGCCCCAATCTCCATTGTGATGTGTGCACATCCAACAAACACATGACATGGGAGTGCAACACACCACAAGCCCACAAGCTCTACTTCGCCCAATTGGATGCCCAATTCGCCAACATGACACTTCAAGATACCATCGTGTTCAAAGAATGGTGCAAGGAAATGGACAAGATGACGACTATGAAGACCACACTTCAAGATGGAGCACGAGAAGGCCAAGTCAAGAGTGACGTTGATTCGAGCCTAGCTCTCAACAACACCATAGCACCATCAAATGGTGTCAACATGGGAGGCGATGGAGTTGAGAAGGTTGAGCATGGGATGATCCCTTCAACCAAGGAGGCGAATGGAGTTGAGAATGGTGAGCATGGGATGATCCCTTCACCAATGGAGGCACATGGAGATGACAAAATCGAGCCTACTCCTATATGCTTGAATGATGAGATGGTACCAATCCCATGTGAGCATGAGAGCCACTTAGCCCACTTGAGTGAGAGTGATAGTGAGTTGAGTGACTCCCACCCCATATGTGAGATTGAGTGCTTCCATTTGGAGGACATGAGTGATACACCAAGTGAGTTGAGAGAGGTAGTTGATAGGTCATGTGAGGCCATTTCAAATTCTAACAACTTACCCTCTACCTCTAGTGTGTTCTCTTATGTCTCATTAGGTCCCATGGATGACGAGACACCGATCATGGAGAAGATGTACATGGTGCATGAAGATGATGCTATCACACCATGCTTGATTGAAGATGAACATGGAGGCCACATGGATCCTACCACTTCCACAACACCTACCTCAAATGAGTTGGACTACAAAGGTACGTATATGGGTGTTGATGATGGCATGATCCCACTAGTGGACATGATGATTTATGAGTGCATGCATGATCTTGATGATACAATTGCTATGGCATATGCTTCTTTCATTTTCCCATGTGATGCTTTGCTTGATAACATTGTTGATCATGTGGAATTACTTGCTTGTGACAATATGGTCATGCCATGCTATGAGAGTTTCACTTTCTCTCCTATTGCTTGCAATATGTCGAACAATTGCTCTTTACCATGTATTGCTTGCAATGAAAATGATGATGCTAATGCTTGTGTTGTGACAACCTTGATGAACAATTGCTCTTTCTCTAGGTTTGTTGACAACCATGATAAAATGTTGAACATGTTTTGTGCTAGATGCTTGCAATACTCTCCCATTAATGCAGCCAAAATGTTGAACAATTGTTCTTTCCAATGCTTGGTTTGCAATGATGTTAATATGCTTGTGAATGAGATTGCCCCCTGTTACCACCCGATTCTGGCCAAATCAGGAGGTGGGCCGTAAGCGAAGATGGGCTTTGAAGATTACACATGAAGCGTCTTTGAAGCGGCTCTGTGCTTAAGAGTTTGGGCTTAATTGCCCGTGTATCTGTAATGTATTAGATCGCATTATAATTAAAGAGATAGAGTCCGGCCTGTGCACGGTTAGGTGCACGCCTCAATTAGAAAGTCCCTGGACTATAAATATGTATCTAGGGTTATCGGAAAAGGAGGACAATCACCGTTCAACCAAAACAAACCAATCTCGGCGCATCGCCACCCCTTTCCTACGAGGGTTCTTACCGGTAAGCATCATGCTGCCTAGATCGCATCTCGCGATCTAGGCAGCGTAAGCTTAGTATTGTTCATGCGTTGCTCGTACTGAAGCCTTGTTGATGGCGAGCAACGTAGTTATCTTTAGATATGTTAAGGGTTAGCATTGTTCTTCACGTAATATGCTATCGTAGTGCAACCCTTGCATATCTAGCTGCCCTTACGTCTATCCAGACGTAAGGGCAGCATCTTGCTTGATCATGCTTAGTAGATCCGATCCGTTACGGTTGCCCCCTGCATCTGCAGGGGTTAGTTTAATATCTGCATAGTTAGGCCTTATGCTGGGGTCGGAGGATCCGGTGGTGCGTTAGATGTTGTTTACCGTCCCTGCGAGGGATGTTCCGGGGATCAACGTTATGTTGGTTTTTAGGCCTCTCGTAGGGGTAGTTTGCACCGTCTTTCGTAGCTGCTAGGCCCGATCGCATGTAGGACGTTCCGATTATGCGGTGAAAACCCTAAACCGTCGTGGATCGTTTTAGCTTTGTCCTGATCAAGCAGGATCCCCATGCCATTGCTAATCCATCAAGGACCATGGGGCGATCGGCTCTTTGAGCCGATCCACAGGGAAACCTGAGAGCCGATAAGGCTCGTATTTAATGTGCACGTGTCTACCATGCAGGAACAATCGAAGCACTAACACCTTCCTGACCAGGTCTAGGTCAGGTGGCACGCCCGGCAACCGCCAGGACGCGCGCCAGAAGATTTGCGGGACGACGCGAGGTGCCAGGGAGCCACTAAGCGGCCCTAGGAGCCTCCCGGCTCTTCGTGTTACTTAGCCAAAGCCCGTCGGGGGGTTTTGGAGGGTAACACCCCATAGCTCTCTCAAATTTTGGAGACTTTTCCTATATCCATGATGAGCATGTTCATGTGTTTACCCCGCATATTCGCCATATCTATGATGATGCTTTGCTTAACGCTAATGGTGATGTGCAAAAGAAATGGACCATCATAATGGATGATGTGTTCATATACCATGCACACACGTTCTTTGCTTTGCCTATTGTGTGTGTAGGTACAAGAATGCCAATGTCAACCTCGATTGAGCACGAGTTGACAAAGAGAGCTCTTGAGAGCATAATACAAGTAAGTTCAAGATCGAACCCGGCTCTAATACCTTTCCCATGCTTTGCATTGAACATGCCGAACAATTTCTCTTTCTTATGGTTCTTTTGCAAGCATGATGATGTGATTCTTACCGTTGGTGTTGCCTCAAACAAGTTGACCAATTTCTCTTTCATTTGGTTTGTTGGCACGCACGGTTGTGTAAATGTTGTTGTGGCGAACTTTTTGGATGATATGTTATGTGTGGCAACAAATATGAGGACCAGTTTTTCTTTCCGATGGTTTGTTTGCACACATGAGAATAGTAAAATGAGTTTCTTACACATTGACCTTGCACATGCGTTATTCTCCATATATTTGTGTTGTGCTAACGGTGTTGTGAACATGAATGGACATGTCATTGATGATATGCTCCTCTATCACGCACACACATACTTTGCTTGGTCTTTGTTGTATGAAGGTACACGTGACTTGTGGATGAGCGTCAACGAATGGGTTCAACCCCATACATCTACTACACAAGATCTCTCAATGAGAGCACACCGACATTATGCTAAGGTGACCTCCTTATACTTGGGACATATTGCTAAATCCGTTGAACATTGGCTACGCTTTGAGTGTTCTCTTGCTTCTCTTGTGCTATTGATAGGGCTCTTGACAAGTGACGGGACATTCAAGCGTGGTTGTCATCTACCTCCTATACAAGTTCATGAAGAGCTATCGTCGAGGACGACTCTTTTTCAAGTGGGGGGAGATGATGCAGCCCGACCTTCGGTCTTCACCGCATCATATGCTTCATCGCCAAGACGACACGCAAAGGTGAATCTTCTCCTTTACGCGTGTCTACAATCGCCTATGTGGAACGATATGCTACTTCATACTCCGTCATATCTTGATGATAGGAACTCGACGACAAGTACGGAGGGAAGAGAAGATGCCTTGGAGACCTAAGGACGCAAGGCCGATGTCACGGAAGCATGGAAGAGAAGGAGAGAAAGGAGCTGGACGCTCCAGGTCGAACTTCCGCCCCGATGGCCGGAACTTCCGCCCCAGGAACTTCCGCCCCAAGGACCGGAACTTCCGCCCAGATGCCTCCCAGATGCCTTCCAGCGCCCAGGGAAATGGATCAAGCCAGAACTTCCGCCCCGAGGGACCGGAACTTCCGCCCACCGGAACTTCCACCCAAGTTCCGCCCTACTTCCGGAAATGCGCCAAAACAACACTGGATGTTACTGCGAGGAAATGAACCTTTTCCGGAACTAGGCCGGAACTTGGCCGGAACTTCCGGCCGGACCGGAACTTCCGGCCCCGGAACTTCCGCCCATGACCGGAACTTCCACCAAAGACGACCGGAACTTCCGCCCCATCGAACTTCAGCACAACAACACTTTTCAGCGTGTAACTTATCCCTTCACCCCCACCTATAAATAGCCTTGTTGGCTCAGATCTGAGATTAGACTTGATGTGAAATTAAACCTGAGCTTAGCTCACCCTTGTGGGAACCCTACCTAGATCTTCGATCTTGTACCCACCCGGGCTCCTTATCGACTCGTGAAGATCTCTTTGGTGACTTCTACCTATTTGGTCTTTTGCTTGCACTTCTATCAACCTTCCGGTCTTTTCACCCTTCTAGATCTCTCGAGCTTCGATTTGTCGATCTCTTTGCGGGACTTCTACCGGAAGGTCTTTTCCTGCAACCTCTATCGAGTTGGTGTTTCGGGCCAACGAGGACAAACCGGATTGTGTGTGTGTGTGTTTGTATCCCACGATTCCCCTCGCGTTCTTCGTGTTCATCGCGTTATTCCACCTCCCCCACGAATTCCACCCAAATCCATGAAGATCGGGCACACCCTTGGGCTTAGCCCTTATCAATTAGGAATAGTAACTTGTAACTATTACGGGACGAACTCAAAGAGTCTCCCGGACTTTGTAACTTGTACATCACGAAACCCTCGGCTCCACCTCCTATATAAGGGGGAGTCGAGGGACAAAGAGAGGATCGATTCATTGTCAACACAACCCTAGTTTTCATAGCAGTTGAGTATTTCCCGGCTGAAACCTTCGAGATCTACTTGCCCTCTACTTCTAGCAAAACCCCAGTCTACAACTTGTAGGCATTGACATGTTAATACCTTGTTAATTGGCGCCGTCTGTGGGAATTAGAGGCGACAAGGAGACGATCCCGATGGCATCACCAACATCTTCGGCAACATCGACAGCGTCCTCGATAGCAAGCAACGCGATGGATAGAGGTAAACAGATCAAAACTGTTCTAGTCGATTTTGTTCCTCACCCGCCCTCCCGTGTGGATGCATATGCGAATCTGGAGGAGCCCATGGAGATGAAGTTCGGAAGGTTCCACTTCCGCGTCGGGAAGGAGGGATCTCACCGTCTCGCGATACCGGATTCGCCGAGATCGGCCGCAGTCGATTCCGATTCCTCGGGATCGTCGTCGTCCGAGTCTGGCGATGAAGAGATCTCGCCGACAATCTCCACCAAGCCCGCTTCAAGCGGAAAACTCGCCAAGATCTTCAGCAACATGTCCTTCGGGTCGTCTGCGGACTCAAATATAAGCAGCGACTCAGACAGTGTCGATACTTTCGACTTCATCGACCGATCCACTTCTATTCGGGAGGTCTTCGCCGATCTATACGACGGTGTCACCGACCCCGACGAAAATCAAACTTCAAAATATCATCAAGTTTATGCAATTGGAGAGGAAAGTCGACAAGAGCCGGAGACGTCAGAGGCTTTCGATGATTTGGGAAACCCATACGTCGATCCCGCTGATCTCATGCGAGGTTTGGGCACCAAATACGTCGGGCCTGGAATGCGAAAAAGGGTGCAACTCCCGCAAGCAGCCTGGGACAGAGCGGCAAGACCCATGAACGGCACAGAGCCGATGAATACAACTGCAACATCCGAAGAGTTGCAGGCGTATCAATATAAACTCGCCCGTGCTGGACGAGAACTCGAAAAAGATAGAATCGAACTCGAAAAGAGGAGAGCCGCTGCTTCCGCATCAAGCAGGCGAAGAGCTGAGTTGAGTCGGCAGCCCAGAACTTCGGGAGATAATCACAGAGACGCCCGTAATAGGGGAAGATCTCGGCTGCAGAATATACCGGAAGGCGAGAGGGAGCATCTGATCCAGAACCTCGACATGTCTTTTATGTCGATCGACACAAGAGGGAATATTATCCCCAAAACACCGGAAGCAGGATATATGGCGACACAGGCATACATACTGGCAAGTAGGCCACTGATGACCCACAACTATAGGGGGTGTATCGTAATACTTTCGATAAATAAGAGTGTCGAACCCAACGAAGAGCAGAAGGTGTTGACAAGCAGTTTCGATGAAGGATTCACTGTAAATGCTCACAGACAAGTTTTCAGGAGGTTTTGATATAGCAGATAAATAAAATACAAGTAAGTAAAATGCGAGAGTAATAATTGCAGCAAGTGGCCCAATCCTTTTTAGCACAAAGGACAAGCCGGTTTGTTCACTTATGATGACCAAACGTTCTTGAGGACAAACGGGAACTTAGTCTAGTGCTTTCGCTTCATATAGTTGATTAATCTTCATTGTTTTGATAAGTGTTGTGTGGGTGAACCTATGCTAATGTATCGCCCTTCCTAGGACTAATACATACTTGTGATTAAACCCCTTGCAAGCATCCGCAAATACAAGAAAGTAATTAAGATAAATCTAACCATAGCCTTAAACTCTGAGATCCTGCTATCCCTCATGCATCGATATACCAACGGGGGTTCAGGTTGCTGTCACTCCGGCAACCCCAAAATTAGCTAACGAATACAAGATGCATTCCCTAGGCCCATAAAAGTGAAGTGTCATGGAGTCGACGTTCACATGACACCACTAGAAGAATAACACCACAACTTAAATATCAAACCATTAAATATTACTCAACATAGTTCACTACTAACATTTAGACTTCACCCATGTCCTCAAGAACTAAACAAACTACTCACAAGACATCATATGGAACATGATCAGAGGTGATATGGTGATGGATAACAATCTGAGCATAAACCTTGATTCAACGGTTTCACTCAATAGCATCAATAACAAGGAGTAATCAACACCGGGAGAGTTTCCCCTATGAAATACTCAAGATTCAACCCTAGATGTTACAGCGGAGACGAGGTGCAGCGGTGGAGATGACGGTGTCGGTGGTGGAGATGATAATGATGATGATCCCAATGAAGTCCAGCTCGATGACGGTGACGATGGCGACGATTTCCCCCTCCGGGAGGGAATTTCCCCGGCAGATTTCTGCCTGCCGGAGAGCTCTTTTCTCTCTGGTGTTTTCCGCCTCGAGGAGGCGGCGATGACTATCCTCGATGTTCCCCCGCACCTTAGGGTTTCTGGGAGATGAAGTACGCGAAAGGGCGATGGCCGAGGGGGTCGTGGGCCCCCTCCCCACGTGGCGGCGCGCCGGCATTGGTGGCCGCGCCGGCCCATGGGGAGGGCCCATGGCGGCCCTCCTTGGCCTCCCCTTTTGGCTTAGGAACTTCGGTATATTTTCCGTCAATTGTTGATCTTCAGAAATATTGTATCCTGACGTTGCTTTTTCCAGCAGAATTCTGACTCCAGTGAGTAATTCTCCAATAATCATGAAACATGCAAAATAGGTGAAATAACATAAGTATCATCTCTAAATATGAAATATATCAATGAATAACAGTAAATTATGATATAAAATAGTGATGCAAAATGGACGTATCAGCCACCTGCTAGAGATCCAAGAGAGGCATTGTATAACATGGCCATGGCAGGAGTTGGTGTCATGGGAACGGCGTTTGCAAGTACAATCACACCTCCCGAAGGAACCGCAAGACAAAATAGTCCACGACCTACAGTGGCAGTACAAGATCCTCCAAGAACGTCGGCAAGAGATACAACGACACAGGCAGGGGTCGACAGGGCGCGATGAAAGGAGAGAACGGTCACCTGAGGTAGATGAGGAGGATATGTGCGGTCTCCCTTGTTTTACTCGACGAGTTCGTAAAACGCGGGTCCCGTCTGGATTCAAGTTGCCTGACAACTATAAAAAGTTCTACGGGTTGCAAGATCCTGAGGACTGGCTAGTAGATTACCTGGAGACAGTAAAACTAACGGGTGGAACCAAAGCAACGGCTATGCAGAGCATCCAGGTACACTTGAGTGGGGCGGCGCGATCATGGATCAAAAAGCTACCACCTGGATCTATCGACAGCTGGGAGACCTTTGAGGACATGTTCGTGAAGAACTTCTTATCCACATGCAAGAAACCTGCGTCAATAGAACAATTGAGAGCCTGTCGACAGAAGTATGATGAGTCGATGAGGATGTACATCCAGAGGTGGAACATTATCAAAAACTCGGCAGAAAACATATCTGACGAGAGAGCGATACATGCTTTTGTTGCTGGGATCCGAAGGAAAGATTTGATCGAGGATTTGGGAAGGACTAACCCAAAAACAATAGCAACACTCATGGAAATAGTGAATCGCTGGGCAGATGGAGAAGATGCTGTCAACAACAAGCGACATAGGTCGCCCGAGGAAGATCATAATCGAAAAATTCAAAATAGACGGCGTTTTTCTCGCCAATTTTCAGAGTATGACGGTCCCGGCCAAGTATCGGCTGGCTTCCGAGGAAATAGTGGAGGAAATAATCGAGACGATTATCAAAAGAGCGGTGAACAGTGCAGCGACTACAGGGATAGTCCGCGCCCAAGCAGGCAAAATAACGGTCCAAGGTTCCAGAGGCCGTATATATCTCCTGAAGATATGATGAAAAGACCATGCCAAATGCACTTTTATCTCGACAACAACGGAAAGAGGCAGTCGGGGCACTTGCAGAAGGATTGCCAAACTTTCCAAGCACTGAATAGGTACGCAGGGCATGCCAACGAACAGGCAGCAAACAGAAACCCCAGGGGCCAAGGAGTGAGATCCACCTGCCACCTCCTCCCGCAATCACGGACGAAAATCGACACCAGCTACGAATAGCGGCAGCTCCAATGAACGGTCCTTATATCAACACCAATGGAGAGGTCTCGATGATTCAGAAGGGCAGGCCATCCAATAGAGCTCAAAAAGTAATTTCTCGGCAAGTTTTTATGGCAGAAAAAATGCCTCCACCAACAGTTGAGTACCTGAATTGGTCGGGACAGGACATCGGCTTCACCATAGTGGACCACCCGCAGCAAGTTCCTCGACCAGGGCAGTCAGCTTTGATTTTGCCGGCGGTAATTGCAGGATTCGATGTCTCACGGGTGTTTATAGATGGAGGCAGCAGCTTAAACCTCATGTATGCAGATACATTGAGGAAGATGAACATATCCTTGGCGAATTTAACACCAACCGACACGCGGTTCCATGGTATCACACCTGATAAGCCAAGTTACCCATTGGGAAAGATCAATCTCGACGTTCAGTTCGGAACCCGAGAAATTACAGAAGAGAGAAGCTGGAATTTGAAGTTGTGGATTTTCCGTCACAATATCATGCTCTGCTAGGATGACCCGCGTATGCCAGGTTTATGGCGGTGCCACATTATACATACTTGTTGTGGAGGCTCCCTGGACCTAACGGCCCAATTACAGTAAAAGGCAGTTTCGCGCTAGCAGATAAGTGCGACAAGGATTTTCATCGGCTGTCAGAAACTTTCGGGATGCAAGCAGAATATCTGGCGTCAAAGCTAACAACTGATTACGATGTGTTGCCAGATGGAGGAGGCCGCTAAAGGAACCAACCTTTGATACCACCAAGAACTCGAAGGAAGTGCAGATACACCCGACATCCCAAGAAAACAACAGCTATCGCAACAAACATGGACCTCGCATAGGAAAGCGCGCTCGTTGAGTTCCTCCGTGAGCGCTGGGAAATCTTCGCATGGTGTCCAGCAGACATGCCAGGAGTACCCAGGGAACTTGCCGAGCACCCCTTAATTTGGATCCATTTGCTAGGCTAATCAAACAACCTTTGCGGCGTTTTTCAGAACCAAACCACAAAGCTATGATGTCGGAAATTAATCGACTCAGAGAAGCTGGATGTATCAAAGAGATACACACAGAGGCCACGTGGGTAGCAAATCCAGTGCTGGTCCCGAAGAAAAACATAGAGGTCCTTCGCATGTGCATCGACTTCACGTGTCTCAATAAACATTGTCCAAAGGATCACTTCCCCCTCCCAAGATCAATCAAATTATCGACTCCACGGCAGGCTGTGAACGTCTTTCCTGAATTTCCAGATTCGACTGAAAGAAGAAGATGAGGTCAAAACAGCTTTTATAACACCCTATGGCGTGTTCTGCTGTAGAACAATGCCCTTCGGGTTGAAAAACGCGGGAGCAACATGTCAGCAGATGATGCAGAAATGCCTTGCCACTCAGATTGGCAAGAACGTTCAAGTGTACATTGACGATGTTGTCATAACAACAAAGAAAGGGTCAACTTTGATCGATGATCTCAAGGAAACTTTTGACAACCTCGACAAATTCTGCCTCAAGCTGAACCCGACGAAGTGCTCTTTCGGCGTTCCTGTGGGAGAACTTCTCGGGTTTCTGGTGTCAGCAAGAGGAATCGAGGCTAACTCGGAGAAAATTCAGGCCATCGTGACGATGCGGAAGCCAACAAAGTTAAAGGAAATACAACAGTTAATTGGGAGAGTCGCAGCTTTAAGCAGATTCGTCGACAGGCTAGGAGAAAAGGCGTTACCGTTTTACGCCTTGATCAAGCAGGGAGAAAAGTTCGAGTGGAACGAAGAAGCGGACAGAGCTTTCGAGGATCTCAAGCGCACAATCTCGACACCACCAATATTGGTGGCACCCAAGGAAAAAGAACCTCTTATGTTATATATCGCGGCCACACCTCAGGTGGTCAGCGCAGTACTTGTGGTTGAGCGAGAAGAAGAAGGAAAACTCCATGGAGTCCAGCGGCCGGTATACTTCATCAGCGAAGTTTTATCGCCTTCAAAACAGCGGTACCCGCACTACCAAAAGTTAGCATATGGAGTATTCACAACCGCAAGAAAACTGCGACACTATTTCTCGGCACATCCGATAATAGTAGTCAACGAGGCGCCCTTGTCCAATATATTAAACAACCCGGAAGCTACGGGTCGTGTCTCCCTTTGGGGAATAGAACTTTCCCCTCGGGACATCACGTATGAAAAAAGAAAAGCAATAAAGTCGCTAAGTGGATGGAGCTACAAAATACGGGACCCCCAGATTTGTCGAGAACCTGGACTATGAACTTTGACGGGTCCAAAAGGTTAGAAGGAGCTGGAGCGAGCATGATATTAGTATCACCTCAAGGAGATAAGCTGAAATATGTACTACGGATGACGTTTCCTAACGCGTCTAACAACGAGGCAGAATATGAAGCATTGATACATGGGATGAAGATGGCAAAAGCCTGTGGCGCAACCCGATTAAAAATATTCGGCGACTCCCAATTGGTGGCTCAACAGGTGATGAACCAATGTGATGCAGTCAATGACAATATGATAGCATACAAGGAGGTATACAATGAACTCGAGAAGCTTTTTGATGGATGTGAAGTGAATCATATCAGTAGACTCAGTAATGATGAAGCCGACATTCTGGCAAACATCGGGTCGCTGTGTTTAGCAATACCACCTGGCGTATTTTGGGAGGAGATAAGTGAAAGGTCGACTAAGGCAAAGAAACAGTCAAAGAAAAAGGAGAAGGTCGAGAAAGGCTCGGGGGCTCCAGCAGCAACAGAGGCAAGCACATCAGGAGATGAAGAAGAATCACATGAGGTGATGGTGGTGCAAGTTCCTTGGATGCAGGTCTACATCGCATCTATCTTAGGGAAAGAAATACCCGAAGATCCAGTAGAAGCAAGGCGAGTTATTCGACGATCCAAAGATTTCTCTGTGGTTAAGGGCGAGTTGTATAAGAGAAGTATATCGGGAGTATTGCAGCGATGCGTTACACCCAAAGAAGGTCGAGTACTCTTAAAAGATGTGCACGAAGGAGTATGTGGACACCACGCAAGCAGTCGAGCTATAGCAGCTAAGGTTTTCAGAGCAGGGTTCTGCTAACAGCAATCGAGGATGCAAAGGACATAGTGCGTACTTGTGATGCATGCCAAAGGTTTGCCGCCAAACCTCATTCTCCGGCAGCAGAGCTGATGCCAATACCATTATCATGGCCCTTTGCTCAATGGGGTCTTGATATGCTAGGGAAGTTGCATAAGGCGTGGCCAGGAGTATTCGATTATATGCTCGTAGCTATCGACAAGTTCACTAAGTGGATTGAGGCAAAGCCGATAAACTCGTCAGACGTAGCATCAGCGGTCAAGTTCATCAAAAGTATCGTTTTTCGATTTGGAGTTCCTCATAGCATCGTCACAGACAATGGCAGCAACTTCACCTCTAAGGAATTCAAGGCGTATTGTGCAGAGGTAGTCATCAAATTACAATTTGCGTCAGTTGCGCACCCGCAAACCAATTGTCAAATCGAGAAAACGAACGGCATCATCTGCAACAGCATCAAGAAGCTCATGTTAACACCATTGGAAAAAGCTCGACACACATGGCCAGAGGAGTTGCCTAGCGTGCTATGGAGTATACGGACGACACCCAATACAGCGACACAAGAAACTCCATTTTTTCTGGTTCATGGAGCTGAGGCAGTGCTCCCGATAGAGATAGAACACAATTCCCCGAGAGTGGCGGAATTTGATGAAGAAACCTCGAGAAAGGCACTGGAAGATGACGTTG
This sequence comes from Lolium multiflorum, assembly GCA_030979885.1. Lineage (NCBI taxonomy): Eukaryota > Viridiplantae > Streptophyta > Magnoliopsida > Poales > Poaceae > Lolium > Lolium multiflorum. Next base: position 93,818,797 of record CM061747.1, read on the forward strand.
GTGCACTCGACGAAGCTCGGGACGAGGTATTGTCAAGGGTCACCAAGTACCAACAAAATATGAAAAACTACCACAGTCGACGCTTGCGACCAAGATCTTTCCAAGTTGGCGACTTAGTTCTTCGGCTCACGCAAGACAGCCATGAAAAACTCGAGTCACCATGGCTAGGCCCATACATCGTCACCGAAGTAATTGAAGGAGGAGCATACAGGATAAAGGACAAGAAGACAGGGATTGCAGCCAAATCCCTGGAACGTGGCGCAGCTTAGGCGTTTTTACGCTTAAGCCGAAATATATATGTAAACATACAATGTACTGAAACGCCCGCGAGTTTTCAGACGCACTCTTTTCCTTTCAGGGCACCGAGTGGGGCTGGAAGGTTTTTAATGAGGCGGGCTCGCGGTGCTGCAATATAGTAAAAATATTGGTGGTATATATCTTTTTCTTCGACAGGCTTGGGGGCTTACCACCCGAAAAAGTTCGTTGCATACAGAAATCCGTACAATATACAAACTTACAAGTTATTTGCCTTGGTTTAAAACACCTCGCAAACCAATGAAAGTAAAAAACACTAGCCACCGAAACGCTCGGGGGCTAGGGGAAAGAAAGAACGAACAAGTTGTTTTACAGTATACATAGTGCTTATAAATTACAGGGTCCCTTTGTCAAGAAAAGTATCAACAGAAGAAGCAGATCTTCAATCATGACCTATCAGGTCATCTATGTTCATCCTTTCATCATCGGCAGATGCACCCATAAAATCAGCATAATGACCGTCCATAAAGAAGTCAGCATCCATCCGAAGGAGATCGTCGATCATTTCCTCGGCCACTGGCGTAACCCTATCATTGAATATGTCGACATACCTTCATCGTTTTTTCAACTTAGCGTGACAAGTTTCAACAACCTTGGTCATTTCCAACTTCGAATGACAAATCTGCAGCATGATCATGGAAAATCTGGCACCAGCTACTAATTGGGCTTTCACAAACCCATGGATTTGATGAGGGTTTTTGAATTTGTTCATTAGTTCATGAAGTGTCTTGGGCTGAATATTTCGAGGAAACATGGCATTATAAACCATGGCCAATGTCTTGGTGCAGAACTCAAGATATTGCCGAACTTGGCATGTGCGGTCTTGAAACCTGACGATTCGTCAGGTACGATCAGGTGTAGCCCAAAAGTTGGAGCCATGGTCCAGAGCAAGCTTGACAAGTAAGTTTGATCTCGCGTCAACTAATCTTCGGCAGAAGCATCCAAAAAGGAACCTACTCGACGGAAGTATAATAGTGAGAGACGAAAAACAAGTAAGTAACATAGAGAGGAATTTCAAGCTTGTGAAGCATACCTGCCATATCCAGGCTGGCGTCAGTCATCCATTCAAGTATATAATTTTCTCGGAAGTAGCCTCAGCAGCGACACCATCCTCTTTTAAAGTTACGGCCTCCTGAGCCTGTTGAAGGGAAATTTTTTCCCTTTCGGATGATTTTCGAGATTGTTCCATTATCACAAGCGCTTGCTTCTTCATCGACTGGAGTTGTTGTCGAAGTTCGTCCAAATCATGTACTGGATCCGCGTTCGAAGAATCTTCAACGAACTTATCAGCGGAAGTTTTCCTCGAGTAGGAGGAAGCGGGCAAAGCATCCGAAGAACGAGGGGTCGCAGTATAGTTGTCAAAAACCAACTGGATAGAAAATCCCGATATCAATCATTTAGCAAAATAGACTTCCATTAATTCTCAAGATATCTACATGGTCATTACAGAAGATTGGCTCCTAGTGAACCAATGGTACGCTGTCGCAAGCTACTACTACGGCGACAACATCAAAAGAGAGAAAAAGAAAAAGACAAAGAGAAGATGGTCTACTTGACCTCCAGCTTGGCAGAACTTGAGGAAGGAGCTGGCTTGTATCCGAGGAAGGAGAGGATCTTCTTCGAGTGCGGTTTGGCAGCTCTAATCAAGGACTGCCACTTCTCAGTCTTCATCCTCTTCGTCTCACCAGCTTTCGCCCAGTCGATGTTCTGCTGGCTTTCGGCAACCAAAGCTATGGTGCCTTCAACGCCAATCTTCAAGTTTTCTTGCCGAAGAGCTAGCCCAAGATCTTCTTTGGGAATGAAGCACTTGGTAAGGGCAGCGAAGGTGTTTGGCTGGTCTTTCTTCGGGAAGAAGTAGGGGAAAAGGCGCGAAAATGCGGCATGAGCATCAGTGATACTGCGGCCCACCAGATCCCCATGAATTTCGAGGAGGGAAAGAGCGTCGAGAAGACAGTCATCTTCAGGCTTCTGGAGTTCGAAATCCTGACTCATCTTCCCTGCTGAAACAAATTTCGGGTTATCAATAAGTATAAAGAGAAGATAATTTTTGAAGATACTTGATCGAAATGATCTACGAACTTACTGACAAAACGCCGATTCTGCGACTCCAGGCGGGCGATGACACCCTCTTCACGAGCGGTCTGCTGAGTCATTTTGTCACTCAAAGCAGTTTCAACTTTATGGAGTCTCTCTCAAAGACTTCCAACAGAGGAAGCATCTTGCTGGGCCTTTTCGCGAGCTTTTTCACTCCGCTCTAGCTCGAGGGCAAGATTATCGGCACGCTTGTTGGCTTTGGCGAGAGCCTCTGCCAAAAGAAAGGACAACAATGTCAAGATAAAAATAGCAAAAGAAAGTTCACTCGATAAAAAGGGATGATAGAAAGAAGTACCTTTCAAACTATCAACAGTATCACGGTACCCAATAAATTGAGTACCAAGACGGATGAATTCTTTCATCAGAGGCTGAAAACAAAAGAAAGGGGCGAAGAAGGTCAAAAGGGAAAAACTCAATAGAAGACAAAATAGTGGTAAGAGTTCTTACATCGTCCAAAGGAGGAGGAGTCGAACTCTCGGCTAAGAGGTTTTGCTCCTCGCCAAGCTCAATTCTCGCTCTCTTCGGCGAGGAGGCACGGGGGCTGGTGTCAACACCCGGATTTTTAAGTCCAGATGCCTATTATGCGATACATCGCAATCCCAGGAAGATTGTTGTTGCGAGACATAACAGTTGATATCATACATTCATCATTCATTACAAACCATAGTCGTCTTACAAAAGTAGATCACATGATCCAATATTACAATAATAGTTGATCTATTGATCAACGAACATCACAAGTAGCGGAAGCGAAGTAGTAGTGGACTATCTATTCCACAGGCCAACGCTTGACGTCAGAAAATACTCCTAGTTGTCGTAGACGTCCTGCTGGCCGTCATCTTGGTATTGCTGCTCCTCTTCATAGTCTGGCCATTTGAATAGCCAGGGGAACAGCCGTGAGTACTTTTAAAGTGCTCGCAAACTAATAATAGTGTAAGTATTTGATACGTCTCCGACGTATCGATAATTTCTTATGTTCCATGCTACATTATTGATGATATCTACATGTTTTATACACATTATATGTCGTATTTACGCATTTTCTGGCACTAACCTATTAACAAGATGCCGAAGAGCCATTCTTTTTCTGCTGTTTTTGGTTTTAGAAATCCTAGTAACGAAATATTCTCGGAATTGGACGAAATCAACGCCCGGGGTCCTATTTTTGCATGAATCTTCCGAAGACCGGGGGAAAGGAAGTGGGGCCACGAGGCGCCGCCACACTAGGGCGGCGCGGCTAGGCTTGGCCGCGGCCCTGGTGTGTGGGGCCCTCGTGTGGCCCCCGCGTTGCCCTTCCGCCTACTTAAAGTCTTCGTCGCGAAACCCTCCCGAGAGCCACGAGACGGAAAACCATACCGAGACGCCGCCGCCAATCCCATCTCGGGGATTCAGGAGATCGCCTCCGGCACCCTGCCGGAGAGGGGAATCATCTCCCGGAGGACTCTTCATCGCCATGATCGCCTCCGGAGTGATGAGTGAGTAGTTCACCCCGGGACTATGGGTCCATAGCAGTAGCTAGATGGTCGTCTTCTCCTTATGTGCTTCATTGTTGGATCTTGTGAGCTGCCTAACATGATCAAGATCATCTATCTGTAACACTATATGTTGTGTTTGTCGGGATCCGATGGATAGAGAATACTATGTTATGGTGATTATCAATCTATTACTTATGTGTTGTTTAAGATCTTGCATGCTCTCCGTTATTAGTAGAGGCTCTGGCCAAGTTTTTTCTCTTAACTCCAAGAGGGAGTATTTATGCTCGATAGTGGTTTCATGCCTCCATTAAATCTGGGACAGTGACAGAAAGTTCTAAGGTTGTGGATGTGCTGTTGCCACTAGGGATAAAACATTGATGCTATGTCTAAGGATGTAGTTGTTGATTACATTACGCACCATACTTAATGCAATTGTCTGTTGCTTGCAACTTAATACTGGAAGGGGTTCGGATGATAACCTGAAGGTGGACTTTTTAGTCATAGATGCATGCTGGATGGCGGTCTATGTACTTTGTCGTAATGCCCAATTAAATCTCACTATATTTATCATATCATGTATATGCATTGTTATGCCCTTTTCTATTTGTCAATTGCCCGACTGTAATTTGTTCACCCAACATGCTTTTATCTTATGGGAGATACACCTCTAGTGAACTGTGGACCCCGGTCCTATTCTTTACATCGCATACAATCTACTGCAATACTTGTTTTACTGTTTTCTTCGCAAACAATCATCTTCCACACAATACGGTTAATCCTTTGTTACAGCAAGCCGGTGAGATTGACAACCTCGCTGTTTCGTTGGGGCAAAGTACTTTGGTTGTGTTGTGCAGGTTCCACGTTGGCGCCGGAATCCCTGGTGTTGCGCCGCATCACATTTCGCCACCATCAACCTTCAACGTGCTTCTTTGCTCCTCCTGGTTCGATAAACCTTGGTTTTTTCTGAGGGAAAACTTGCTGCTGTGCGCATCATACCTTCCTCTTGGGGTTCCCAACGAACGTGTGAGTTACACGCCATCAAGCTCTTTTCTGGCGCCGGGGATCTGAAGAAAAGTTACACCACAAAGATTTCTAACTCCCACGTCAACTACACGCCAGCTCTTTTTCTGCGCGCCGGGGAGATCAAGACACGCTGCAATGGGAGTCTCCACTTCCCAATCTCTTTACTTTGTTTTTGTCTTGCTTTATTTTATTTATTACTTTGTTTGCTGCACTTAAACAAAACACACAAAAAATAGTTGCTAGCTTTACTTTATTTACTGTCTTGCTCTCTATATCAAAAACACAAAAAAATTAGTTACTTGCATTTACTTTATCTAGTTTGCTTTATTTACTGTTGCTAAAATGAATACCCATGAAAATACTAAGTTGTGTGACTTCACAAACACAAATAATAATGATTTCTTATGCACACCTATTGCTCCACCTGCTACTACAGCAGAATTCTTTGAAATTAAACCTGCTTTACTGAACCTTGTTATGAGAGATCAATTTTCTGGTGTTAGTTCTGATGATGCTGCTGCCCATCTTAATAATTTTGTTGAACTTTGTGAAATGCAAAAGTATAAGGATGTAGATGGTGATATTATTAAATTGAAATTGTTTCCTTTCTCATTAAGAGGAAGAGCTAAAGATTGGTTGCTATCTTTGCCTAAGAATAGTATTGATTCATGGACTAAATGTAAGGATGCTTTTATTGGTAGATATTATCCTCCCGCTAAAATTATATCTTTGAGAAGTAGCATAATGAATTTTAAGCAATTAGATACTGAACATGTTGCTCAAGCATGGGAGAGAATGAAATCTTTGGTAAAGAATTGTCCAACCCATGGACTGACTACTTGGATGATCATCCAAACCTTCTATGCAGGACTAAATTTTTCTTCGCGGAATTTATTGGATTCAGCTGCTGGAGGTACCTTTATGTCCATCACTTTGGGGGCGGCTACAAAGCTTCTTGATGATATGATGATAAATTACTCTGAATGGCATACGGAAAGAGCTCCACAAGGTAAGAAGGTAAATTCTGTTGAAGAAACCTCTTCCTTGAGTGATAAGATTGATGTAATTATGTCTATGCTTTTGAATGGTAGATCTAATGTTGATCCAAATAATGTTCCTTTAGCTTCATTGGTTGCTCAAGAAGAAAATGTTGATGTGAATTTCATTAAAAATAATAATTTCAACAACAATGCTTATAGGAACAACTCTGGTAATAACTATAGGCCATATCCTTCTGCTAATGGTAATGGTTATGGTAATTCTTATGGGAATTCTTACAACAATAATAGGAGTGTACCCCCTGGTCTTGAAGCCATGCTTAAAGAATTTATTAGTACACAAACTGCTTTTAACAAATCTGTTGAGGAAAAGCTTGATAAAATTGATATTATTGCTTCTAGAGTTGATAGACTTGCCTCTGATGTTGAGCTATTAAAATTGAAAGTTATGCCTAATGAGGATATTGATAAAAAGATTACTACTACAGCAAATGCCATCCAAGTTAGAATTAATGAGAATATAAGATTAATGGCTGAATTGCGTGCTAGGTGGGATAGAGAAGAAAATGAAAAACTAGCTAAAGAGAATAATGTAGCTAAAGTCTGGACTATTACCACCACTAGTAATGTTAATGATTCACATGTTGCTGCACCTCCTACTATCAATGGTAAAATAATTGGTGTTGGCAATGTTTCTACTCCTAGTGCAAAGCGTACAAAACTGCCTGAAATTGCTAAAACTGCTGAAACTGCTTGTGATAAAACTGCTGAAATTTTTTCCAACCTTGGGGACAATGATCCCATTGCTGTAGCTCATAATGATTTATATTTTGATGATTTCCACATCTCTGAAGTTATAAAGTTCTTACAAAAACTTGCTAAAAGTCCTAATGCTAGTGCTATAAATTTGGCCTTTACAAAACATATTACAAATGCTCTCATAAAAGCTAGAGAAGAGAAACTAAAACTTGAAACTTCTATTCCTAGAAAGTTAGAAGATGGTTGGGAGCCCATCATTAAAATGAAATTCAATGACTTTGAATGTAATGCTTTATGTGATCTTGGTGCAAGTATTTCTGTTATGCCTAAAAAGATTTATGACATGCTTGACTTGCCACCATTGAAGAATTGTTATTTGGATGTTAATCTTGCCGATAATGTTAAAAAGAAACCTTTGGGGAGAATTGATAATGTGCGCATTACGGTTAACAATAACCTTGTCCCCGTTGATTTTGTTGTCTTGGATATCGAATGCAATGCATCTTGTCCTATTGTGTTGGGAAGACCTTTTCTTCGAACCGTTGATGCTGTTATTGATATGAGGGAAGGTAATATTAAATATCAATTTCCTCTCAAGAAAGGTATGGAACACTTCCCTAGAAAGAGAATGAAGTTACCTTTTGATTCTATTATTAGAACAAGTTATGATGTTGATGCTTCTACTCTTGATGTTACTTGAATTACACTTTCTGCGCCTAGCTGAAAGGCGTTAAAGAAAAGATGGGAGACAACCCATGTTTTTACTACAGTACTTTGTTTTATATTTGAGTCTTGGAAGTTGTTTACTACTGTAGCAACCTCTCCTTATCATGTTTTTGTGCCAAGTAAAGTTTCTATGTTAAAGTTGATGTTATATTTGGGATCGCTGCGCAGAAACAGCATTGCTGTCTGTCACGAATTCTGGCATAAGTCTCTGTAAAAAATTCGAAAAAATCTGCAAATTTACGAGCGTGATCCTCAGATATGTACGCAACTTTCATTAGTTTTGAGTTTTTCCATTTGAGCAAGTCTAGTGCCCCTTTCAGGTTCGTCTTTACGGACTGTTCTGTTTTGACAGATTCTGCCTTTTATTTCGCATTGCCGTATTTGCTATGTTGGATGAATTCCTTTGATCCATTAATGTCCATTAGCTTTGTGCAATGTCCAGAAGTGTTAAGAATGATTTTGTCACCTCTGAATATGTGAATTTTAATTGTGCACTAACCCTCTAATGAGTTTGCTTGAAGTTTGGTGTGAAGGAAGTTTTCAAGGGTCAAGAGAGGAGTATGATATACTATGATCAAGAGGAGTGAAAGCTCTAACCTTGGGGATGCCCCGTGGTTCATCCCTGCATATTTTAAGAAGACTCAAGCGTCTAAGCTTGGGGATGCCCAAGGCATCCCCTTCTTCATCGACAACATCATCAGGTTCCTCCCTGAAACTATATTTTTATTCAGTCACATCTTATGTTCTTTACTTGGAGCGTCGGTTTGTTTTGTTTTTGTTTTTGTTTGAATAAAATGGATCCTAGCATTCACTGTATGGGAGAGAGACACGCTCCGCTGTTGCATATGGATAAATATGTCCTTAGGCTTTACTCATAATGTTCAAGGCGAAGGTTGAAACTTCTTCGTTAAATTGTTATATGGTTGGAATTGGGGAATGCTACATGTAGTAATTCTAAAATGTCTTGGATAATGTGATACTTGGCAATTGTTGTGCTCATGTTTAAGCTCTTGCATCATATACTTTGCACCCATTAATGAAGAAATACATAGAGCTTGCTAAAATCTGATTTGCATATTTGGTCTCTCTAAGGTCTAGATAATTTCTAGTATTGAGTTTTGAACAACAAGGAAGACGGTGTAGAGTCTTATAATGTTTACAATATGTCTTTTATGTGAGTTTTGCTGCACCGGTTCATCCTTGAGTTTGCTTCAAATAACCTTGCTAGCCTAAACCTTGTATCGAGAGGGAATACTTCTCATGCATCCAAATCCTTGAGCCAACCACTATGCCATTCGTGTCCACCATACCTACCTACTACATGGTATTTCTCCGCCATTCCAAAGTAAATTGCTTGAGTGCTACCTTTAAAATTCCATCATTCGCCTTTGCAATATATAGCTCATGGGACAAAATAGCCTTAAAAACTATTGTGGTATTGAATATGTACTTATGCACTTTATCTCTTATTAAGTTGCTTGTTGTGCGATAACCATGCTTCGGGGACGCCATCAACTATTCTTTGTTGAATATCATGTGAGTTGCTATGCATGTCCGTCTTGTCTGAAGTAAGAGAGATCTACCACCTTAATGGTTGGAGCATGCATATTGTTAGAGAAGAACATTGGGCCGCTAACTAAAGCCATGAATCATGGTGGAAGTTTCAGTTTTGGACATATATCCTCAATCTCATGTGAGAATATTAATTGTTGCCACATGCTTATGCATTAAAGAGGAGTCCATTATCTGTTGTCCATGTTGTCCCGGTATGGATGTCTAAGTTGAGAATAATCAAAAGCGAGAAATCCAAAATGCGAGCTTTCTCCTTAGACCTTTGTACAGGCGGCATGGAGGTACCCCTTTGTGACACTTGGTTGAAACATGTGTATTGCGATGATCCGGTAGTCCAAGCTGATTAGGACAAGGTGCGGGCACTATTAGTATACTATGCATGAGGCTTGCAACTTGTAAGATATAATTTACATAACTCATATGCTTTATTACTACCGTTGACAAAATTGTTTCATGTTTTCAAAATAAAAGCTCTAGCACAAATACAGCAATCGATGCTTTCCTCTTTGAAGGACCTTTCTTTTACTTTTATTGTTGAGTCAGTTTACCTATCTCTCTCCACCTCAAGAAGCAAACACTTGTGTGAACTGTGCATTGATTCCTACATACTTGCATATTGCACTTGTTATATTACTTTACATTGACACTATCCATGAGATATACATGTTATAAGTTGAAAGCAACCGCTGAAACTTAATCTTCCTTTGTGTTGCTTCAATACCTTTACTTTGATTTATTGCTTTATGAGTTAACTCTTATGCAAGACTTATTGATGCTTGTCTTGAAGTACTATTCATGAAAAGTCTTTGCTTTATGATTCATTTGTTTACTCATGTCATTACCATTGTTTTGATCGCTGCATTCATTACATATGTTTATAATAGTATGATCAAGGTTATGATGGCATGTCACTCCGAAATTATCCTTGTTATCGTTTACCTGCTCGGGACGAGCAGAACTAAGCTTGGGGATGCTGATACGTCTCCGACGTATCGATAATTTCTTATGTTCCATGCTACATTATTGATGATATCTACATGTTTTATACACATTATATGTCGTATTTACGCATTTTCTGGCACTAACCTATTAACAAGATGCCGAAGAGCCATTCTGTTTTCTGCTGTTTTTGGTTTCAGAAATCCTAGTAACGAAATATTCTCGGAATTGGACGAAATCAACGCCCAGGGTCCTATTTTTGCACGAAGCTTCCAGAAGACCGAGGGGAAAGGAAGTGGGGCCACGAGGCGCCGCCACACTAGGGCGGCGCGGCCTAGGCTTGGCCGCGCGGCCCTGGTGTGTGGGGCCCTCGTGTGGCCCCGTTGTGCCCCTACTTAAAGTCTTCGTCGCGAAACCCTCTGGAGAGCCACGAGACGGAAAACCTTCGGAGACGCCGCCGCCGCCAATCCCATCTCGGGGATTCAGGAGATCGCCTCCGGCGCCCTGCCGGAGAGGGAATCATCTCCCGGAGGACTCTTCATCGCCATGATCGCCTCCGGAGTGATGAGTGAGTAGTTCACCCCTGGACTATGGGTCCATAGCAGTAGCTAGATGGTCGTCTTCTCCTTATGTGCTTCATTGTTGGATCTTGTGAGCTGCCTAACATGATCAAGATCATCTATCTGTAATACTATATGTTGTGTTTGTCGGGATCCGATGGATAGAGAATACTATGTTATGGTGATTATCAATCTATTACTTGTGTGTTGTTTAAGATCTTGCATGCTCTCCGTTATTAGTAGAGGCTCTGGCCAAGTTTTTGCTCTTAACTCCAAGAGGGAGTATTTATGCTCGATAGTGGGTTCATGCCTCCATTAAATCTGGGACAGTGACAGAAAGTTCTAAGGTTGTGGATGTGCTGTTGCCACTAGGGATAAAACATTGATGCTATGTCTAAGGATGTAGTTGTTGATTACATTACGCACCATACTTAATGCAATTGTCTGTTGCTTGCAACTTAATACTGGAAGGGGTTCGGATGATAACCTGAAGGTGGACTTTTTAGGCATAGATGCATGCTGGATGGCGGTCTATGTACTTTGTCGTAATGCCCAATTAAATCTCACTATATTTATCATATCATGTATATGCATTGTTATGCCCTTTTCTATTTGTCAATTGCCCGACTGTAATTTGTTCACCCAACATGCTTTTATCTTATGGGAGAGACACCTCTAGTGAACTATGGACCCCGGTCCTATTCTTTACATCGCATACAATCTACTGCAATACTTGTTTTACTGTTTTCTTCGCAAACAATCATCTTCCACACAATACGGTTAATCCTTTGTTACAGCAAGCCGGTGAGATTGACAACCTCATTGTTTCGTTGGGGCAAAGTACTTTGGTTGTGTTGTGCAGGTTCCACGTTGGCGCCGGAATCCCTGGTGTTGCGCCGCATCACATTTCGCCACCATCAACCTTCAACGTGCTTCTTGGATCCTCCTGGTTCGATAAACCTTGGTTTCTTTCTGAGGGAAAACTTGCTGCTGTGCGCATCATACCTTCCTCTTGGGGTTCCCAACGAACGTGTGAGTTACACGCCATCAGTATTCTTAATTTTAGTAAGGGGTGCTAAGCTCTAGGTTTAATTGCATAAAGCCAATTTTAGTTCATAAGCATTTAATAAAGGACTCTTCATTTGCTAACTAACTCAAGTGGGAACATTAGTGTCATTCCCACAACTCAGTTGTGATTCAAGTCAAGTCACCATTTCAATTCATCAGTCCTTTTTAAGAAAACATCTGACAACGGAACAGTATGGCCTTTCCAATCGTCCGTAACCGTGGACACGGCTATTCGAATAGGTTTACACTCTGCAGAGGTTGTACACTTGTGCCACAACTTTTGATTACATCCATCAGGGATAACCCTAAATAATCATAACTCAGTATGTGGATCATCAACCATAACCTTTCACTTACATACCCTAGTATAGGCACCTCTCCCCATGAGCTTGGCCTCCCAGTGAAGACAAACCGTCAACCTGGGAACTGCACATGGCTTGGGCCGGACATTCACCTCATTTCACATCATTTCACGTCATTTCACATCATTTCACTTTCAACGGAGGCAGCCTCGGCATAACCCCTATGACGCTTGTTTAGAGGGAACCCATACTAAGATGCATAAACTTCCAGTTAAGCCCTACCGATAATCAGGTATTGTGGGGGTACTAAATAATTGGAATGGTATCGCATCCGAACCCAACCATCAGTTTTTATCAAATTCATCATGTCATTCAAGTCACTTTCACCTTCAAAATCTTTCAAAGTCATTTCATTTCACATGTTCCCATCTAGAGTAGTCAATTTTATTTGTTAGCACTAGCAACTAGTCATGGGGGGTGCTAACTAGCTTGTATTGCTTTAGGCTAGATTTGATGCTCTTGTTCTACTCTATATCTAGACCAAGTGAATCATGAATCAAAAAGTAAACTTTGATAAACCAAAATCAATAAAGCTTGTAAAGTAAAAACTTGGGATGGGATCATTAAGCATAAAGTATGATGTAGTGGTGCCTTGCTCTTGCAGAGCTTTGCACTTTGCAAGAATATTAGCTGATGAGGACATCCCATCTATTGATACAACCGCTGTACCTACAACCACACAAATTCAAGGACCAATCACTCGAGCTCGTGCCAAACAACTTAACTATCAGGTACTTTCGTTTCTTGGAACTATTCCTCACATACATGAGAATATGATGCTGCCTAAATCAGATGTGTTTGTTACTCTTAGGAATGATGGACCTAGCATGGATGAGAGGGACAAGCATTGGAGCATGATCACACATGGAGGAGATGGCAGCAAACATGTGAGGATTGAAGAGGACGCTGCGAGTGGAGATTTCAGAACTTTGAAGCCACCATAATTGGAGATGAAGACATGGACGAAATATAGAGTTCTCCACTTCATAATTTCATCCACATGAGTCCATGGTGCTACGACACCATTAGTTTTGGGCCAGGCCCATGTAATTTTCGCAGGATTTAAGTCAGCCACTTTTTAGAGTCCGTATTGAAGGGGGAAAGGCCTTCTAGGGTTTGGTTCGGCCACCATATGCATGGCTGGCCGAAACCCCACCTTTTCCTCCTTTAAATACCCCCATAGCCGTCACATTTAGACTCGGATTTTGATTAGATTAAAAGTTAGCCATTGCTGCAACTCTCGTGTACTTCTTTTGAGGCCAACGCCCAGAACAAGACCGACTATTCGGAATCCCACCTCAATAAAGCTTTCATCTATATCCGCAATATCTTGATTGCATTATTAGTTCTTACTTGTTCTCGATTTCAGGTAGGAATTAAGACCCTCGTTGGTCAGGCTGATCGTGCATCCGCAAGATCAGTAACTCCCGGAGATTGTCCTAGCAATTGCATTGGCGCACGAGCTTTGCACGTGTAGTCAGATCGTCAAGCATGAACTCCACCAACAAATCGACGCTATCCTTGTCTCATCGAAAGATCGGACACCTTTGCCCTATCATTAGCTTGCCTTGGTTGGTGTACTGATCAAAGTGGTCTTCTTCTTCCTGGAAGTAGACCTCCTCCTCCTGGTACTCCTCGGTACTAGCGTCTAAAAACGGATACGAGGTACACAACCACCAAACAAATCTTAAGGGCTAGACTAAACACACCAATGGTTCACACAAGCTATCACAACATTATTATCATGTTGGTTGACTTTGTTTTCTTCTTAAGACAAATAATTTCCTCTCATTACAAATATTCATTAGGGTTTCTATTTTTTTCTTTGGAGAAATAATTTCCTCTCATTGAATCTGGTTAAGATTTAATCTCCTCCAATAATAATATATGATCCCATGTTGACCAAGGTCAACACTTCATAATTATCATTTGGGAAAATGATTTAAATGAGGTAATATACCTCGTGTAATTTAATACTACCTTATTAATAATTTAATATCATCAAATAATACAATATGAGATTTATTAGACTAAAGTCACTACCTCATGTTGAATTACTTGAGACAAAGATTAAATGAGAGAAAATACCTCTCATATGATTTAATAAATAGTTTTGAACAAATTAAATGGACTAGAAATAGCCATATAGACATTATTTATTCTAGGCCATGATCATGTGAGACAACCATGTCATATTTTTACATATTCAGATAGACATTATGAAATGTGATTTTTGAGAGTTGGAATCAACTCAAAATCATTTATGGTTGATTTTTAATAAATGTTTGAAGTTTGAAAAGGCCCTGCCTTGTTATTTTTATCACATTAATTCTACAATGAATCTAGGGTTGAGACCAGTGTAGTTATTTAGATAATTTCCTAAGCTTTCCAAATATATAAAATTTATTAAATTTGGCCAAGTAGATTTATTTCTATTTAATTTTGAACATGGCATCACTGAGTAATTTGAATAAATCGAAATATTTGAATTTGAATCCGTGGGCTTAGGCGGGAAACACAGTTGGGCCAAACAGAGAAAAAAAGGAATGGGCCGGCGCAACAGTGTGTCTCGCACACACGGGCCGTCTGACGCTGGGTCCCACGCGTCAGTGGGTCATAACGATCGAATCGGTATGGGCTAACGAGGGACGCACGATTAGATCGCGATCCAACGGCTCTCAGCCATCGTCGTCGACGGTGAGAGGCGAGCGTGGCGGCAGGGGCAGGGGGTCGGGGAGCTCACCGGCGCTCTGGCGGTCGTCGGCGAGGTGCGTGGTGACGTTGTGGTCGACGGCGAGGCTCCAGGTACAGGCGGCGTCGCTGGAGGTGGCGCCAATCGTCTCCTCCTTCTGCGGCGGCGCTACGGGCTCCGATGATCAAATTAGTGATCTACTGGTGGAATTGGGAAGCAGGAGTGCTCGAGGAGGGTCAGAGAGGAGAGTGGAAGCTGATGGTGTGGTGGATTGAGGTGCGGGAGTGCCCCTTTTATAGCGGCGAGGCGAGGCCGTGGTGCTGCGGTGAGGTCAGCCATGGCGACGCGTCTACAGGGGCGGCATGGCTCGGGTGCTGACGCGAGCGTGTTGGCAACGTCACGGCGGTCACGTTGCGCTTGATTGCGGTGAAAACGATGCAGAGACGAGGGCAGGCGAGCGTTGTCTCTGTCGCAGGTACCGGCGGAGTTCGTCGACGGTGTCGTCGTCTACAGCGTTCCCGCGGGCCAGTGGGCATGTCTAGCGCGTAGCTAGTGGCGTGGAGGAGCTGGTGGCGTAGGTCAGCGGGACGAGGTCACGCTCTGGCACGCTCCAGTGCGTGTCCGTGCGCACTCTGGCGTGCGCGGTGCGTCACTGGGCGTCCTTGTGCTGGCACGTGTGGTGCTCCTCTTCGTCGACCACGGTGTCTAGTGTGTGCATGAGAGTGAGAGGGATGCGTTTGACAATGTTTGGCACGTTAGAAAAGTGTAGAGAGAGGAATGGCATGGTGAGGTGATGTCATGCCACGGCATGGCATTGTTCTCGAATATTTTGTGCAAACCAGTGCGTCTCCAGGCCTGGCATCGTGCAAGGAGTGGATAGAGGTACTAATGGTGACATAGGTTGGATGGTTAGGGCAAAAACACACTGGATATAAGCATGTATGGAGTTGGCAGCAAGGTGCACACCATGTGTTCTACCAAATGGCCGCAAGAGAGAAATTTTCAAATTTTGAAATGAATTTTGGTGGAGTTGATTCATATAATATTTGGCACACAATGGTGGTGGTGGTTTGCAAAGTTGAGTTGGTTTGTGAAATTTCAAAATGTGTATGATCTAGTTTTTGTTTCAATGTTGCCACTTGGCTTGATGATAATTTGAAATCTAGGAAGAATTTGCAGGGGTGTGCTTTACCAAAGTTGTTCACCTTGATGTGGTCTTGGATGAGGTGCAAATAGTTGAGGTTGTTTAGTTTAAAAATCTCTTAATACAGAGGCTCAAAGTAGGTGTCATGTTATAATTGGCAGTTTTGACCATTATCTCATGTGAGCTCAATTTGAATTCAGATTTGATTTGATTTGTGTTTCTTTGATTCTAAAAGTGTTCTTAAGTGTTTAGTGACATTCTCCAACCAATGGCACAAGCCAAATTGGCCTAGGTTATGATTTGACAAAAATGGCCATAAGCACATGTATGTGATGAATTGCATTTTTCTTATTTCTTTTTCTTTCTCTCTTATGGATCATGGGATCATGTGTTAGGGTTTTAGCACATTGTAAAAGGTTGCAAACACTCATCATGGCAATCACACAAGGAATTAAGTATGAGCACTATGCATGACACATGATATAATAAAAGTTTTTGTTAGTCCTAAATTTTGATCAAGTGGAAATCCTTTTCTTTATTTATTGAAAAATTGGGATGTTACAAGCCCTTCCCCCTTAGAAAAGATCTCGTCCCGAGATCTTAAAGAAAACTAGGTACTAAAGAGATCTGGGAATTCAGTCCTCATGTAATCTTCTCGCTCCCAAGTGGCTTCTTCTTCGGTATGGTTGCTCCATTGAATCTTCAGGAACTTGATACTCCTGGTGCGGGTGGTTCTGAAAGCTTCTTCCAGGATGCGAATAGGTACTTCGCGATACGTCAAGTCCTTGTTGATATCCACCGATCTACGATCGATGTTCTTGAAAACCTCGGTCTTCTCCGGCACTTCCAAGCACTTCCGGAGTAATGAGATGTGAAACACGTCGTGCACAGCCGACATTTCTTCCGGCAGTTCCAGTTGATAAGATACTTTTCCACAGCGACTCAGTACTTTGAATGGTCTGACATATCGGGGTGCAAGCTTTCCTCTAAGTTTGAATCTCTGCATTCCTTTGAGGGGTGACACTTTAAGATATACAAAATCTCCGATCTCGAAGGTCATCTCTCGGTGTCTCTTGTCGGTGTAACTCTTCTGTCTTGATTGAGCAGTCTTGAGGTACTCGCGGATCTTGTGCACCTTCTCTTCAGCTTCTCGGAGAACATCTGGTCCAAAGACTTGGCTCTCTCCGACTTCCGACCAATTCAGAGGGGTACGGCGCTTCCTTCCGTACAGGGCTTCAAAGGGGGCCATTTGTAAGCTGGCTTGATAACTGTTGTTGTACGAGAATTCTGCGTAAGGTAGGCAGTCTTCCCACTTAGATCCATATTCCAGTACACAAGCTCTCAACATGTCTTCGAGTATCTGGTTGACCCTTTCCGTCTATCCATCAATCTGCGGGTGATATGATGTGCTGAAATTCAGCCGGGTTCCTAGTCCTTCATGTACTTTCTGCCAGAATCTTGAGGTGAATTGGGATCCTCTATCTGACACAATTGACTTCGGGGTTCCGTGCAGGGCGACTATTCTGGAGATATACAACTCAGCTAGCTTTGGTCCTTGATAGGTGGTCTTGACGGGTATGAAATGGGCTACCTTGGTTAATCTATCGACCACTACCCAAATATAATCATTTCCTTTACTCGATTTGGGCAATCCAGTGATGAAGTCCATTCCTGCAGAATCATACTTCCATTCCAGAATCTGTAAGGGTTGCAGCAATCCTGCGGGTCGCTGATGTTCTGCTTTGACTCTCTGGCAGATATCACACTTGGCGATGTAGCTTCCAATCTCTCTCTTCATTCCATGCCACCAAAATTGTTCCTTCAAATCTTGATACATCTTGGTTCCTCCGGGATGAATGGAGTAAAGGGTGTCATGGGCTTCCTTCAGGATAACTTGCTTCAACTCTGAATCTGCTGGCACACATAGGCGTCCGTTGTACCAAAGAACTCCTTCTTCATCTTCGGTGAATCCCGGTGCCTTTCCTGCAGCTATTTGGCTCTTGATTCCGTCAATACTAGCATTTCCTTTCTAGGCTTCTTTGATCTGGCTAATCAAGGTAGGCTGAAGCTCTATGCTTGCTAGGTATCCTTCACTAACTAGCTCCAGTCTAAACTGCTCAAATTCTTCATACAAGCTAGGTTGTTCTGCTGCTATCATGGAGTTCAGCTGACACGGCTGTCTACTCAAAGCATCCGCTACCACATTGGCCTTGCCGGGGTGGTAGTGAATTTCTAGGTCATAATCCTTAATCAATTCTATCCATCTTCTCTGCCTCATGTTCAGCTCCTTCTGAGTGAAAATGTACTTCAGGCTCTTGTGATCCGAATAGATCTCGCATCGATTACCCATGAGGTAATGACGCCATACTTTCAAAGCTAAAACTACGGCTGCAAGCTCGAGGTCATGGGTTGGATAATTCTGCTCATGTTGCTTCAGTTGCCTAGACAGATAAGATATCACTTTGCCTTCTTGCATCAACACACATCCAAGACCAATCTTGGATGCGTCACAATAGACGTCGAATGGCTTGGTGATGTCGGCATGATCAGGATTGGGGCTGTGGTTAATCGTTCCTTAAGCTTATGAAAGCTCTCTTCACATTTGTCTGTCCATTCAAACTTCTTGTCCTTCTTCAACAGTTGTGTCATCGGTCTTGCGATGCTTGAAAATCCTTCAACAAATCTGCGGTAATATCCCGCTAATCCAAGAAATGCGCGGACCTCGGTCTGAGTGGTTGGGGCTTTCCATTCTTCCACGGTCTTGATCTTGGCGGGATCTACGGCAATTCCTCCTGCAGACAAGATATGTCCCAGGAATCCTACTTCCTTCAACCAAAACTCACATTTGCTGAACTTGGCATATAACTTGTGCTCCCTAAGGGTTTCTAGGATAATCTCCAAGTGTTGCTCATGTTCTTCTTCGGATTTGGAGTAGATTAGAATGTCGTCGATGAAGACAACGACAAACTTATCCAAAAAGTTCATGAAGATCTTATTCATGAGGTTCATGAAATAAGCGGGGGCATTGGTTAATCCAAATGACATGACGTTGTACTCATACAACCCATATCTGGTGGTGAAGGCAGTTTTGGGGATATCCGTTGCACGAATCTTCAGCTGATGATAACAAGTCCTAAGATCAATCTTAGAAAACACTCTGGTCAACTGGTCAAACAGGTCTTCTATCTTGGGTAAGGGATACTTGTTCTTGATGGTGACATCGTTAAGCTTACGGTAATCCGTACATAAACAAGTGGCACCGTCCTTCTTATCCACAAACAAAACTGGGGATCTCCAGGGTGATGCACTTGGTTGGATTAAACCTTTGGCTAGCATATCATCCAGTTGCTTCTTCAGTTCCACTAACTCTGTCGGATTCATACTATAGGCTCTCTGGGCTATAGGTCATGTTCCAGGGATTAACTCAATGATAAACTCGATATCCCAATCTGGGGGCATACCGGGTAGATCATCAGGAAACACATCGGGGTATCTACAGACGACCCTGATTTGATCCAAAGTTGGCTTGGCTAAACTCTGGTTGCAGGTAAACTTTCTGGGCAGCCTTTCAGATATGTGCTCTACTAACACTCCGGTGTTACTAGTCATGGTGATGGCCTTCTTGGCACAATCAATCAATCCATGGTGTTTGGACATCCAATCCATACCCAGTACTACTTCCAAACCTTTTGTTCCCAGAACAATCAAATTTGCATAAAAATCTACTTCATGTATTCTGATAGGCACATCTTTGCAAATTTTTCTAGCTTTTGTTGTTGAACCAGGTATTTGAACTATCATGACATGCTTCAAACTGATTGGTTGAATTTTACTAGTGCATGCAAAATCTTCAGTGACAAACGAATGTGATGCTCCAGAATCAAACAACACTCTTGCAGGTACTGAGTTAACAGAAAACATACCCAGTACAACATCTGGTGCTTCCTGGGCTTCTTCCGCACTCATGTGAAAGAGGCGGCCATTGCTGTTGTTGGGGTTGTTGGGGTGAACTTTCTGCCGGTGGAGACATGGCGTTGCTGCTGAGCAGGTGCAGCGGTGTTGGGGGTGGTCTTGGCTAGCTTCTTGGGGCACTCGTTGGATTAGTGTCCCACAGTTCCGCATTCATAACAAGTCACTGTTGACTTGTCCTTGGGTGTGACGGGGATGGCGTTGCTCCCAGTCCTTGGAGCATTATTGGGGTTGTTGTTGTCGGTGGCTCTCATCGGGGCGTGGTTGAAGTTGTTGTTATGGTTGGCATGGGGGTTGTTGTTGATGTGGCCTCCTAGCCTGGGGTGTCCTCCACTCCGGTTCTGAAAACCCGGACGTGACATCTGCATCTGGGGCTTGTTGCTTCTTGGGGCAAAACCTCCGCTTGAGCTGGGGCGATACATTGGGGTATTGCTGGGCCCACTCTGGTGCGTCATGCGGCGTTTGCGGTTCTCGTTGGCTTGATGGAGTTTTCCCTCCATCTGGATGGCGGAGTCCACCAAGGCTTCTAAGTCGGCGAAGGGGATGTTGACTAGCACCGTCTGCATCTCGTCGTGCAGTCCGTTCAGGAATCTCTCCTTCCTCTTCTATGTGGTGTCGGTCTCATCCGGGTCGTACCTTGACAGAGTGAGGAATCTGTCGCGGTATTCTACCACGGACATTATGCCCTTCTTGAGTTCCCTGAACTCATCCCTCATCTTCTTGATTAGACCCGGGGGCACGTGATACTTGCTGAACTTGAGCTTGAAATCTGCCCAAGTCATGATCTGTCCCGCATTCATTGCGCGGGTGCTGGTCCACCAGGCTCGGGCCTGCTAAGTAATGAGTGGCGAACAGGACTTTCTCGTTTCCCGCAACTTCCAAGTTGTTCTCCATTGTCTGGAGCCAGTCATCAGCATCGAGTGGCTCTTCGGTTTCGCTAAACATGGGTGGGTTGGTGTTCTGGAAGTTCTTGAGTTTTGATCCTGGGTGATCATGGTTTCCATGGCCATGGTTGTTGTTGGCTATCTGTTGTAGTGCCGCAATGTTGGCTTGCCTTTCAGCTCTCTCATCTTCTCTATCTGCCATTAGGGTCTGCAACAGTTGCATCATTGGATCTTGATTTGCGCTGCGAGTCGGAGGGGACATCTGAACATTGAGATATATCATGAGATAAGAGGGAATTTTCTATGGCTTGTTTTGGGTAAGTTCACAAATTTAAAACTTGAATTCTTTTGATGTTGAACACAAACACACATTCATTCATTCAAACATCACATATTACAAGCTAACACATCCATGGTTTTAAGAACCATTTTACTCGCGCTACGATACAAGGGACGGGATACAAACTCACACCTACACACGTGATCAGGTGCAACTACTCATCATCATCATCCACATCGATCGGGATGAAGTCATCTTCTCCGGCCTCCAGGAACACATAGTCCTCCACATCAGTGTACTCGTCTTCCTCAAAGTCATCGTCATCACTCAGGAACGCTTCTCCTCCCTGAATGTCTTCACCTTCTTCTTCCATCTCCCTCAGCTGGTCCTCTTGGGCCTTGACAGTTGCCTCCAAGGATACTATCTTTGCGCGGAGGCGCGCAATGGTAGCGTCCTTCTTGGCACGCTGCTGGCGGAGTGACTTGCGGTCCTTTGCAAGCATCTTGATAGCATCGGCATGCTGAGCCAGGTGGAGGTGAGTCTGGTTGGCGTAGACACGAGCGTTGTCCAGCTCCTTCGGGTCTCGTGCAGCATAAAGTCCAGGTGCTCCATGTGGTACTTCAGCACCGGGTGTGATGACAGTGCCATGGGTCCTCCAGTGGAATCATGCCTTGCAAAGTGAGCAAAGCGAGTTCCCTGGAGCTCAGTCACATGCTGCCCACACAGACGGGCAAGTGCTTCCTGTAGAGCACGAGTGAGTCCGTCCAGCCAGTTCCTTTCTGATGAGGACATCCCATCTATTGATACAACCGCTGTACCTACAGCCACACAAATTCAAGGACCAATCACTCGAGCTCGTGCCAAACAACTTAACTATCAGGTACTTTCGTTTCTTGGAACTATTCCTCACATACATGAGAATATGATGCTGCCTAAATCAGATGTGTTTGTTACTCTTAGGAATGATGGACCTAGCATGGATGAGAGGGACAAACATTGGAGCATGATCACACATGGAGGAGATGGCAGCAAACATGTGAGGATTGAAGAAGACGCTGCGAGTGGAGATTTCAGAACTTTGAAGCCACCATAATTGGAGATGAAGACATGGACGAAATATAGAGTTCTCCACTTCATAATTTCGTCCACATGAGTCCATGGTGCTGCGACACCATTAGTTTTGGGCCAGGCCCATGTAATTTTCGCAGGATTTAAGTCAGCCACTTTTTAGAGTCCGTATTGAAGGGGGAAAGGCCTTCTAGGGTTTGGTTCGGCCACCATATGCATGGCTGGCCGAAACCCCACCTTTTCCTCCTTTAAATACCCCCATAGCCGTCACGTTTAGACTCGGATTTTGATTAGATTAAAAGTTAGCCATTGCTGCAACTCTCGTGTACTTCTTTTGAGGCCAACGCCCAGAACAAGACCGACTATTCGGAATCCCACCTTTTCAATAAAGCTTTCATCTATATCCGCAATAATTCTGATTGCATTATTAGTTCTTACTTGTTCTCGATTTCAGGTAGGAATTAAGACCCTCGCTGGTCAGGCTGATCGTGCATCCGCAAGATCAGTAACTCCCGGAGATTGTCCTAGCGATTGCATTGGCGCATGAGCTTTGAGGCTATACTGTTTTTAGACCTTGGGGATCAGTTTGAGACACTTGCCATCATAGTGATTTTTCGCACCTCGCGTCGCCACATCATCGCCACCTCATCACTTCTAGTTGCTTGTGTGCCGCGCCGTGACCTCGTTTGTGTTCTAGGCTCGCGTCTC
Source organism: Lolium multiflorum (assembly GCA_030979885.1). NCBI lineage: Eukaryota > Viridiplantae > Streptophyta > Magnoliopsida > Poales > Poaceae > Lolium > Lolium multiflorum. The sequence goes on from CM061747.1 coordinate 93,841,433, forward strand.
TAGTACGGTCTAGCCTAGGACCAGCACAGTACCGTTGTTGAGCATACTTTCAATACTGCATTGCTGTTTTGACAATTGCTGTTTTGCTACCATATTAGCCTTCCTACAGCTCCACATATTGTCTCCACGTGCTTGGTGTCGACCCCTGGTAATCGCTTTGGCAATCCTTGGAGACGCTGATTCCTGCTGGTTGCCACATCGCCTTCCTACTGTTTGGTAAGAACTTGTAAGAGCTTCGTATTTTGCTTGACGGATTACGCGTGAACCACCATATTCCGTAGTTTGTAGGCATATACATTTGTTGCTTGTTGCATACTAACCATGACAGGCACAGAGTCGGCGAACGTTGACCCGGATAAGATGACGAATGCAGAGATGCATGCTCACTTCACCCATCTTTTGGGCGGGCATGCAACCGACGTGGATGGGCGCCTTGGTGATGTTGACGCCAAACTCACCGACGCGCTGGACAAGATCGATGGCCTCGAGGCAGCTTTCAACTCCAAGCTCGACGCCAAGTTCCAGGAGTTGTTGACTCGGTTACCGCCACCTCGCGACAACGTGCGACGCCGCGCACGCCGCGTTCCTCGTGCGGACGTTCCTGCGGGTACCGCTCCTGCTGCAGCAGCCGCACCTGACGCGCCTTCTGATGAAGGATACGAGGATTATGGAGAGTACGAGGACGAGCAGGTCGATGAGAACAAGCTGGATGGCGAAGTCGAACAACCTGCACCTGGTCGCCCGCGACAACTGAACCGCCACGCTCGCCCACCTCCACGGCCGGTACGTGATGATGATCATGTTGCTAAACTTAAATTGAATATTCCGCCATTTGAGGGTAGATATAATCCTGATGCATATCTTACTTGGGAATTGGAAGTAGAACAACGCTTTGCATGTTTACGATATCCTGATCATTTGCGTGTTAGTGCTGCCACTTGTGAGTTCACAGATTTTGCATCTATTTGGTGGTCTGAACATTGTAGAGTACATCATGCTAATATTCCTACTACCTGGGTTGGTTTAAAACTTGCTATGCGTACTCGTTTTGTTCCTCCACATTATCAGCGTGATTTGCTTAAAAAATTGTCTCGCTTAGAACAAGGAAAAAATTCTGTAGAAGACTATTATCAAGAATTGCAAACTGGCATGATTCGATGTGGTATTGTAGAGGATAATGAGGCTATGCTTGCACGTTTCTTTGGTGGTTTGAATAAAGAGATTCAGCATATTTTAGATTATAAGGAGTACAACACTATTACTCGCTTGTTTCATCTTGCTTGCAAAGCTGAACGTGAAGTGCAGGATCGTCAACCACCATGGAGAAGAGCTAATATTTCTGCAGGTCGTACATCGTCGTGGACTCCGCGACAATCAGCGCCACCATCTCGTGGGGCTGCATCAGCACCTTCTACCTCCAAGTACACCGCGCCTGCATCACGAGCACCACCTGCTGCTACTCCACCACCATCCGCTGGTCCTCCTCGGAGTTCATCTTCCATGGCCTCCACGGGGAAGACGCGCGACATTCAATGTCGCAAATGCTTGGGATTTGGACACATAGAGAGAGAATGCAGAACCAAGCGTGTGATGTTGGTGCGTGAAGATGGAGAATATGATTCTGCAAGTGACTTTGATGAAGATACATTGGCCCTTATTGCTGCACGTGATGGCGCCAATTCTGATTCTGAGAGAGAGATGGAGGTAATGGAAGCTGACACTGCTGATCAGTACAGGAGCTTAGTTGCACAACGTGTGTTGAGCGTGCAATTGAGCAAATCTGAGCATGATCAACGCCACAATCTGTTCCAAACAAGAGGCGTTGTAAAAGAGCGAGCTATACGGATCATCATTGATGGAGGGAGCTGCAATAATCTGGCTAGCGTTGACATGGTGGAGAAGCTTTCTCTACCCACACGACAGCGCACACATCCATATTACATTCAATGGTTTGAGAGCTCTCGGAAGCTCAAGGTAACAAGAACTACACGTGTGCATTTTACTATTGGTACATATTCTGATTTTGTTGATTGTGATGTTGTACCTATGCAAGCTTGTTCTTTGTTACTTGGTAGACCTTGGCAATTTGATAGAGAATCTGTTCATCATGGTAGAACTAATCAGTATTCTCTTATGCATGATGGAAAGAAAATTGGTCTCAAACCTATGACTCCTGAACAAATATTAAAAGATGATCTTGCTAGAGCTAGTAGAGTAAAAAACGAGGAGAAAAATAAGAGTGAAAATCAGATTGTTGCTGCAGATTTTGTGCCACATAAGACTAATACTAAATCTGATTCAAACCATGCTACTGAAATTCGTTTGAAAAATCCTTGTTTGCTTGCTAGCAAATCTGATATTGCTGAACTTGATGTGAACACTACTCAATGCTATGCTATTATTTGCAAAGAAGTTTTGTTTTCATTTGAGGATATGCCTCCTTCTTTCACTACAAGAAAAGTTCTGATAGACAACGTCCCAAAATCGTCAACTAAGGGGCATTTTTCGTCGCCTATGGGCCTAACCTGACGATATGGGTTCTGTTGTCGAAACTGCGTCAGGCAAAGTCCTACGACGTTTTTTTCGGTCCGTCGCCTTTGGGCGCCCTTCCGCCACGGAAAATCGGACCGTTGCGCAAGTGTTTTCGGGAGCCCGTTGACTGCTGACATCATGCAAACTGACAAGTGGCAGACGCGTTAACCGGCTGCAACCCCGTGGTAGATGGTAGGCCCACACGAGGCCTGCCACGTCTTAAGCGGGCCGGCCCATTAAGTTTGCGGGCCGGGCCAGCTGACTTAGTTTGACCGGTCAACTATATAGCTGGGCTGGTCCATTAGTTACGTGGGCCGGGCCTAACCTCTAAGGTTGACTGGTCAAAACTTAAACGGGCCGGCCCACTAAGCATGTGGGTCGGGCCGAATGCACTCGTTTGACCGGTCAGCAGGCAAAAGGGCCGGCCCACAAGACATGCGGGGCCCACTTTCCTGTTATCGGGCCGGCCCATTTAACAAGTGGGGTCCACCTTTAAGCAACTGGGTCGGCCCAAGAAGTTAGTGGGCCGGCCCAATTAGCATGTGGGTCCCACATTCCTGTTAAAGGACCGGCCCGTTTAGTATGTGGGGTCCACCATATAGCAACTGGGCCGACCCACGGAGTTAGTGGGCCGGCCCAATAAGCAGGTGGGTCCCACTTTCCTATTAAAGGGCCGGCCCATTTAGTACGTGGGGTCCACCATATAGCAACTGGCCCAACAAGATAGTGGGCGGGCCAAAAACACAGTGGGTCCCACATTCTAGTTAAAGGGCCGGCCCATTTAGTATGTGGGGTCCACCATATAGCAAGGGCTGGCCCAACAAGATAGTGGGCCGGGCCAAAAACACAGTGGGTCCCTTTCTGTTAAAGGGCCAGCCCATTTAGTATGTGGGGTCCACCATATAGCAAGTGGGCTGGCCCAACAAGATAGTGGGACGGCCCAATAAGCAGGTGGGGCCCACAGTGGTGTAACCGGGCCGGCCTAGTAACTAAGTGGGGTCCACCAAAACGCAAGTGGGCTGGCCCAACAGGTCGGCGGGCCGGCCCAGAAATATATGCGGGGCCCACTATCCTGTTAACGGGCCCAATTAGCAAGTGGGGTCCACCACAAAGTTAGTGGGCCGGCCCAATAAGTGGGCCGGCCCGTAGTGGGTGGGGTCCACCTTTTATATGCCGGCATAATAGGCGCTTTAGGATTTTGCGGGCCGGCATATATGTGATTTCGCTTAATTGGGTCGTTTAAGGGATGGGAATTTGTGATTTAGATACTGAGAATATTTACGCAGCACATGATTTCTGTCGGATAGCCTCACTTACCACAAGCACCATAGAAAAAATGCGCGAAAGAACTATAAAAACTAACTAAATATTACATCAGCTGCAAGGCTTTGAAAAAATATTACAGAACCCAGAGAAATTGAATGGTAATTAAACCTAGCAATACAATGAAGCCATTCGGCAATCTTTTAAGTTGTCCATGCAACACCTATATCTGAAACAAAAACATTACAAGTTAAGACAGCAACAATGGAAAGGCAAAGACACTACAAAATTGTTTGCCAAAGAATTTGGAACTCATCATTTCGTTGTTATAACAAGATCATTGTAATGCGCACAATAAGCAAACAAAGAGTGCATGCCGCATACCAACAGCCAATATAACAGAGCACGTTAGAATGAAACAGCAGACTTACTACTGTCGAGTCCCATGCAAACCAACATGTTCAGGGAGTACAAAATTGGCATGAACAACATAGTAGCAGGCTATAAATTTTGTAACAACGACTGAGCAAGATGAAGTTATGATGGCTACATCTACAGAGCAGGGAATGTAAACCAAAAATAGAAGTTACGATGGCAGAAGCTAAAGAGGAGGGAATGTGAACCAACATGTGCCAAGTGCAATTACTTCAAATTGGCCGTGAACTAAATAATACTCCTGAACTTATAGTGAAGGGGATGCAAATCAAAATACTCCTGAACTTATAGTGAAGGGGATGCAAATCAAGATGTTTCGGGATATAAACTTCTATAATAGCTAGGAATAAAACAGATAGAAGTTATAATGGCATCACTCATAAACTTGTAGATAAGGGATTGCAAATCAATTTGTTTCGGGATATAAAGTTGTAATGAGCAACACATAGAGGATAGTAAATGCTACGGCTTAGGATGGACCAGAAACGGAATATAGTGGGATCACCTGTGAACTTGTAGAAGGGGGAATGCACACCAATATGTTCAGCATTCCATATGTGAGCGCCATGCCAAGTAAGAGAAACAAGTTAATATTGCAGCATTTGAAGAATCAGGTTGCAGACAAAATTATGATCGAAGTAGCTACTGTGACGAGATCAAATAAATTTGTACTGCAGGATGGCAGAGCGATAGCATGCAGGAACTAATAGCAGGCAGTTACTTTGTTAGCTTACGACGAAGTAGATAGAAATAACAATGGCATCACCTGTAGTACAGGGAATGCGAACCAACATGTTCAGGGAGAACAAGATTGGCATGAACAAAATAGTAGCAGCCTATAATTTTTGTAACAACGACTGAGCAAGATAGAAGTTATGATGGCTACATCTACAGAGCAGGGAATGCAAACCAAAATGTTTAATCGCTTAAAGTTAGCAATGAACTAGAGAATAGCAAGGTGTTACTGTCATAGCTAGGAATGAACTAAAAGAGCTTCAGACAACAAGCATCTGAACCCAGAACATGGCGCTAAAACAAGGGACTTACATTAGGAGAAGCACTCTGTGGGAGTCACAGCAGATCTTCCTGGGGTTGATAGATCCGGTGATGAAGTACACTACATGTGCTACTTGGGGTTGGAGAGACGGCCATTACACTTCTTGGTTACTCATCTCATCTGCAAAAACGTAATGGCGCGTTGTTAGCACAAACAGGTTCCCCCAAGATTAAAGAAGAACTTGCAGGCAAGCAATAGAAAAGCGACAGTAGAAGAGTTTAGATCATGCACGGCGCCGGTGAAGCAGATCCGGTTAATGCACAGTGGTGTCGGTGAGCTAGATCCGATGCGGTGGACGACGGATCCGGCGAAGCGGCTCCGGTGGGGTGGACGATACCGCAGCTGAAGCGACTGCGGTAGACTGCTGGATGAGTATATGGTTTCGAGGTTCGGCGGGGATGATCCGGTCCGGTTGATGACGGCGTCGATGAAGCGGCTCCGGCAGGCAGCCGGATGACGAGGATCGCGAGGCCTCGGGTAGGCCAGGGAAGTCCGGCGGGGATGTTCCGGTGCGGTGGCCGTGGAGGTGGGAGAGAGAGGGACTTGGGAAGTTCCGGTGGGTGGTCTCAGAGGAGAGAGTGAGGGAAATGAATTTTTTTTCGGGGAGTTTCCGGAGCTAGGGAGGTGGTGATCGAAAAAAATGACGGGTAGACCCCCCACCAACCGACTTATACATGGACATTGTTGTCATCTTTACGAGGGTAGAATGGGAAGTTAGAAGCGTGTGAAATATTTGTATTTTTCGGGCGGGAAGTTTTGCCGCTGGAATGAGATTTCGAATTTGGCCACAGTCCAAGTACTAAGTAATACAAAAATATGAGACCGTACTAGTACGGCCAAATGTCACATCAATTCATCATCACGTTGAAAATCGGTTACCACGATCATAATTATTGGCCGTTGGCACATCAGTTCTCCAACGCTTGATCCAACGGTCAAAGTTCCTTTTTTTTAAGAGAACGGTCAAAATTCATTGGATTCGCTCGGGAACTGCGCGCGCCAAAACGAGTCAGACGAAGATGTTTCTAGAGTTCTCACGGACGCGCCTTGGCGATACATTGAATGCAAATCTTGCAAGGTCAAAAAAAATGCAAATCTTGCAGGATCGTATGTGGCTGCTATGAGCTGAAGTACTCCATGAAACCATGAACATACATGTAGATGGGAATCCCATGTAGACGATCTGAAGAACGACCCGCTGCATCTTTCACAAATCCATCTACATGACATGATAAACTTTAATTAAGAAGCAGCCACGTAACAATTATTGCCCAAAATCTAACGGGTTCGACAATAAGCTGGTAATTCTCTATTATATATAAACACCAAAAAAATATAGCAAGTAAGAAAGGAGTGTCAATGCCACCAGGACTTACAAAAAAAGGGAATTAGCACTTCGTAATCTCTTTGTTTTTACACATACCTTCTGCTCAGGAATCCAGGGCCTAGGGTCACATCAAGTCATAATCAGAAACCAAAGTCGGTTCCCATGTTCTCCAATTCAAAACGCGTACAAAATATTTCAGTGTGTGAAATAATTGTATTCGATAGGCAGGAGGTATATGCTACAGTGTTGAGATTTTGAATTAGACGGTTGTTAAGCTATTGATTATATGGAGTCGAAATTTGGTAGCATACATAAGTATCTCTGTTCACAACTCGCCTGTACAGAAGCAGGAACAGCTGTTGTGTTGCAGCACAACACAAAGGAGAAGCCACTGTTCCGTTCATTGCACTCAATACAGCGATGAATGAACCAGACCAGTTGACAAGCTTCTAGACCTGGGCTATATGTAGAAAGATGGAAATCAATGGATCACAGAAAATCATCAGTGTCAAGCTTTAATGCACTAGCCAACGCGACCAAAAGTCCGAACTTGAGACTATGGGCTCTGATACCATGTCAAGCTTCATCCACGAGCCAACGGAACCACAAGTCAGAACTGATGGAAAGGGCTAGGCAATCCACTTATAATATTAACAATCAGCAGGGTTCCGGTTCAAAAAAATCCACATCACAACAAGGAAACGACCACCAAGATCATAGCAATTGCAGATAAATGCACCTACGAAATATGCTCAGACTAAGGAACCATTTTACAAGACCAAGGTAATGACCTGTCACTGTCCCCGTTCATCTCCAATTATCTAGCAGATACTCTTCTTACTACTTACTAGCATTCCTAACCTGCTCCAGTAGGGCCTCCTTCTGTGCTGCTATCGTTCTAAAATTGTCGACTTCTAGTCTTAGCGCAGCTGATGCAGCTCGTTCTACTTGGAGTTGCTCCTCTAGAACTTGAGCATGCAAATACTTTGACTTGGACATGGACTTGCACTTCAGCAGTCCAGCATTCCGTAAGAAAGTGTTTTTGGCAATGCCTTTCTTTTTTATTGCCATAGAAAATGCCTTCACACATTCTTCATCGGTTTTTTCCAGACCGTTTTTACCGGGTTTTGCCATCTCTAATTTCATATCTTCCTGCAAAAAATTCAGTTCGTACACATGTGTAAACATGATAGTTACTACAGAGAAACTTGCTGATAGTAGATTTATCATGTGTATGACCTACTTTTATTCCTACAGTTTGGCATGTCTGATTCACATCACATGAATTTTAATAAACATATATAATATCATATTGACATGTACTTTACTACTCCTACAAGTTGGGATGTGAGTCGTCACAAAATTTCAATCTTTGAGAAGACTTACAAGAACACTCTGTGCGACTTCTCCAATCACTTCAAGTTTGTTCTTCTGGCATGCTTCAAAAATCTCTGGCAGAGTCATCTCTTTGTTTGGTTCCCTTTTACTTGCATTATGTAACATCTGCATTTTAGTACTACCATTTATAAATCGAATAACGTGGTTGAAATGGAGGATCATAATATAAGCTGCACACTGGTGTATATACTCTGCATGATCTTTTACTAAAATATTTCTAAATAGCAGTATAAAACAACATGTCCTTACTTTTTGCCGAATGTGCACTATAAGGTTACGAGATCCCGTACGGCTAGGTAAAAGTAGTTTACCGCGGTTTTCCTGATTCTGTTTAGCCAAATTCTGCAAAAAGGAGACTAGTGAGACACTGCTATAAATAAGAATCCAAGATGTGATCTGGTCTCAGTCTTACAAATCATACCATATTCTTTGGATCAGACCAGTGCTTCACAAGATCTCCCCACTGTTTGTCAGTCATTTGCTTAAAAGGAGATATAGTTGGAACACTCCCAGTAATCTTTCCAGTGAAGTATTTCTTCTTTAGCCTGCTGCGATACTGGCGCAGACAGTCTGAGAATAGACTGTTGAGAACATGCTTTACTTCCTCTTGGTCCTCATCGAACTCGAACCTTAACTGTTCACAACAATATAAACCGTTGGTGCGATATACATAGAGCCAACAACAAGCTAGAAGGAACGGGACGTGCCAATGTGGTATACTAGTATGAGTAACATTACCAAGAGAAAGATGACTTACGTGTAACCTGTGCACTAATTTTTCAAAATGCGCAGAGGTGTCTACGTGCTCTTTCCATGTTGGGAAGATAGGAATTTCATTCCTGACGAAAATTCCTACATCCGATGCTAATTTACAAGATTCTTCTGGGTCCAGTGGCCTTCTGCCACCTACGATAGATGAAAGGCGAAATCTTGATTCCATCCCAGCAAGCTTAGCTACGAACATTTTCCCTACTGTTGGGCCCCTCGTTTTTCTTGATCGTGGTGCAACTACAAAGTTAAGCATTACATCAAACTATCAAGGTAGATATATATATATATATATTTATATATATATATATATATTTATCTATAAAGTATAACTTTATAACGGAGAATGAAACTATAAGCATTGGAAAATGTACCTTCTTCGGTGTGGGGCTCATCCTCAGGGGAGTTGTCTATGGCAGGACTAATATGGGTCAGTGGGAGATCATCAACAGTTTGTTGATGTTGTGCTAGCAGTGTTTGGCCAGTTGTGGTTGTGTCAGCTGGGACTGGTACAGTGTGTCCTTGGGCAGTATTTCCTACCACAGCTACTGCTGATCCCAATTGTGGCTGAGAAGTTGCCGTGGAAACTGGTTCTGCTGCCAATTGTTGTTGAGAAGTTGCTGTGGAAACTGGTTCTGCTGCCAATTGTGGCTGAGAAGTTGCTGTGGAAACTGGTTCTGCTGCCAATTGTGGCTGAGAAGTTGCTGTGGAAACTGGTTCTGCTGCCGATTGTCGCTGGTTGACTGGATTGGTAACAGGTGGCTGATTCAACCGCTTGGGGTGTTCACCACGTTTTTTTATTTCAGTACTCTTAGCATTTTCGTTATTTTCTTCAACTAGTGCCATGAATCGCTGAGACTGTCTAGTAGCAGAAGCAGGTTTCTTTTTTGGTTGCAGCTGTTCTATCACCGATTCAGGTGCCTGTTGAATGGTCTTCCTCTCATTGGTGGTTCCTGCGAAATTCTTACTTGAAGCTGCAGATTCCTAGCACACATAAACGATATTTCAGTCTACAGAAGTCCCATATATGATGATATGCAAATGGAATAGAATGAAGAACAGTAAAGGATGACGTGCATGCTGAAACATATATATGATGCATTAAGGAGACCTAGAGGTGGCATGTGAACATGTTTGGTGGGATTCAGGATACAAGTATACAACACATGGAAGTTGCAACAGATATCTCAAAGTAAAAACACAGAAATCACCTGGTGGGGTTGAGGAGAATGGTCAGGCAAGGCATCTTCCTGAGTCAGCTCTCCAAGAGGCTCAGCAGGATCAAATTGTGAATCATAACATTGTTCTTTATCTTTGGGGAGGGGAAAGGGTTCTTCTCCGATTTTGTTCAGGTTTGCACTAGAGGCAATAGCGTTACAAATGCTTGTGCCCACACGGCTTGCATATCTTCTACATATATTCCGTATCCGTTTCTCTTTTAATTCATTCTTCTGTATTGCAATAATATCTAGCATGCATTACAAAAAAAATGCTAATGAGATGGCGGTGCAAGTAAGCAAAAAAATACTTTTCGAAATCACATGCATAACGAATGCGGCCATATCAACCTTCTTGGAAGTGGGCGCGTGTACGCTTTGGTTTCCTGCCGTCGACCATGGAAGCGCCCATCTCTCCAGTCCGGTGGACGGAAGGAGTCGGGGATTAAGATACGAGAACCCGGCGATGGTGACTGTCGCTGACAAGGCGGCGGTGGAAGTCGGCTACGGAGGAGCTCGTATGGTACAGTGGTCGTCGGTGGGGGTGGGGGAGGTGGAAGCTACTCCGGCTTGCTAAAAAGCAAGGGAGACGGCGGAACGTCGTCGGTCACTACGGTGGCCGATGAGAAGGCAGTAGTGCTGGTGTGGGAGTGGGACAGTGGGCCGGCGCCGGCGTGTGAGATGATCCGGTGGGTCATGCAGGGTGGAAGCGTGAGAGAGAGATGCGGGGTTCGGCGCCGCCGGTGATAGGTCTGAATTGAGCGGTCCGGGGGGATAAGATCGACACTGTACTTATTTCACATCGCTTTGAATTTTGGAAGCGGGGGGGGGGGATTTTGGCGGGAATTTTGGGGCAGAGTTGAAATTATTACTGGTTGGTGGAAAACTGTGGAACCCTAGCCTACGAAATCCCAAGTCTGAAGCTGAGGGCCCTTTTGCTGTGGCTTTTTGGCTTTTGGATTTTGGAAGCCAAAAGAATATAATATTTGTTTTTGGCTTCCAAAATCCAAAAGCCAAAAAGGCAAAAAAAAGCCACAACAAAAGGGCCCTGAGTATGTTCGGGTTCAAGGGGATATGCTTGTTGGTTCTTGGGTGCATATGATCTCTTTATTTCGAAATTCATCTTCTATACATTTTGAAATGTCAAAAAAGAATAAAACGAAAAATGCATGTGTACTTCTTCGCTTGCTTTATACACATAAAATATTTCAATGGAAAATCGAATAGTAATTTGGGCTATGTAAAAAAGAGTTACTCCGTAAAAAAATGTGCTAACCATAAGGCTTTTTATGAGACATGTTTTCTCTCTTTTTTTACATCGACCATGAAAAAAACTTGTTTTTTTACATCAACCATGAAAAATACTTTTTTTACATCGACCATGAAAAATACTAGGAATTTGCTAAGAGCATCCACAACGTGTAGCCAAAAGTGGTTCCATATTTGATTTTTGGCTTTTGGAACTAGTTCCATACATTGTAGAGGTAGTTCCAAAACCAGAAAAACAGGGAACCGGAGCAAGTAGGTGCTCCGATGCCAAATTTCACTTTTGGCATTTGGAACTAGTTCCCTACATTGTGAGAGTAGTTCCATATTGGCTTTATGTGTTGTTTTAGCTTGATGGCGGGACCCACGTTATAAATATTTGGAACCACTACATTGTGGAGCTATTGCTATATTTCACACCAAAGCCAAATTCACCATCGTATCAGATTTGGCAATAGCAACATTGTGGATGCCCTAAAGTTATATTTTCCATCTTGTACACAATTAAAAATATCTTTAAAACAAACAAATCTCTAATGTCTAGGTGTACCATCTCTACTAGTACTAGTATATACTAGTAAATTACACGTGCCTTGCACGTGAGAGCTCTTTTTTTTAGTGAAACAACTTCGACGCAGGATTTTGTGAAGCTTTTTAACTTAATTGGTCAAACATGCGAAGCATGTGCCATTTACTTGTACAACTTTATCGGAAAAAAATACTTGTACAAGCTAGTTCCCCTAAGTACTACCAGCACATAAGTAAACAAAAGAACCAGGGACATCATCAACTGAAAACAACAATCTATTCATATAGCGGCTCTTGCATCACCCTTTGAAAATCATCTACCTGCAAAGATGAGTGCAGAGTTTCTGCTCGTGCTTTCACCTGTTCCAAGATCGTCCAGTTGATCTCATGGACATCTGCATCAGCCAAAGCGGTAACCAAGTTGCCAGCCACTAGCTTCTGCAGATCAGCAACAGCATGTAGGCCATCTTGAATTGTAGAATTCCATCCTCGGTTCATTTCTTTGTTCCGCCAAGTGGCCACATCCAAGTCCTTTTGAAGACGCCTAATCTTAGCTTCCCCATTGCCACATCCTTCTGTTTTGTTCCTACAAACGTTTGCATCACTGGAACTCTGGACATCTGTGCTACAATGCTGCTTGGCAGGGACATGAGCAGTCACTTGCTTCTGCGATTTGCCATGCATAAAATCAATCAGCAGATTAAAAGGAAATATGTTGGTTGATTCATGTCACCACTTTGAGCAACCCATGAGTTTCTAAACCTTAAATGGAGTCTAAAACATTGCAATAAAAGGGTGGGTGCATCATTTGGATGCAGAGGCCGGGGCGACCCTATTTTCAAGAAAAAATTAGGAAATCTGAAATCTATATCTATATCTCTACCATCTATACCACTCCACTCCTGTTGACAGTTTGATCTCTTTCAGTACATTAGATTATGTCATGTTTAAAACACTATTATAAAATTACCTCCTTAATGTTGAGCTCAGGAGGATCCAGATGTGCTGATCCTAGGCGGCCCCTCAAATGATTGCTTGCTAGAACAATAGGACCAAATCCCGCCTCCTTTCTACCAATGTCTGCATCACTGGCGCGCTCACTGTCTTTGTTAGGAACATGAGCAGTGGCTAGCTGCTGCAAATCAAAGTTCATCAAATCAATCAGCAAACAACACATATGAAATTTGAGCAGTGCGGCTAAATACCTTCTTCAGCAGCTGCCCCACGGAATCGTCCTTTTGGCGGCACATCACACGGGTGAAAAATCTCGGCAACGACTTGGGGTGCGGTGATTTTGTCCCATTCCACAGTATGCCGAGCTTGGCTGCAATTATCTTATTCTGCAAGATATTTTGCCTCCGAGATTCTTCGTAGGCATTCTCGAGGGGAATATCTAGCAGGCATTACAAAAAAAACAGATGCTAATAACAAGCAGTGGAAGCAAGCAATAAACTAGTCTCGGAAATCAAATACATAACAAAAGCTGCCGGACAAAGTGTTCAACCTTGGTCGACTGGGGAGGTGGCGCGTTGGCCGTTCGTTTTGGTTCGGTGGATCATGGTGGCGCTTTGTGTACCGATCTCGCCGGCCGGTAAGATGAACCAGTGAGTCGGGGAAGCAGATCCGACGAAGCGGACGGAGTGTGGTTGACGGCGTCGCTGAGCTGGCTCCGGCGCGGTGGATGTCGGCTACGGATGGAGGACTGAGAGGGAGCGAGACGGACTAGGTGCGAGGTAGGGAGAGAGGCCCTTGCTTGTCCGTGGGTGGGGCTGGATATAGGGGAAATGAAAGCCCTAGAAGATAGCATCCTGCTAATATCCTAGTACAAAACAATTGAACTAGAAAATCCCGCCAATATATGGTGCTGAATTGCGGGCGGCTCATAGCTTGTGCACAAATAAAATGGGAAAATCCAAAAAATGTAGTTCAACAAAAAAAACTCTAGTAGGCAAAGTCGCTAGCTCGCCATGAGAAGATGCACTCCGCCAAAAAAATGTCATGAGAAGCTAGTTTGCTATGGATCTTGCATTAACCCTGCTCGATAAAATGGTGGGCACAAAAGACAAGCTAAATCAAAAATAATGGTGGTAGAAAGATGTAACTCTCAAATGTAAACTCTACTAAACAGGGCCAGCTCAAAAACATGCCTCATATTATTAGTACTTCCTCCGGTCCATATTAACTGCCACTAAAATGGATGTATCTACAAATACATCCATGGAGGAAATGAGGTGGGGAGGAGGAGGGTGACGACCAGACCCCCACCTCCACGGCACCGCATAAATAGAAGCTAAAATATGTGAAACAGTGGAGGAAATGAGGTGGAAAGGTCTTCTTTTTAGCCCCAGCGTCACCGCAGATCAGGTGACATGCACCTATTGCATGTCACCGTGTGACATGCGGTTTAAATTCAAATTTGAACACTGCGAACAAATCTGAAAAAAATCATGCATGTTCATAGATATTAAGATAACCCCTAAAAAATTCAAATCAAAATTCGAAACATACATCGAGAAACAAAAAAGAGAAATCTGTCATGAATAGTTCCCGAATTCAAATCTGAGTTTCTCTGTAGACTATTCACATCTGAGTTTCTCTTTTTTGTTTCTCGATGTATGTTTCGAATTTTGATCTGAAATTTTTAGGGGTTATCTTAATATGAGCTGTGAACGTGCATGATTTTTTTCAGATTTTTTCGCAATGTTTAAATTTGGATTTAGGCCGCATGTCACACGGTGACATGGTGCATGTCACCTCGCTACCGCTCGAGAAATGGAGCCCCTCTCCGCTGGGCTCCATAAAAGCTTCACTGCTCGTGTCAGACTGTTGAAGACACTGGCAAGTGCATGTCAGGGGGACAGAGAATAAATTTCGTCCACGCGTCGGCGCGTGCTGTCTACCCCAAACCCTAAACTCTGTCTTATGAAGTCAAGCATGCATGAAGAGAAGTGGTTTTTGGTTTCAAACATGGAAATTTCAAAAACCCTCTCAAGAGCTACATTTTGGAGTGACTAATTTTTCATATTCATGATTTAAACTTGTTTAAATGGGCATAAAAATGGGCATAAAATTCAAAATAAATGAAAAACCAAGGCACATAGTCTTCTTATGTCATATAGTAAGCATTCAATTAAGTTGATAAACAATGTCTAGACATATTCAAACCAGAAAAATCATGTATCTACCCCTAACCCTAAACTCTGTCTTATGAAGTCAAGCATGAAGAGATGTGGTTTTTGGTTTCAAACATGGAAATTTCGAAAACCCTCCCAAGAGCTTCATTTTGGAGTGACTAAGAAGCATACATGCTTACTTTTTTATATTCATGTTTTAAACTTGTTCAAATCTTGGTCAAACCTAGGATTTGACCAAGATTCAAATGGGCATAAAAATTCAAATTTTTTTTGAAAAACCAAGGTCTTCTTATGTCATATAGTAAGCATTCAATTAAGTTGATAAACAAGGTCTAGACGTATTAAACCTGAAAAATCATGTATCTACCCCCTAACCCTAAACTCTGTCTTATGAAGTCAAGCATGCATGGTGAAGAGAAGTGGTTTTTGGTTTCAAACATGGAAATTTTAAAAACCCTCCCAAGAGCTTCATTTTGGGGTGACTAAGAAGGATACATGATTACTTTGTCATATTCATGTCTTAAACTTGTTTAAGTCATGGTCAAACCTAGGATTTGACGAAGATTCAAATGGGCATAAGAATTCAAAAAAATCAAAAACCAAAGCATAGTCTGTGTATGTCATATAGTAAGCATTCAAGTTGATAAACAAGGTCTAGACATATTCAAACCAGAAAAATCATGGAAATTTCAAAAACCTCCCACGAGCTTCATTTTGGAGTGGCTAAGAAGGATCGATGCAGGTTACTTTTCATATTATTCATGTTTTAAACTTGTTTAAATCTTGGTCAAACCTAGGATTTGACCAAGATTCAACAAATGGGGATAAAAAAATGAAAACCCAATGCACATAGTCTTCTTATGTCATATAATAAGCATACAATTAAGTTGATAAACAAGGTCTAGACATATTCAAACCAGAAAAATCATGTATGTGGCTACCCCTAACCCTAAACTCTGTCTTATGAAGTCAAGCATGAAGAGATGTGGTTTTTGGTTTCAAACATGGAAATTTCAAAAACCCTTCCAAGAGCTTCATTTTGGAGTGACTAAGAAGCATACATGCATGCTTACCTTTTCATATTCATGTTTTAAACTTGTTCAAATCTTGGTCAAACCTAGGATTTGACCAAGATTCAAATGGGCATAAAAATTCAAATAAAATGAATACCAAGGTCTTCTTATGTCATATAGTATGCGCGCATTCAATTAAGTTGATAAACAAGGTCTAGACATATTAAACCTGAAAAATCATGTATCTACCCCTAACCCTAAACTCTGTCTTATAAAGTCAAGCATGCATGTGAAGATAAGTGGTTTTTGGTTTCAAACATGGAAATTTCAAAAACCCTCCTAATTAAGAGCTTCATTTTGGAGTGACTAAGAAGGATACATGCTTACACTACAAGAAAAGTTGCCATGGCCGATGAAGTTGAAGTCGCGCCGTGGTTGCTGGTGTACCATGGCCGACGATTTTTGGTCCCTCCGTGGTTCATGTCAAAACTTTTTTTTCTCGTTTTTGAGGCCACCTAGCCCGACGAAAGCGGCCAAAACGTCGCGTATGGTGGCCCGGGACGTGGTGCATCTCGAAATCTCGGGTTCGCCGGCCGAGTCAACGCAAATCCGCACCGCCGAGGGATGTAGGGCCCAGATGGCAGCCTCTCTGGCATTGTTTTTTTCTAGATCGCGCCATCTCGTTCAACGTTCTCCGATCGAGCCGTTTACGATGCAGGATCATGGGTCCCGCATGTCATCCTCTATGAACCAAAATTCTTTCTATTCTTGGATTTTTTTGACCCCCTGATTTCTGGCTACTTCCTTTTTCTTTTGATCCCTTGCCGCCTTGGAAACGTTGAGACCGCTGCTGCTAAATGGGACCCGCATGTCATCCTCTATGTGCAATCAACTTTCTTTTCTTGGAGTTTTTTTGGCACCTCAAATTTGGTCACTTGCCTTTTTCTTTCGATCCCCTGCCGCCTCTCAAACGGTGATACCGCTGCTAAATGGGACCCGCATGTCATCCTCTATGTACTATAAAACTTTCTTTTCTTGAATTATTTTTGGCACCTCATATTTGGTCACTTACCTTTTTCTTTCGATCCCCTGCCGCCTCTCAAACGGTGATACCGCTGCTAAATGGGACCCGCATGTCATCCTCTATGTACTATAAAACTTTCTTTTCTTGGATTTTTTTGGCACCTCATATTTGGTCACTTGACTTTTTCTTTCGATCCCCTGCTGCTCAAACAGTGATACCGCTGCTGCTAAATGGGACCCGCATGTCATCCTCTATGTACTATAAAACTTTCTTTTCTTGGATTTTTTGCACCTCATATTTGGTCACTTGACTTTTTCTTTCGATCCCCTGCCGCCTCTCAAACGGTGATACCGCTGCTGCTAAATGGGACCCGCATGTCATCCTCTATGTACTATAAAACTTTCTTTTCTTGGATTTTTTTCACCATCTGATTTTTGGCAATTTCTTTTTTCTTTTGATCCCCTGCCGCCTCTCAAACGTGATACCGCTGCTGCTAAATGGGACCCGCATGTCATCCTCTATGTACTATAAAACTTTCTTTTCTTGAATTATTTTTGGCTCCTCATATTTGGTCACTTGCCTTTTTCTTTCGATCTCATGCCAAGTTTGAAACGTTGAGGAACCTGCTGGCTCATGGGACCCGCATGTCATCCTCTATGTACTATAAAAGTTTATTTTCTTTATTTTTTTCACCCTCTGATTTTTGGCTATTTCCTTTTTCTTTTGATCCCCTGCCGCCTTGGAAACGTATGGTAAGCTGCTGACTCATGGGACCCGCATGTCATCCTCTATGTACAATCAACTTTCTTTTTCTTTTGATCTCAAGCCGCATTTGAAACGCTGAGACCGCTGCTGCTAAATGGGACCCGCATGTCATCCTCTACGTACAATAAAGTTTCTTTTCTTGGATTATCTTTGGCTCCTGATATTTTGTCACTTGCCTTTTTCTTTCGATCTCATGCCGCCTTTGAAACGTTGAGTAAGCTGCTGGCTCATGGGTCCCGCATGTCATCCTCTACGAACAATAAAAGTTTCCTTTCTTGGAGTTATTTTTTACCCCTAATTTCTGGCTATTTGCCTTTTTCTTTTGATCTCCTGCCCCCTCTGAAACGATGAGGACGCTGTTGGCAGGTCGGTCCCACATGTCATCCTCTATGAACAATAAAAGTTTCCTTTGATGGATTTATTTTGAACCCCTCATTAATTTCTGGATATTTCCCCTGCCGCCTTGGAATCGTTGAGGATGCTGCTGCCTCATGGGTCCCGCATGTCATCCTCTCAGAACGGTAAATGTTTATTTTCTTGGATTTTGTTGACCAAACGATTTTTGGCTTATTTTTTCTTTCGATCACCTGCAGCCTTTAAAACGTTGAGGACGCCGCTGGCTCACGGGTCCCACATGTCAACCTCTATGAACAATAAACGCTGAGGATGCTGCTGCCTCATGGGTCCCGCATGTCATCCTCTCAGAACGAAAATGTTTCTTTTCTTGGATTTTTTACCAACAGATTTTTGGTTTATTTTTTCTTTCCATCCCCTGCCGCCTTTAAAACGTTGACGACGCTGTTGGCTCATGGGTCCCCGATGTCAGCCTCCCCGTACAAGAAACATATGATATCTTGATTATTTTGCAGACAATAAACAATGTATTGCGCTCTGAGCTATTTCAAACGGATAATTAAATCTTTATTTTTACATAAACAAACTTATATGTTGAATCTCCTTGTTTTTTTGTCTTTGCGAAGCATAGGACTTTCCTGTTTTTTTAGAAAATTCGGAACTTTCCTGTTTTGGAGTGGGCTGAAATTGTACGAGTCAAAAGGCCAAGCAGGATAGTTCGAAAGCCCAGATGTCCAGATGCAGCCCAATTGAAATCTTTCTTCTTGGATTTTTTTCACCCCCTGATTTCTGGCTACTTCATTTTTCTTTTGGTCCTGTGCCGCCTTGGAAACGTTGAGACCGCTGCTGCAAAATGGGACCCGCATGTCATCCTCTACGTACAATAAAATTTCTTTTCTTGGATTATTTTTGGCTCCTGATATTTGGTCACTTGCCTTTTTCTTTCGATCCCGTGCAGCCTCTCAAACGGTGATACCGCTGCTGCAAAATGGGACCCGCATGTCATCCTCTACGTACAATAAACTTTCTTTTCTTGGATTATTTTTGGCTCCTGATATTTGGTCACTTGCCTTTTTTTCTTTCGATCTCATGCCACGTTTGAAACTTTGAGGAACCTGCTGGCTCGTGGGACCCGCATGTCATCCTCTATGTGCTATAAAAGTTTATTTTCTATGGTTTTTTTCACTCTCTGATTTTTGTCTATTTCCTTTTTTCTTTTGATGCCCTGCCGCCTTGGAAACGTTGAGTAAGCTGCTTACACATGGGACC
The DNA here is from genome assembly GCA_030979885.1 of Lolium multiflorum. Taxonomy (NCBI): domain Eukaryota; kingdom Viridiplantae; phylum Streptophyta; class Magnoliopsida; order Poales; family Poaceae; genus Lolium; species Lolium multiflorum. The sequence goes on from CM061747.1 coordinate 93,860,783, forward strand.
CGCATGTCATCCTCTATGTACAATCAAGTTTCTTTTCTTGAATTATTTTTGGCTCCTGATATTTCGTCACTTGCCTTTTTCTTTCGATCTCATGCCACGTTTGAAACGTTGAGGAACCTGCTGGCTCATGGGACCCGCATGTCATCCTCTATGTGCTATAAAAGTTTGTTTTCTTGGATTTTTTTCACCCTCTGATTTTTGGCTCCTGATATTTCGTCACTTGCCTTTTACTTTTGATCCCCTGGCCCCTTTGAAACATTGAGTAAGCTGCTGGCACATGGGACCCGCATGTCAACCTCTATGTCCATCAACTTTCTTTTCTTGGATTTTTTTTGACCCCCTACTTTCTAGCTACTTTCTTTTTCTTTTGATCTCAAGCCGCATTTCAAACATTGAGACCGCTGCTGCAAAATGGGACCCGCATGTCATCCTCTATGTACAATAAATCTTTGATTATTTTTGGCACCTCATATTTGGTCACTTGCGTTTTTTTCTTTCGATCTCATGCCACCTTTGAAACGTTGAGTAAGCTGCTGGCTCATGGGTCCCCCATGTCATCCTCTACGAACAATAAAAGTTTCCTTTCTTGGAGTTATTTTTGCCCCCTAATTTCTGGCTACTTCCTTTTTCTTTTGATCCCCTGCCGCCTTTGAAACGTTGAAAACTTTCTTTTCTTTGATTATTTTTGGCACCTCATATTTGGTCACTTGCCTTTTTCTTTCGATCCCCTGATACCGCTGATGCTAAATGGGACCCGCATCTCATCCTCTATGTACTATAAAACTTTCTTTTCTTGGATTTTTTTGGCTCCTGATATTTGGTCACTTGCCTTTTTTCTTTCGAGACCTCCTGCCGCATCTCAAACGGTGATACCGCTGCTGCTAAATGGGACCCGCATGTCATCCTCTATGTACAATAAAGTTTCTTTTCTTGGATTATTTTTGGCTCCTGATATTTGGTCACTTGCCTTTTTCTTTCGATCCCATGCCGCCTTTGAAACGTTGAGGAAGCTGCTGGCTCATGGGTCCCGCATGTCATCCTCTATGAACAATAAAAGTTTCCATTGTTGGAGTTATTTTTTACCCCTAATTTCTGGCTACTTCCTTTTTCTTTTGATCCCCTGCCGCCTTTGAACGTTGAAGAATCTGCTCGCTAATGGGTCCCACATGTCAGACTCTATGGACGATAAACCTTTCTTTTCTTGGAGTTATTTTGACCCCTAATTTCTGGCTATTTTGCCTTTTTTTGGATCCCGTGCTGCCTTGGAAACGTTGAGGATGCTGCTGCCACATGGGTCCCGCATGTCATCCTCTCAGAACGATAAATGTTTCTTTTCTTCGATTTTTTTACCAACTGATTTTTGATTTATTTTTTCTTTCGATCCCCTGCCGCCTTTAAAACTTTGACGACGCTGCTGGCTCATGGGTCCCGATGTCAGCCTCCCCGTACAAGAAACATGTGATATCTTGATTATTTTACAGACAATAAAAAGTGTATTTCGCTCTGAGCTATTGCAAACGGATAAATTAAATCTTTATTTTTACATAAACGAACTAATATGAATCTCCTTGTTTTTGTTTTGTTTTTGCGAAGCATAGGACTTTCTTGTTTTGGAGTGGGCTGAAATTGTACGAGTCAAAAGACGTCCAGCAGGTTAGAAGGCCCAGATGGCCAGGCAGCCCCAATTTATATCTTCCTTATCTTGGATTATTTTTTGATCAAAAGGCCCAGCAGGGGTACATCCTTTTTCTTTTGGTCCTGTGTGCCGCCTTGGAAACGTTGTGGACGCTGCTGCCTCATGGGACCCGCATGTCATCCTCTATGAACTATGAACTCTAAAAGTTTCTTTTTTCTTGGATTTTTTTTCACCCCTCTGATTTTTGGCTATTTCCTTTTTCTTTTGTTCCCCTGCCGCCTTGGGACCCGTATGTCATCCTCTATGTACAAAAAACTTTCTTTTCTTGGAGTTTTATTCCCCCTAATTTCGGGCTACTTTCGTTTTCTTTTGATCTCAAGCCGCATATGAAACATTGAGACCGCTGCTGCAAAATGGGACCCACATGTCATCCTCTATGTAAAATAAAAGTTTCTTTTCTTGGATTATTTTTCACGCTCTGATTTTTGGCTATTTCCTTTTTCTTTCGATCCCCTGCTGCTTGGAAACGTTGAGGATGCTGCTGCCTCATGGGTCCCACATGTCATCCACTATGAACAATAAAAGTTTCTTTTCTTCGATTTTTTTCACCCTCTGCTTTTTGGCTATTTCCTTTTCATTTGATCCCCTGCCGCCTTGGAAACGTTGAGGATGCTGCAGCGTCATGGGACCCGCATGTCATACTCTATGTACAATAAAAGTTTCTTTTCTAGGTTTTTGGCTCCTGATATTTGGTCACTTGCCTTTTTCTTTCAATCTCATGCCGACTCTCAAAGGTACAATAAAAGTTTCTTTTCTTGGATTATTTTTGGCTCCTGATATTTGGTCACTTGCCTTTTTCTTTCGATCTCATGCCGTCCTTGAAACGTTCAGACCGCTGCTACAACATGGGACCCTATGTCATCCTCTATGTACAATGAAAGTTTCTTTTCATGGATTATTTTTTGCTCCTGATATTTGGTCACTTTCCTTTTTCTTTCGATCTCATGCCGCCTCGGCCCTCTGAAACGACGAGTAAGTTGTTGGCTCATGGGACCCGCATGTCATCCTCTATGTACAATAAAGTTTTTTTCTTGGATTTTTTACCCCCTGATTTTTGGTCACTTGCCTTTTTCTTTCGATCCTGTGCCGCCTTTGAAATTGTGGACGCTGCTGGCTCATGGGTCCCACATGCCAGCCTCTATGAACAATAATATTTCTTTTCTTGGATTTTTTTTACCCCTGATTTCTGGCTATTTGCCTTTTTCTTTGGATCCCCGACCGCCTTTGAAACGATGAGGACGCTGCTGGCGCATAGCTCCCACATGTCAGCCTCTAAGAACAATAAACATTTCTTTTCTTGGATTTATAGTTGACCCCTAATTAATGGCTACTTCGCTTTTTTTTCGATCCCCAGCCGCCTTAGAAACGTTGAGGACGCTGCTGGCTCATGGGTCCCATATGACAGCCTCTATGAAAAGTAAAACATTTACTTTCTTGGATTTATTTTTGACACCTAATTAATGACTACTTGGTTCTTTTCTTTTGATCCCGTGACGCCTTTGAAACGTTGAGGGCCCTGCTGGCTCATGGGTCCAACATGTCAGCCTCTATGAACAATAAGAGTTTCTATTGTTGCATTTATTTTTGACCCCTAATTTCTGGCTATTTGCCTTTTTTCCATTGCCTGCCACCTTAGAAACGTTGAGGACGCTGCTGGCTGGGTCCCACATGTCAGCCTCTTTGTACGATAAAAGTTTCCTTTGCTGGATTTATTTTTGACCCCTAATTTCTGGCTATTTGCCTTTTTCTTTCGAACTCCACCGCCTTTGAAACGTTGATGACGCTGCTGCAAACTGGGTACAATATGTCAGCCTCTTTGTGCGATAAACCTTTCCTTTCTTGGATTTTTTGGACACCTGATTTCGAGCTACTTGCCTTTTTCTTTCGATCTCCTGCCCCCTTTGAGAAACGCCGAGAACGATACTGGTTCGTGGGTCCCACATGTCATCCTCTCTGAATGATAAATGTTGGGGCCGCGGCTGCAAGATACGTCCCACATGTCAGCCTGACTGTTGAATAAACGTTTCCTTTCTCGAATTTATATTTGACCCCTGATTTCTGGCTACTTTGCCGTTTCTTTCGATCCCCTGCATGTCTGCTACTCCACCGAAAAACAGACCGGCATGTATTCATCACAATACTGGTAGCTAATTTAGGAAAAATGTGTTCATCACGGGATTCAAACAAAGATCTTCATCTCTGCTAAATTTTGATTTCACCAAAAACCGAACAGCGTGTGTTCATGACTTTAACTTCACAAACACTATGGTTTCTCTATAAAATAAGGTCACCATCCGTTCCTTTATTGTAGGCATTTGCGAAAAGTGTCTTTGGCTAATGGGCACCAGTGCTCTGCTGTTTAAAAAAAATCAAATAGCATACATATTTGTTTCAAAAAAATCTGAAAATGAATGTAGACATAATAAATAAAGTAACCTACAAGCGTGTAAAATTTTAATATGATATTCTTTATATTGTAGACTACACAAAAAAGACAAAATCTGTTGAAATTTGGAGATTTGAAATATGCATACCCAGATCCACACGTTTGTTACTTTTGTGTAGCCCAGAATTTTTTGTATTTGAAACTGAAATTTTGCACGTTTATGGGACAATTCATTAGCTACTCCATGATTTGTTTTCTAATTTTTTGAACAAATAAATATATTTTTTATTTTTTTCTAAAATAGCAGGAGCAATGGTGCCCAAGAGCACCAAATCTCTTAATAGGCATTTGCGCCTAATAGCGTGAGCTTAGCTAATTTTTGAAGAAAAAAAAGATGTCCATTGTGGTATTCAGGACAAAGATCTTCATGTCTGCTACTGCACCAAACAACAAACCAGCATGTATTCATCACAATACGGGTAGCTAATTTGTGAAAAATATGTTCAGCACGGGATTCAAACAAAGATCTTCATCTCTGCAAAATTTTGATTTCAGCAAAAACCGAACAGCGAATGTTCATGAGGTTAAGTTCACGAACACTATGTTTTCTCTATAAAATAAGGTCACCATCTGTCTCTTATTTCTCAAGGAAAAACAGGTGGAAGTGTTGGGACGAACCACATGGGTGCTTCGGCTCTATGTTCAGTCTTCTCTTTTTTGTACTGCAATCTTGAGCCTATGGCAGGACCTCCATTGACGTGCATTCTGCACCAATTTGGCCTTGGACGTATCCATGTATCACGGGCGCGATTGTGGGTAGCAAAGACACAGTCAGGTTTGAACAATTGGAAATCTGGTTCTGCAGCCTCTGCGTCGACTGGCGGGGGTAGCATGAAAATTGGGTGATTGAGTCCAAGAAATAAAGAACGCCCCTTCAAATTGTTCAATCTTTCCCACCTTGCCTCTTCTACAGGGTCCAAGGTATGGGCAGATCTCAAGAAAACGTAGCACCGTACCAAAGGATAAGACCTCAGCTTGTTACCCATATGTAATATTGGAGGACCGAGGATGGGCCGATAACCTTTAACCTGAATCCACGCGAGATCAGATTCACCAGTAATGGACTCTGCTCTCATTGGTGCCAGGAACCAAGTGCGCTGGTCAGAAAATCCAAGAAATACATCTTCATCTTCATAATTATGATTATCACCATCATCATCTAATTCTTCATCATCTAATTCTTCATCATCTAATTCGTCTTCTTCTAATTCTTCTTCTTCTAATTCTTCTTCATCAGCATCATTATCTTCATCGGCACCTCCATCGCCTTGAGCCACATTTGCTTCATCATCTTCCATGACAGCATCTCCCTCGATTTGAGCGAAAATTGCAGCCACTTCTGCTTCTTCATCTTCAATGACAGGGGCGTCAATGAGACGCGGGGCTGCATGTGTCCCTGCAATGCACAAAGATCAACCACAATGCAGCAAGTAGGAACTACACTGAAAATTATCTCTTCTCTTCTATCTTCTATTTTCTACTACTATAAGGCACCAGTTTTTAACAAGACATGTAGCAGCAATTCCAACTGTTGGTGTCCAAAATCTAACGGTTGGGATTAGAGGTATTCGCGTGAAAAAAATACCACACCAGTGTCCACGTGTTTCTAGAACCGTCATGTTTCCATTATGAAGAAAAATCAGAGCAGTCTCACACCGATATCACACGTCCCACTTGATAGTGATTAAGAAAGGTTCCAAATTTTTGTTCATATTTATAAACTGTATGCTCACACTTATTTTGATGGTATAACCAAATTATTAGTTGTATTGAAAGTTTGAACAACATTTAGAACGCAACTTTTATACATCAGTATTGCGAATCGTAATTGGTCCAACATGTGCAGCATGCCATTTACTAGTTAAGACATAAAACAAAGACTCACCACAGGTATATGGTTCCCAAACCAGAACATCTCCATACGGATATGTAACTGCGTATACACGATGTAGGTGTGAACTTGTACCATATCCAGGAATGCCCATGGCATCGACATAGCTGTTTCTATCAAAGAATTCAGGGTTTCTCAGGATATTCCACTCCTTTTCTAGGGGCGCTTGTAGGATAGCGATCAATTCGTCAAATACAACGATTACCTCGTAATGCCATGGCCCTGCTAGATCATCTTTGTACGGCCTCTTGACGATCCGTACTTTGAGCAGTTCCAAACTTTTATCTATTTTGTATTTGAACAGGAATGGTGGGCTGCCATGCCACCATTCACTAGTAGGGCCCAAAGAAATTCCTGCATCTTGCAGAGATGGAAGAGGTATAATAGTATCTGATATGTATATGTTGCGGATCGTCAAGTGCCCGTCCTGCTGGACAAATGCCACCCAGTCGCCGTTACAACCCACCCAGTGCATGGGTCCATGTCCATCCAGTTCCTCCTTGGTATGGATAAATGCTGGAACTGTCGGCTTGTCTAATGGCATCAGCAACGCGTGAATGCCCTGCAAATAGGATTTGTTTCAAAATTGTCTATGCATGCAAGGTATTCGACAGAATGAAGAGCGGATTGTGCAGAACTGAAGCACAGATGTAATGGATAAATAAAGCAATTCCGAAGAGTACATGTGCATAGTGAAGGCAGCAAACCTTACAGTACTCCCAAATCAGGTGATTATGTTGAGTCTAAATTCATGCATGATGTTTGGCAATAAGAAAAGTTGATTGAAAAAACACAAGCTGAAACGAGATGAGTAAATAAATAAATACTCTTACAGTATTGTCGCGGTCGTCTGGCCATGTCTCGGGGTCGCAGTGGAGCAGGCTCGGTAAACCGAACGGAACCTTATGCGCTCCGCGGATGGCATGCCGCATGCCGATCATGCCTCGAGCGAGGCGACCAGTGCTGAGGATATCCGCCCGCTCGGCTATGTTCTCCACCAGTGGGTAGTGGAGGTTGCCCCACCCCATGGACTGGTGGTAGCAATCAGGAATCTCCTCAATCTTACGCTTCTGCTTCATTGGAGTCGGTAATCCAATGCAAGGGAGAGAGGGGTGAACGGGAGAAAGAGACAGAAGAGGGTTTTTTTTGGAGAAGATGCAGTAGTAGTACTACGATACTAGGAGGTGGAGATGCGGGGCATGTTTCCGGGGGAGAGGAACCACTATTTCCCTTTAAAAAAATAACAGCACTTGCGCATTAGAACTTGGGGCGGGGATATAGCGGTAAGAGGTATTGACCAACTTTCCCTCACCTTGACCCCACGTGGTTGTGAACCCGAGATAATTCTTTTTGATGAACCCGATATACTTATTATAGTACTAAAATAGTACAAGTATATACCTTGTACTCCTATATACTAACATTACTATTTTAAGGACTTATGTTCCATGAGCAACAACTTCCCCCACTCCGCTCATCCGAAATCCTAGCCCCTCCAACTTCAAGGACCAATCAACATAGCTATGGCCTTCTAATTTGGCTCAAGTCGCCGCACACATAGTCCTCCCGCCGACAAGGAATAGGAGCATCAGCCCTTTCGTCGCTTGTTGTTACACATAATCATATACAGTACCATATATATTTCAAATTTCCATATCAAAAAATAGTTCAAATCTGAATTTTAACATCTCAAGCTAAACCCTCGCTTGCTCTTAAACATAAGCATACCATAGTTCTACTTTTGTCTTCACCGAACAACAGAACACAATTTCATCACAACATAGCCAACCGGAGTACCTAGTAATGTAACTAGAGAAGTGAACCTATAGTTGATCAAGCCTTCAACTTTAACACAATAATACCCCCACATTATGTGTTGAGGAGCCACACCCATATATTTAAGAGTACCATCATGTAGACCACAAATGCATCAATGAAGAGAGGGGTATACTTATAGACCACCTCTTTACAAAACAGTTGTAACTAGTAGACCACAATTGCCTCGTTCATTAGCTATGAAATTACATACTATCAGTAGCTACAATGGCTGCAGGCCCTGTTTCAGAATTAAACATCACACTTGTTCCAATCCGGGGCGTTGGCGAAGTTTGGGATGAACCAAAGCGGTGTCTTTACCAGGTACCTATCTTTTTTTGTTTTGCATGTTTTCTCCAAGGCGTTGGTTTGGAAACCAACGGCGCAATCTTCACGATTCAGACTGAATCGGCATATTTCAGGCAGCTGCGAATTGCGAAGCCATGCTTCATTCGGCAAGGTGTACACACAATTTCTTCTCGTCAGACATCCTGGGACAACATCTGCACCGCCTAATGGCAGCATAATCGGATAGTTCACTCCAAGGAAAAGAGAATATTCTCCAAGGTCATCAATCTTTTCCCATGGAATACCTTCATTTAACTTACTAGTGTCCTTCGTGAACACCAGGCAACCAAACCCAGAAGCATAGTTGCCAACAGTGCGACCATGATGAACACGACGATCAGAAGCAGTATGGCAAACTTTACAGGAATATTCCCTTTCATCAGCAATGCCCAGTGTATGGATCAGAAGAAGTCTAGAACCATCTATAGATCTTGCTAACCACCACATGCCATAATCGACCTCGTGATCATGGCCAAGAGCATCATCAAGTGCACACCGCCATTCAAACACAATGGGCGGTGGCTCTACGATCAGCGGAGGACCTGCTTGAAAACGAAATTACTGTTAAGAAGGGTATGTTTGGTTTGCACAAATCTGAAAACGTAAGAATTGGGAAAACGCATTAGGATTCAGATGGGATGATATAATGGCATTTCCATTCAATAATACAGCATATTGGTGTATTTCAGTACATCACATGGGAAACCAAAGGATTCATTTCAAGAAGTTCAAGTAGAGGTCAAAATCCAACATAATTCAATCTGAGAATAAAACTCCTAATTATACAATCCTCAAATTTTTCTATGGTAATCATCTCGAATAAAAAGTCTAAATACCAATGAAATTTCATCCGAAGCAAATATGCCCCAAGCCTCCAAGTCAGATCAGTCAGGTTCGAAAATTAATAAGTTTGTGCATTAAAATTATCTTTACAGCCATGAATAATGAAGCTCATCATACACTACTTACGTCCGGAGGAAAATTACCAGCTTGCTGAGGATTCCATGCGTGAACAGTGCCAGTATGAGTTGTGGCAAACACAAGCCCATTGTGGAGAATTGCATCGCTGTAATTGTAAAAGATGTGGGACTTGGGCTCTGTAAGAACTGTCCATCCAGAATCTTCGCCGCAAAGGAGGGCAACTCTGATGTCAAAAACAGCAACAAGAGAGAAATTTTTGTACCCCCCAGCAGCTGTGGGAACTTGGCAAATATATATCTTGTGAAATATAATAGCACGAAGGTTGTGGTGGTATATATTTGGAATGTGGGTGGTTTCAAACGGCACAGGGAGAGGAATTTCACGGCGAGTGTAGACGTTGACAAGTTTCCATTTGCAAGCAGGAAAGCCAGTGTCAACCATGGCAACCCAATCTCCATTGGCACCTACCCACTGCTTACCCGTACCGTCTGGCATCACAGCGTCGGAGGAGAACCTGTCCAGCGGCGTCAGCTTGCAATCCCGTGCTACCTTCGTCGGGTGAGAATGAAGAACACATGGGAGGCCAAACGGGAGAGAAAAAGATAGAGTTGCACTATCATTTGCAGAGTCGAAAAATAGTTTGGACGAACCGACGAGGCTCGCGGCGGTGATGACGTCGCATCTTGTTACGAGTTCTTCAAGGGGACCTTCGGAAAAGACCTTCTGAAACAGTTCAGAGTCATCATTTTCCTTGTTCGATGCCGCCATCGCAGGGCAGGGGGTGGGTCTATGAGGTTTGGGTTCAACTGATTGGAGTTTAATTTGGGTTCGATGGCGGCAGGTGGCGGGGAAGATGAAGAACGGAGGCTCTCAAACTGGGCGGTGGAATTGATTCTAAAGCTGCATGGCGGCGGCACTGGCGCGTGCTATGGAAGGTGGTCGATTGGTGCGGGCGGGGGCGGAGGTAGACGATGGAGGTGAACAGAAATAGGGCAGGTGGGGGCGGGGCGCTTGACTTCGCTCCTCTACACTCTACAGCATCTCCTCCTGTTTCTTGGAAAGTGTATAGACCCATAATAAAAAGTCACTGTTCCCTCTGAAAAGGTGAAGAACAAGTCACTGGTCTAACGTGCAAATTTGGACATCCCAAGCTATGTGTTGTCATGTCAATTCAATGTCCATGGCAGTATTTTGAATTTTGCGTGACCAAAAGAAGTACGCCTTGGCCTTTCACAATCGGGGTTTCTTTAGAGCAAGAACAATAGAAGAGCCAACAGCTGGCAAAAGTACCACGTAGGCGGGCTATAAGCGCCCACTATTGTCCTACTTCCTCTTGGCGTGATACTCCCTCCGTCCACAAATAAGTGGACGTGCAGGATTTTCAAGGTAAATTAGTAAAAGGAAAGAAAAAATGCATTGGAGCACTCGTATCTTAAGAAACACATGTACTCAACCACGGTTGTAGATTTTCTCGGCGCAAGACTTTTCCCCAGCAGTTGTGGCTTTCAGTTATTCGTGGGTGTGGGGAGGAGCTCCGCCGCATCGGTAAAAAGCAAAGAGGGACGGCGGCTCTCGATCGTGCGGTGTACTCGTAAATCACGTGTGACCCATGCCCTAATAATTCACAATGCATTGATGAGGGCTATCACTTCATCATCCAATAAAATGTACTTAGTAACTATGGTAATAATATTGTCTTCTCGCAAAAAAATGGTAAAAATATTGTCTCTTAAGCCATGTACTAGTACAGTGCAAGATGCTTTAGAGAAATAAACCTATATTTTATTGCTACTCCGTAATACACATGGTTATTTATTCTAGGCAAATGCCTACCGAAAGATGTAGGAATAGGGAAATGTAGGATTGCAATGTCATGTCCACTCCAATCCTATAGGAATTCATAGAATCCAAACTTTGTTTGATTCCACCATAGGAAAAGTAAAGCATTCTTAAAAAGAGGTATGAGTAGATGTTTAATTTTCTATGGAATCTGTGCAAAGAAATCCTTAGGAAAAATTCCTATCGGAAACAATCCTACAAATCAAACAGCCAAGGATTCAATTGTACCAATTCCCTATGCAAATCCTTGGTGTTCACCCAATCCTCTCGAATACTCATCCAAAAAATGCACTAATACTTTGATGGGGAGTTTTTGTATTCTAGGCAAGAATAGAGGGTTTGCGGGGATCACTTGAGAAGTGTATTAACCAAAGAAGGCATAAGTAATACACCAACACACACTAACATGCCCTTAATGGATGTATCTCCATAAACTCCCTCTGTTCTTTATTACTACTACTAGTTTATGTACTTCTTAACTAATATGGGATAATCATGAAATATATTTTCTAACATTCAGCCAAAATATAGTGTTTCGACTTTTTAAAATACTGAAAAACTAGTAATTAAAAATATTTGAGCTATCAAATCTAGGAAGTTTGAAAATATTTTGTATTCCGTCTGAAAGTTGTGTTACTTGGTGTAAGATTCACACAAAAATGATGAAAATATCAAACCTTCAAAAAAATTGTAGTAATTCAAACGTTATGTGCGTTTCATAATTTTGCAAAATCTATTCTATTTGCAATTAAAACTATAGTAGTTGGTGGTCCCCGATCATCTGATTTGCTCTTAAACAGCTCAATCCTAAATTTGAAATTCCCTGCAACAGAACACGATAGTTGGTGGTTTGTGCGGAAAAAAATTACAGTTTTAAAAAGTGTTTTAAGCAACGAAGGCAGCAATAAGCGGTAGTTTGTGCAATTTCCTCGTGTAAACAACATGTAGCGTCGAAGTAATAGTACTAGCAGTACAGAAATCTTGTGTAATTTCTAGTTCTACATATTACTAGTGTCCACTGTTTGAGAGTTGATGGTGAATGGGTCTGATTTTCAATCGAATGAGAATTAGCAAATTGATTTTTATGACAAAAGCATACAAAGGGAGTAAAACAACATACCCGCATTCGCCGCTGCTACCAGCATGCGATGCCTCCACGAGTGCATTGACGGCTGCTGCAAATCCTCGGAAGGCATCTAGGTTTTGCAGATCGTCGATTGCCGCTGTCCGGCTAAGCTTAACCAGCATAGCTGCCGCCAAGATATCTCGGATTTGGACCACAGGCAGAAGCTGATTGGGGTCGAAGGATTGCCTGATTCGGAATTTGAAGTACCAAGCCCTCGGCTCCGATGATGGAAGTTTGGAACTCGGCCCGGCCAGAACCTCCCAAATCTGTGTGTGGCAGTGGATGCCCATCGGCATCCCCAATGCTGCCGACGCCGTGATGTGGTCGGTCGCACTTTGGTCCCCACTAAAGGCTGGGGCTGCAGCACGTCGCCGCCGCCCCCGACGTCCCCACGACGGCAACGCCATGGACCGAGGCGCTGAGTTTGTTGGCGAACCCGAAGCCCTGGATGGCAAGTGCTTCTTCACAATGGAAGCATCCTCACCCGGCGAGGTTCGCCCCCGGCGCATGCCTATGCTCCGACCAGCCCACTTTGCCGCTGCTGCCTGGGCTGCCGCCGATACCTGGGCCACCGCCGCTTCATGGGACCCCCTCCCTCCTCTCCCTCTCCTAGATCAAAGGGCGCCAGGAGTCTAGCCACAGCAAGACACAGAGCCGCCTGCTTCATCGCACACCAATGGCACACAGACATTTGCGAGCTTTTAGCGCACACCCCTCCGAGGCTGAGTCGTGGAGCCTGGGTGCACGGGGCTATGGCTGGAGGAGTCGCCATGGGACGAGGGGTGTCGAGTGCTCGGGCAAATACGGGAAAGGCGAAGTTTTGGATAACCTTATATGATCACATCAATGCTTCTCAAGGAGCCAAATACTGTATGAGAAACCGGAAAAGTTTGAACGTTTGAAAACTTTGCCGGCATAATGCATCCTTCCAATGCACGCCTACTAAGGTAGAAAGCCAACTCAATTGCTACTTTGTTGGCAAAATGTACCATGGCTCAATCTTGGGTCACACACATCTATCAATTGGTATATTTTGGTCATATTCAAAATTTTACTTGAAACTTGTTGGTCATGCCATTCTACTACTCGCCTAACACTTTTTCTACGCGGGAAGGAGGGGGGTATGATGCTACCCTGAATTTTTATGCCCATTTGTATCTTGGACAAATCCTAGGTTTGACCAAAATTTAAAACATGAAGATGAAAAATTAAGCCTGGATCCACTACAAGAAAAGTTGCCAAACTTTTCTTGTAGTGATCCTTCTTAATTAGTAACTTCAAAATGAAGCTTTTGGAAGGTTTTTGAAATTTCCATGTCTGAAACCCAAAACACCTCTTCATGATTGACTTCATAAGACAAATCGAGTTTAGGGTTAGGGGTAGATACATGATTTTTCTAGTTTGAATATGTCTAGACCTGGCTTATCAACTTGAATGCTTAGTATATGACATAAGAAGATGTACTATGTGCATTGGTTTTTTATTTATTTGATTTGTTTTGAATTTTCATGCCGAATCAAATTTTGGTCAAATCATAGGTTTAACCAAGATTTAAACAAGTTTAAAACATTAAAATGAAAAATTAAGCATGGATCCTTCTCAATCACTCCAAAATGAAGCTTTTGGGAGGCTTTTGAAATGTCTATGTTTGAAACCCAAAACCACTTCTCTTCATGCTTGACTTCATAAGACAGATGAGTTTAGGGTTAGGGGTAGATACATGATTTTTCTGGTTTGAATAGGTCTAGACCTTGTTATCAAGTTGAATGGCTTACTATGTGACATAAGAAGACTATGTGCTTTGGTTTTTCATTTTTGATTTTTTCGATTGTTTTTATGCCCATTTGAATCTTGGCCAAATCCTAGGTTTGAACAAGAATTTAAACAAGTTTAAAACATGAAAATGAAAAGGTAAGCATGGATCCTTCTTAGTCAGTCCGAAATGAAGCTTTTGGGCGGTTTTCGAAATTTCCATGTTTGAAAACCCAAACCACTTCTCTTCATGCTTGACTTCATAAGACAAATTTAGGGTTAGGGGTATAGATACATGATTTTTCTTGTTTGATATGTCTAGATATTGTTTATCAACACTTGAATGCTTACAATATATGTGACGCAAGAAGACTATGTGTTATGGTTTTTCATTTTTGGGGGTTTTTTCGAATTTTTTATGCGCACTTGAATCTTGGTCAAATCCAAGCTAGCTAGGTTTGACCAAGCTTTAAACAAGTTTAAAACATGAAAATGAAAAAGTAAGCATGTATCCTTCTTAGTCACTCCAAAATTAAGCTTTTCGGAGGTTTTTGAAATTTCCATTTTGTAAACCCAAAACCACGTATCTTCATGTTTGACTTCAAAAGACAGAGTTTAGGGTTAGGGGGTAGATACATGATTCTTCTTTTAATATGTTTAGATCTTGTTTTATCAAGTTGAATGTTGACTGTATGACATAAGAAGACTATGTTTTTGAATTTTTTATGAATCTTGGTCAAATCCAAGGGTTGACCAAGATTTAAACAAGTTTAAAACATGAAAATGAAAACGTTTCAAGTTCACCTTTGGTTCGATCTTTCAGTAACCAGGCGCATATATATATGGATGCAAATTGAGATAATTAATTCGTGAAACATTGGAAATGTCCATCGTGTGTCATGTTTCCCCCTCACATGAAAATTGGATTGGTGGCAGACAAGTAAAAGCACATTTATGTGCGACAACCCAAAATGCACATATTTTGCTGAGTTTTCATGCATGCATTAAAAGTTGTGAATATATACATAAAATGCATGTGGGTCATGATTGAAAAGTTTGACATGTATATGGTTCTTGTGTAGTAGTAGTACTATAGTAGATTAGTAGGTACGCAAACTCCCATCCATCTTCTTTGTCAAGAGAAGACGCGCACCAGGATGCGTAGTGGAAGTCGTCTCTGGATCCTTCTGTTGTCCCTCTCACGGAAAAGAAAAAGAAAAAAACATCTCTCTCATTCTCGGCCTCGCTCGACTCGCTCGCTCGCAGCCTCGCACCTCCTGCGCACTGACAAACGCTGCACAACAGTCAACATCACCAGAAAAAAGATATACACCATAAATAATAAGAGGGGCCCCGTGACTGCTATCCCTTCTTCTCCTTCCGTGTGATCCCTCTTCCTCCGAGTTTCACTGGACGGGCAAACACACATGTGCTGCATAGTAAAAATAAAAAAGTAAAAAATCGACCTATGAATCTATGATTAAATAGGTAAAATCCTGGGTTTTATCAAGGTTTAAACAAGTTTAAAACATGAAAATGAATAGGTAAGCATGGATCCTTCTTAGTCACTCTAAAATGAAGCTTTCGCGAGGTTTTTGAAATTTCCATGTTTGAAACCCAAAACCACTTCTCTTCATGCTTGACTTCGACAGAGTTTAGGGTTAGGGGTAGATACATGCTTTTTCTGGTTTGAATATGTCTAGACCTTGTTTATCAACTTGAATGCTTACTATATGACATAATAAGGCTATGTTATTTGGTTTTTCATTTTTTCTGTTTTTTTCTGATTTTTTATGCCCATTTAAATCTTGGTCAAATCCTAGGTTTGACCAAGAGTTAAACAAGTTTAAAACATGAAAATGAAAAGGTAAGCCTGGATCCTTCTTAGTCACTGTAAAATGAAGCTTTTGGGAGGTTTGTGAAATTTCCATGTTTGAAACCCAAAAGCACTTCTCTTCATGCTTGACTTCATAAGACAGAGTTTAGGGTTAGGGGGTGTAGATACATGATTTGTCTGGTTTGAATATGTCCAAATCTTATTTATCAACTTTTGAATGCATGCTACTCTCTCAAAGAAAACCTTTTGAATGCTTACTATATGACATAAGAAGACTATATGCTTTTAAAATTCAAACATATGGTAAGCATTCTTATGTCATATAGTAAGCATTCAAGTTGATAAACAAGCAAGGTTTGGACATATTCAAACCAGACAAATCATGTATCTACCCCTAACCCCTAATTAAATTGTCTTATGAAGTCTAGCATGAAGAGAAGTGGTTTTGGGTTTCAAACATGGAAATTTCAAAAACCTCCCAAAAACTTCATTTTAGAGTGACTAAGAAGGATATACAAGCTTCCCTTTTCATTTTCATGTTTTAAACTTGTTTAAATCTTGGTCAAACCTCTAGGATTTGACCAAAAGATTCAAATGGGCATGGAAATTCATAAAAAAACAAAAGAATGAAAAACCAAAGGACATAACATTATTATGTCATATATATATAGTAAGCATTCAAGTTGATAAACAAGGTCTAGACATATTCAAACCAGAAAATCATGTATATATCTACCCCTAACCCTAAACTCTGTCTTATGAAGTCAAGCATGCATGAAGAGAAGTGGTTTTGGTTTCAAACATGGAAATTTCGAAAAAACCTCCCAAGAGCTACATTTTGGAGTGACTAAGAAGGATATATAGATGCTTAATTTTTCATATTCATGATTTAAACTTGTTTAAACCATGTTCAAACCTAGGATTTGACCAAGATTAAAATGGGCATAAAATTTTAAAAAAATCAAAAAATAAAAAACAAGTCACATAGTATTCTTATGTCATATAGTAAGCATTCAATTAAGTTGATAAACAAGGTCTAGACATATTCAAACCAGGAAAATCATGCATATATCCCCTAACCCTAGCTAAACTCTGTCTTATGAAGTCAAGCATGCATGAAGAGAAGTGGTTTTTGGTTTCAAACGTTTAAGCCAAAAGCCCCTTTTCAAATATTTCAAACTTATTCAAATTTGGTTCAAATATGAAAGACATACAAGTTATAGCACACATAGTGCATACATTTTCACACATACTGCACTAGATGCTAACCCTATAGTTTGAGGCCATTTGGGTGACCTAGGTCGAAAAAATTCTTGGATTAGAATCGTGTTGTTCGAACCCCGTAGTTGGATTTTTTGAACCCTTGATCTGTAGAACTGGGCAAAACCCTAGTTTAACCTATTTAATTACAGATTCGTATATCGATTTTTCTACGAGTACTACCTTTTTATTATTACTATGCAGCACATGGGTGTTTGCCCGTCGAGTGAAACTCGGAGGAAGAGGGATCACTCGGAAGGAGAGAAGAAGGGAGAGAATTATGGTGTCTCCCCTTTTTCGGGTGATGATGTTGACTTTTGTGCAGGGTTTGTCAGTGAGCAGGAGGTGCGAGCGAGCGAGCGAGCGAGTCGAGCGAGGCCGAGAATGAGAGAGATTTGTTTTTTTTTGTGAGAGGGACGACCGAAGGAACCAGAAGGACCCACAGACTTCCAATACGCATCCTGATGCGTCTTCTCTTGACAAAGAAAATGGCTGGGAGTTTGCGTACCTATTGCACGTGACTTGTGCTCACTGAAGTGTGGGACCTCAAGCGTGGGCACCACACGTAAGTGACAGACCTGTTGGTGTAAAAACTCGGTTGATTATAATAGTGCATTAGAACAAAGTTTCCTATGGATTCAAGGGTAGGAAATCCAAGTTAACTCATTTACGTGTTAAACTTGTCTATATCTTGGTCAAACCTAGGATTTGACCAAGATTCAAATGGGCAGAAAAATAAAAACAGAAAAATGAAAAACCAAATCACATAGTTTTCTTATGTCATATAGTAAGCATTAAAGTTGATAAACAAGGTGTAGACATATTCAAACCAGACAAATCATGTAGCTATACCCCCTAACCCCTAAACTCTGTCTTATGAAGTCAAGCATGCATATGAAGAGAAGTGGTTTTGGGTTTCAAACATGGAAATTTCAAAAACCTCCCAAAAGCTTCATTTTAGAGTGACTAAGAAGGATCCATGCTTCCCTTTTCATTTTCATGTTTTAAACTTGTTTAAATTATCTTGGTCAAACCTAGGATTTGACAAGATTCAAATGGGCATCAAAATTGAAAAAAAAATTGAAAAAAGAAAAACCAAAGCAAATAGTTTTCTTATGTCATATAGTAAGCATTAAAGTTGTTGATAAATAAGGTCCATACATATTCAAACCACACAAATCATGTATCTATACCCCCTAATTAACCCCTAAATTAATTAACTCTGTCTTATGAAGTCAAGCATGTGAAGAGAAGTGGTTTTGGGTTTCAAACATTGAAATTTTAAAAACCTCCCAAAAGCTTCATTTTAGAGTGACTAAGAAGGATACAGACTTCCCTTTTCATTTTTATGTTTTAAACTTGTTTAAATCTTGGTCAAACCAAGGAAATTTAGAAAAAAAATCAAAAGAATGAAAAACCAAAGCACATAGCATTCTTATGTCATATGTATAGTAAGCATTCAAGTTGATAAACAAAGGTCTAGAGACATATATATTCAAACCAGAAAAATCATGTATATATCTACCCCTAAAACTCTAATTAAACTATGTTTTATGAAGTAAATCATGAAGAGAAGTGGTTTTGGGTTTCAAACATGGAAATTTCAAGAACCTCCCAAAAGCTTCATTTTAGAGTGACTAAGAAGGATCCAGAAGGACCCACAGACTTCCAATACGCATCCTGATGCGTCTTCTCTTGACAAAGAAGATGGCTGGGAGTTTGCGTACCTATTGCACGTGACTTGTGCTCACTGAAGTGTGGGACCTCACGCGTGGGCACCACACGTAAGTGACAGACATGTTGGTGTAAAAACTCGATTGATTATTATACTGCATTAGAAAAGTTTCCTATGGATTCAAGGGTAGGAAATCCAAGTTAACTCATTTACATGACATTATTATTTCCATGAAGCAAAGTTAACACATCTATCGATTGGTACATTTTTGAGTGACTAAGAAGGATCCATGCTTACTTATTCGTTTTCACGTGTTAAACTTGTCTAAATCTTGGTCAAACCTAGGATTTGACCAAGATTCAAATGGGCAGAAAAATAAAATAAAAAACAGAAAAATGAAAAACCAAATCACATAGTCATCTTATGTCATATAGTAAGCATTAAAGTTGATAAACAAGGTCTAGAAATATCAAACCATACAAATCATGTATCTACCCCCTAACCCCTAAACTATGTCTTATAAATTAAGTCAAGCATGAAGAGATGTGGTTTTGGGTTTCAAACATGGAAATATCAAAAACCTCCCAAAAACTTCATTTTAGTGTGACTAAGAAGGATACACGCTTCCCTTTTCATATTCATGTTCTAAGCTTGTTTAAATTATCTTGGTCAAACCTAGGATTTGACAAGATTCAAATGGGCATCAATATTGAAAAAAATCAAAAAAAAAGAAAAAACAAAGGAAATAGTTTTCTTATGTCTTATAGTAAGCATTAAAGTTGATAAACAAGGTCTAGACATATTCAAACTAGACAAATCATGTATCTATATATACCCCCTAACCCCTAAACTCTGTCTTATGAAGTCAAGCATGTGAAGAGGAAGTTGTTTTGGGTTGCAAACATGGAAATTTCAAAAACCTCCGAAAAACTTCATTTTAGAGTTTCTAAGAAGGATCCATGCTTAACTTTGCATATTCATATTTTAAACTTGTTTAAATCATTATCAAGCCTAGCATTTGACCAATATACAAATGGGTGGGCACAAAATTCAAAAAAATCAGAAAAATGAAAACAAATTAAAGCACATAGTCTTCATATGTCATATCGTATGAATTCAAGTTGATAAACGAGGTCTAGGTATATCCAAACCAGACAAATCATGTATCTATACCCCCTGTCGATCTTATGAAGTCTAGCATGAAGAGAGAAGTCGTTTTTGGTTTCAAAAATGGAAATTTCAAGAACATCCCAAAAGCTTCATTTTAGAGTGACTAAGAAGGATACATGCTTCCCTTTTCATTTTTATGTTTAAACTTGTTTAAATCTTGGTCAAACCTAGGATTTGACCAAGATTCAAATATATGGGCATAAAATTCAAAAAAAACAGAAAAATTTAAAACCAAGGCACATAGTCTTCTTATGTCATATAGTAAACAATCAATTAATTAAGTTGATAAACCAGTTCTAGACATATTCAAACCAGGAAAATCATGTATCTACCCCCTAACGCCCTAGCTAAACTCTGTCTTATGAAGTCAAGCATGCATGAAGAGAAGTGGTTTTTGGTTTCAAACGTTTAAGCCAAAAGGTAAGCATGGATCCTCCTTAATTAGTCACTGTAAAATGAAGCTTTTGGGAGGTTTGTGAAATTTCCATGTTTGAAACCTAAAAGCACTTCTCTTCATGCTTGACTTCATAAGACAGAGTTTAGGGTTAGGGGGTGTAGATCGATACATGATTTGTCTGGTTTGAATATGTCCAAATCTTATTTATCAACTTTTGAATGCATGCTACTCTCTCAAAGAAAAACTTTTGAATGCTTACTATATATATGACATAAGAAGACTATATGCTTTTAAAATTCAAACATATGGTAAGCATTCTTATGTCATATAGTAAGCATTCAAGTTGATACACAAGCAAGGTTTGGACATATTCAAACCAGACAAATCATGTATCTACCCCCTAACCCCTAATTAAATTGTCTTATGAAGCAGTCTAGCATGAAGAGAAGTGGTTTTGGGTTTCAAACATGGAAATTTCAAAAACCTCCCAAAAACTTCATTTTAGAGTGACTAAGAAGGATATACAAGCTTCCCTTTTCATTTTCATGTTTTAAACTTGTTTAAATCTTGGTCAAACCTCTAGGATTTGACCAAAAGATTCAAATGGGCATAGAAATTCATAAAAAATCAAAAGAATGAAAAACCAAAGGACATAACATTCTTATGTCATATATATATAGTAATTAAGCATTCAAGTTGATAAACAAGGTCTAGACATATTCAAACCAGAAAATAATGTATATATCTACCCCTAACCCTAAACTCCGTCTTATGAAGTCAAGCATGCATGAAGAGAAGTGGTTTTTGGTTTCAAACATGGAAATTTCGAAAACCCTCCCAAGACCGAGCTACATTTTGGAGTGACTAAGAAGGATATATAGATGCTTAATTTTTCATATTCATGATTTAAACTTGTTTAAACCATGTTCAAACCTAGGATTTGACCAAGATTCAAATGGGCATAAAATTTTAAAAAAATAAAAAAATAAAAAAACAAGGCACATAGTATTCTTATGTCATATAGTAAGCATTCAATTAAGTTGATAAACAAGGTCTAGACATAATCAAACCAGGAAAATCATGCATCTACCCCCTAACCCTAGCTAAACTCTGTCTTATGAAGTCAAGCATGCACGAAGAGAAGTGGTTTTTGGTTTCAAACGTTTAAGCCAAAAGCCCATTTTCAAATATTTCAAACTTATTCAAATTTGGTTCAAATTTGAAAGACATACAAGTTATAGCACACATAGTGCATACATTTTCACACATACTGCACTAGATGCTAACCCTATAGTTTGAGGCCATTTGGGTGACCTAGGTCGAAAAAATTCTTGGATTAGAATCGTGTTGTTCGAACCCCGTAGTTGGATTTTTTTGAACCCTTGATCTGTAGAACTGGGCAAAACCCTAGTTTAACCTATTTAATTACAGATTCGTATATCGATTTTTCTACGAGTACTACCTTTTTATTATTACTATGCAGCACATGGGTGTTTGCCCGTCGAGTGAAACTCGGAGGAAGAGGGATCACTCGGAAGGAGAGAAGAAGGGAGAGAATTATGGTGTCTCCCCTTTTTCGGGTGATGATGTTGACTTTTGTGCAGGGTTTGTCAGTGAGCAGGAGGTGCGAGCGAGCGAGCGAGCGAGTCGAGCGAGGCCGAGAATGAGAGAGATTTGTTTTTTTTGTGAGAGGGACGACCGAAGGAAGAAGGACCCACAGACTTCCAATACGCATCCTGATGCGTCTTCTCTTGACAAAGAAAATGGCTAGGAGTTTGCGTACCTATTGCACGTGACTTGTGCTCACTGAAGTGTGGGACCTCAAGCGTGGGCACCACACGTAAGTGACAGACCTGTTGGTGTAAAAACTCGGTTGATTATAATAGTGCATTAGAACAAAGTTTCCTATGGATTCAAGGGTAGGAAATCCAAGTTAACTCATTTACGTGTTAAACTTGTCTATATCTTGGTCAAACCTAGGATTTGACCAAGATTCAAATGGGCAGAAAAATAAAAACAGAAAAATGAAAAACCAAATCACATAGTTTTCTTATGTCATATAGTAAGCATTAAAGTTGATAAACAAGGTGTAGACATATTCAAACCAGACAAATCATGTAGCTATACCCCCTAACCCCTAAACTCTGTCTTATGAAGTCAAGCATGCATGTGAAGAGAAGTGGTTTTGGGTTTCAAACATGGAAATTTCAAAAACCTCCCAAAAGCTTCATTTTAGAGTGACTAAGAAGGATCCATGCTTCCCTTTTCATTTTCATGTTTTAAACTTGTTTAAATTATCTTGGTCAAACCTAGGATTTGACAAGATTCAAATGGGCATCAAAATTGAAAAAAAATTGAAAAAAGAAAAACCAAAGCAAATAGTTTTCTTATGTCATATAGTAAGCATTAAAGTTGTTGATAAATAAGGTCCATACTGTTGTCAGAAACCCACCGGCGGGCAGTGACTGGTCAACACCGTAGAGCCGGGAACAACTAGGGCTGCGGCTGGCCCCAGTCCCTCAGAGCGACGGCCCGCAAAGCCTCCTGGTCGCGCGCCGATGCAAATTGCAAGGGCGTGCCACCTGACCTATACCTGGTCAGGAAGGTGTGGATGATGCCTCGCTTAGTTTCCTGCAGGGCACACACGTACACGTTAAATACGAGCCTCGATCGGCTCTCAGGTTGTCCTGTGAATCGGCTCATGGAGCCGATCCACCCATGATTCGTCCGAGGTGGCCGAATATATGGTGGTCCTGCTTGATCAAGATAAAGCATATGAGATCCACGACGATCTGGGGTTTTCACCGCATAATCGGATCATCCTACTCACGATTGGGCCTCGCGCTCACGCACGGTGACCGTAAGCCAGCCCTAGACAAGGCCTAAAAACCAACACTAGGTTGATCCTCGGAACGTCCTGTCTAGGGGCAGCAAACTACACCCTACATGCCGCTGGATCCTCCAACCCTTTGTAAGGCCTAACTATTGCAGATATTAAACTAATCCTTGATGAATCAAGGAGCGATCGTAACGGATCAGATCTACTAAATAACGATCAAGCGGGGTGCCGCCCCTGCACCCATGATGAGGTACAGGGACGGCTAGATGCGCAAGGGTTGCACTACGACAACATATGATACTAGGAACAATGCTAACCCTAACACATCTATGATAACTACGTTGCTCGCCATCAAAAAGGCTTCAGTACGAGCAACGCATGAACAACTAGGCAGGCTCGTGCTGCCTAGATCGCGAGATGCGATCTAGGCAGCATGGTGCTTACCGGAGGAACCCTCGAGACGAAGGAGTTGGCGATGCGCCGAGATTGGTTTGTGTTGAACGTTGGTTGTTGTTTATTCCATAAACCCTAGGTACATATTTATAGTCCAGGGGACTTTCTAATGTGGGCGTGCACTAAACCGTGCACGAGATAAACTCTAATTTCTAAACTAAGATGCGATCTAATATGTTACAGATACACGGGCGGTTCAGCCCAACTTGGTAAACAAGGCCGATTCACGTATTTCTTCCATGTACAATCTTCACGTCCATCTTGATCGCGGCCCACCTCTGGCTTGGTCAAATTCTGGTGATAACACATGCCCCCCTGGTTTTGGAAATGACATTTCCAAAATCATTATGCTTTTCTCTCGTAGGGTCATGTCGTGGCAGAGCAGAACCGTCGCAGAGTCCTTCATCATGATAACTTGCCTTCTCAACTTCTCTGCACGATTAGACAGTTCTGGCACCACCTCCTCGGAAACTGCTGTGGCATTGAATTTTTACTATGCTCCCTTTTATTTAACCGCAGCAAACAGTCTTCTTCCTCATCCCCTTCGCACTAGCCTTCAAAAAACCCTCCTCTGCCACCATGCCTTCGTCCTCCTCTTCTTCCTCCTCATCGGGTCTTTCCTATGTGTCCTCTCCCATCCGAGAGTCGACGCCCTCGTGGGGCACGCAGGCGGCGTACGATATCCTCGCCCCAACGAAGTGGGACAAAGAGGACCATGACTCCCTCGTCCGGTCCGAGGATGACAAATCCTTGACCGACGGGGAGAGCGACCTCCGCTTCCTCGCCGTTGGGGAACGGAGGAGGAGAGTGACGACGACAGCTTCTCCTGTGACTTCACCTCTTCCGGGGAGGAAGGGGAGCAGGGAGAGGAGGAGGAGGACGACGACGAGAGCTCCTCCGACGAGCCGCCGGCCAAGCGGTTCTGCCCTTGGCCGGGCAACCTTAGCGACTTCGACAGCGACGAGGACGACGCTGACGAAGAAGATGAAGACGACGAGGGCCCAGTCGGCGGCCATTGGAGCGACGACGAGCCCGCCGGAAGCAGCGCCGATAGTGACGACGATGGCGACGACGAGGGCAGTGATGGCCCATAGATAGGACCTCTAGAATAGGGCCAGTAGTAGTGGGGCAATGTATCCCCTGGTACTCCCTTTTGAGAGCAATCAGCTTTTTATGTAAGAAATCTTATCGAATCAATGGAGAACTTTTCCCCAATTCTGATTTTGCCGATTCCTTTGAGTTTAATTGAGCCGATTCCCTCTTCTACTGACTTTGCCGATTCGTCCCCTTTGCCAATGCGTAATGAGCCGATAGCACCGCATCGGTCCTTTGAAATTCGCCCTTCCCTTCTTCAACTGATGATTTTCTAAATCTGGCAGAAAATGCAGGATCTTCAGGAAAACCTTTGAACTTTCCCAACCAAACCCAATAATCCTCTTCAATACTCATCATTTGTGAAGAAGGTTGCAATGAAGGATCAGCCGATGGCCTCCCAATCGGTTCTTTAAACAGAGCAAAACAAAATATCCACCAGGCCTCCTGCCCCCCGAGTCTTGGCCAAGGCAAAAACAGAAACGAGGACGCGTAACTTAGCTGAATTAGCCTGGGCTTGATCATGCAGAGCCAGCCGATTTGCACAAAATCGGCTTCCCAAAGCAGAGAGCTTCAAGGCGAGCTGCCCCCCGAGTTTCTCCAGTCCGCTCTTAGCGCCCTGCTGGTCAGATCGGCTCCTTTCCTCTTGAGTCGATGGCTGCGCATCGGCTACTTCTCAATTCTGAAGTCGATGCCCTTGCATCGGCTGTAAAATGTTTAAAAATTTTAGGCCGATTTGTGTATCGGCCCCCATGCTTAGTATTATCCATCTAGGTGCCCCCCGAGCCGATTCTGTCAAGAGAATTGATGGTATCGGCTCGTCAGGTAGTCCCTGTTGGGTCAAACGTTGATCCCAGGCAGAATGGATGGTGAGGATAATTTTGGCCGATCGCTGGAATCGGCCTCCACGTTGCTTGCTCGGTGAAGGTTTTGTAATATCCCTTCAACAGTTTCGGAGGGCCGATCGCAAGGATCAGCCTCGCCACGTTGCTTATTGACGTAGTCTTGCTACTCGCCCAGGCCGGTAGACAAAACCAGCCCAATCTCTGACTTTAGCACGTTGGTGCGCTTGCTGTTGTCCACCTCGGGTGCATCGTGTAATCGTGGAGCTCTACACTTCGCCGGACGAACGAGCACCATGTTTGTGCCAGCCGATGTTTCATCATCGGCTTTCCTTTGCTTGGGGCGCCACTCTTTTCTTTGCGGCAGTCCCTCTTCATCCAGGGTCCTCTGGACTTTCGCAGCCAAATCAGGTCGTGCCTTCCTCAGCGTATGCAAGTATAACCTTTCGGCTTCCTCCAGACCGCGCAATCGCTGAACCCTGCGTTTTTGTGAATGGCTGAGACCATCAGGGCACCATCTTGGACGGTGACACCTATCTTCTTCGTCTTCCCCCTCGTCTTCCGAATCCTCGAGATCTTCCAACCGAGGGATCTCAGCACGTCTGTTTTGTGGTGGGAGAGGCCCTAGGCGCTCGAACACAGACACGTTGGCTGCCTCCTTCTTTTTCTGGTTGCATTCTGGGCAGTTGCCGATTGTTGGTAATCGGCTCATTCCTGAATCCCAGCAGTGTCTGAAGAAAGGGCAGTCCCAATGCCTGTCCGTATTGTCCTGCTCCCTGGCGTGGCGCTCCTGCCGCTCCTCATCGTGATTATGCCGACGATGTCTTCTGTCGTTTCTGGCCAGACGGCCTCTTTCATCATCGTCGCCGTGTCGCCGGCGTTGATCATACCGACTCACGTACTTATTGAGGAGGTGATCAGAGAGGGGTCGTTGATATCTTATGTTCTTAACTTCCCCCTCTGTGACGTAGCGCTTGCCATCTTGACGGAGCCGATCGCATGGAGCGGCCCCCTCAGTGTCCTTGCTCTGAGAGCAGCTGTCCTCATCCCCGTCCTTCTCAGAGCGGTGTCCAAGCTCTACCATGCTGATGTTGGCTGAGAAATCAGGCTGGCACCCTCCGAGGTGGGCGAACTCCACCATGTTGACGGCGGGGAAGGGGTGTGTGTCGACCTTCATGGCATACTGGTTAAAAATTAGTCGCCCATTTTCTATTGCCATCTGGATCTGCTGACGCCACACCCTGCAGTCGTTAGTGGTGTGGGTGAACGTGTTATGCCACTTGCAGTATGGCTTTCCGTTCAGCTCTTGCACCGTGGGAACTTTGTGGCCTTCGGGAATCTTTATGTGCTTCTCCGCGAGTAAGAGATCGAAAATCTGCTCGGTTTTCGTCACGTCGAAGTCGAATCCTCTTGGAGGTCCTGGTGGCTTCACCCATTTGCAGGTTACTGGGCCTGCAGCTCGAGTCCACTCAGCTACCGCGACCTCTTGTTCTCCCGTAGCGACTTCATCTTCGCCTGCGTCAACCATGGTAACCACACGCTTGAACTTGTCCTGATAGACATCTGGGTGACGCTGTTCATACGCTGACAGCTTCTGTACCATGTGCGCTAGTGACGGGTAGTCCGCTTGGGAGGCCACGTCCTTGATCGATGATGATAGACCCACCACCGCCAACTCGACTGCTTCTTTTTCGCTTACGTGAACCGAATAGCATCGGTTCCTAACGGTCCTGAAGCGCTGGATGTATTCTGACACTGTTTCCCCGCGCTTCTGTCGTACTTGTGCTAGATCGGCAATGCCAGCCTCGGAAGCCTCTGAGTGATATTGCTCATGGAACCGTTCTTCCAGCTGCTTCCAAGTCTGGACTGAGTTCGGTGGCAGCGACGTGTACCAACCGAAAGCCGATCCTGTGAGGGACTGTGAGAAGTACCTCACGCGCAGCTCGTCTGACGCTGAGATCATGCCCAGCTGTGCCAAATATCGGCTCACATGCTCGATGGAGCTGGAACCATCTGATCCGCTGAACTTTGTGAAGTCCGGGAGCCGATATTTGGGTGGTAGCGGGATCAATTCGTACTCGTTGGGGTACGGCTTGGTATAGCCGATCGCCTTTCTTTTCGGCATCATGCCGAACTGATCTTTCAGGATCGTACAAATCTGATCCGCGGTGATGGCTGCAGGTGCCGAACCCTGAAGATTCGTCGGAGTGGCGTACTTAACCAGCCATGCTTGTTTCTCTGGTTCTGAGCCAACTGCAGGAGCTGGGCTCGGGAGTTTTGTCGGGGTGGCGTATTTAGCTAGCCACGTTTGCTTCTCAGGGTCTGCCTCCGACGTTCCTCCTGTTGCCCCAGAAGTCCCTGCTATAGCAACCTGGTTCGAGGGTGCCCAGGTGCTGCAGTCTGGCACGTATGCGCATGCGTACCCGTGCGGGATCTCCTTGGGCGCGTCCTGTAGGAATTGGTAGTCACTGGGGTCACCACCAATCTTGTAGACGACATAGGCCGATGAGTTCGGCGCTTCGGGCGCTGCCAACGCGAACGGCAGCGGTGGACGGGACTGGAGTAGCAATTCCCCTTGGTGAGTCCCTAGGGCTGGTCCTGACGGAGAGTACTGATGGCTCATGATCTCCTGGATTACGCGCAGAGCGACGCGCTCCAACGTATTCACCAGGCTCTCAGAATGGCGGTGCAGCGAATGAGCCACCATGAAGTTTATCTCCTGACGCAGCGACCTGGTGCGTTCCTCTGACGGGGTGGACAGGTCCACTCCATCAAGCGCGCCTTCAGGTGTGAACCCCTTCCATCTGATGCCATGGGAGCGGGTCCTGTGGAAAGAGCCGATTAGGTCGGCTTCGAGGACAGCTTTGACCTCGTCATACTTCTTCTTGAGCTCGCCAGAGAGCTCCTCGTAAGTGACCGGAGTTTCTTCCGCCATCTCTGATGTGGATGGCGAGGTGGTTGTCGTTGAAGATTGTCCCACCGGGCGTGCCAGAATGTGTTGACGTCAGAAACCCACCGGCGGGCAGTGACTGGTCAACACCGTAGAGCCGGGAACAACTAGGGCTGCGGCTGGCCCCAGTCCCTCAGAGCGACGGCCCGCAAAGCCTCCTGGTCGCGCGCCGATGCAAATTGCAAGGGCGTGCCACCTGACCTATACCTGGTCAGGAAGGTGTGGATGATGCCTCGCTTAGTTTCCTGCAGGGCACACACGTACACGTTAAATACGAGCCTCGATCGGCTCTCAGGTTGTCCTGTGAATCGGCTCATGGAGCCGATCCACCCATGATTCGTCCGAGGTGGCCGAATATATGGTGGTCCTGCTTGATCAAGATAAAGCATATGAGATCCACGACGATCTGGGGTTTTCACCGCATAATCGGATCATCCTACTCACGATTGGGCCTCGCGCTCACGCACGGTGACCGTAAGCCAGCCCTAGACAAGGCCTAAAAACCAACACTAGGTTGATCCTCGGAACGTCCTGTCTAGGGGCAGCAAACTACACCCTACATGCCGCTGGATCCTCCAACCCTTTGTAAGGCCTAACTATTGCAGATATTAAACTAATCCTTGATGAATCAAGGAGCGATCGTAACGGATCAGATCTACTAAATAACGATCAAGCGGGGTGCCGCCCCTGCACCCATGATGAGGTACAGGGACGGCTAGATGCGCAAGGGTTGCACTACGACAGCATATGATACTAGGAACAATGCTAACCCTAACACATCTATGATAACTACGTTGCTCGCCATCAAAAAGGCTTCAGCACGAGCAACGCATGAACAACTAGGCAGGCTCGTGCTGCCTAGATCGCGAGATGCGATCTAGGCAGCATGGTGCTTACCGGAGGAACCCTCGAGACGAAGGAGTTGGCGATGCGCCGAGATTGGTTTGTGTTGAACGTTGGTTGTTGTTTATTCCATAAACCCTAGGTACATATTTATAGTCCAGGGGACTTTCTAATGTGGGCGTGCACTAAACCGTGCACGAGATAAACTCTAATTTCTAAACTAAGATGCGATCTAATATGTTACAGATACACGGGCGGTTCAGCCCAACTTGGTAAACAAGGCCGATTCACGTATTTCTTCCATGTACAATCTTCACGTCCATCTTGATCGCGGCCCACCTCTGACTTGGTCAAATTCTGGTGATAACACATACATATGCAAACCACACAAATCATGTATCTATACCCCCTAATTAACCCCTAAATTAATTAACTCTGTCTTATGAAGTCAAGCATGTGAAGAGAAGTGGTTTTGGGTTTCAAACATTGAAATTTTAAAAACCTCCCAAAAGCTTCATTTTAGAGTGACTAAGAAGGATACAGACTTCCCTTTTCATTTTTATGTTTTAAACTTGTTTAAATCTTGGTCAAACCAAGGATTTGACCAAGATTCAAATGGCCCTAAAAATTCAGAAAAAAATCAAAAGAATGAAAAACCAAAGCACATAGCATTCTTATGTCATATGTATAGTAAGCATTCAAGTTGATAAACAAAGGTCTAGAGACATATATATTCAAACCAGAAAAATCATGTATATATCTACCCCTAAAACTCTAATTAAACTATGTTTTATGAAGTAAATCATGAAGAGAAGTGGTTTTGGGTTTCAAACATGGAAATTTCAAGAACCTCCCAAAAGCTTCATTTTAGAGTGACTAAGAAGGATCCAGAAGGACCCACAGACTTCCAATACGCATCCTGATGCGTCTTCTCTTGACAAAGAAGATGGATGGGAGTTTGCGTACCTATTGCACGTGACTTGTGCTCACTGAAGTGTGGGACCTCACGCGTGGGCACCACACGTAAGTGACAGACATGTTGGTGTAAAAACTCGATTGATTATTATACTGCATTAGAACAAAGTTTCCTATGGATTCAAGGGTAGGAAATCCAAGTTAACTCATTTACATGACATTATTATTTCCATGAAGCAAAGTTAACACATCTATCGATTGGTACATTTTTGAGTGACTAAGAAGGATCCATGCTTACTTATTCGTTTTCACGTGTTAAACTTGTCTAAATCTTGGTCAAACCTAGGATTTGACCAAGATTCAATGTAGGAGAACGTAGCATAGAAAACAAAAATTTTCCTATCGCGAACACGCAATCCAAGCCAAGATGCAATCTAGAAGACGGTAGCAACGAGGGGATGATCAAGACTAACCCTTGAAGAGATTCCAAAGCCTATAAGAGTAGGCTCTTATTGCTGCGGTAGACGATCACTTGCCGCTTGCAAAAGCGCGTAGAAGATCTTGATCACGATCGGTTCCGGCGCCACGAACGGGCAGCACCTCCGTACTCGGTCACACGTTCGGTTGTTGATGAAGACGACGTCCACCTCCCCGTTCCAGCGGGCAGCGGAAGTAGTAGCTCCTCTTGAATCCGACAGCACGACGGCGTGGTGTCGGTGGCGGTGGAGAAATCCGGCGGAGCTTCGCTAAGCGTGCGGGATATGGTGGAGGAGCGGGGCGCTAGGGTTTGGGGAGAGGGGGTGGCCGGCCTCAAAGGGTGCGGCCAGCTTGTGGCTTGTTGTGGTGGCCGGCCCCCTCCCCTTGGCCCTCATTATATAGGTGGAACACCCAAGAGTTGGTCTACAAGTCTTCGAATAAGACCCCAAACCAAAACCTTCCATATGACATGAAACCTACCCAAGCTAGGACTCCCACTAGAGGTGGGATTCCCACTTTCCCTTGGGAGGGGGTGGCCGGCCACCTTAGGGGGGAAGTCCACCTTGGACTTTCCCCTCTAGGGTTTGGCTGGTCAAGCTTGTGGAGTCCTTCCGGGACTCCACCTTCCATAGTGCGTTTTCTTCCGGACTTTTCTAGAACCTTCTAGAACCTGCCATAAATGCACCGGATCATTTCCAAACTTGGAATATGACTTCCTATATATGAATCTTATTCTCCGGACCATTCCGGAACTCCTCGTGATGTCCGGGATCTCATCCGGGACTCCGAACAAATATTCGAACTCCATTCCATATTCAAGTACTACCATTTCAACATCCAACTTTAAGTGTGTCACCCTACGGTTCGTGAACTATGCGGACATGGTTGAGTACTCACTCCGACCAATAACCAATAGCGGGATCTGGAGATCCATAATGGCTCCCACATATTCAACGATGACTTTAGTGATCGAATGAACCATTCACATACAATACCAATTCCCTTTGTCTCGCGATATTTTACTTGTCCGAGGTTTGATCTTCGGTATCACTCTATACCTTGTTCAACCTCGTCTCCTGACAAGTACTCTTTACTCGTACCGTGGTATGTGGTCTCTTATGAACTTATTCATATGCTTGCAAGACATTAGACGACATTCCACCGAGAGGGCCCAGAGTATATCTATCCGTCATCGGGATGGACAAATCCCACTGTTGATCCATATGCCTCAACTCATACTTTCCGGATACTTAATCCCACCTTTATAGCCACCCATTTACGCAGTGGTGTTTGGTGTAATCAAAGTACCTTTCCGGTATAAGTGATTTACATGATCTCATGGTCATAAGGACTAGGTAACTATGTATCGAAAGCTTATAGCAAATAACTTAATGACGAGATCTTATGCTACGCTTAATTGGGTGTGTCCATTACATCATTCATACAATGACATAACCTTGTTATTAATAACATCCAATGTTCATGATTATGAAACTAATCATCCATTAATCAACAAGCTAGTTTAAGAGGCATACTAGGGACTTCTTGTTTGTCTACATATCACACATGTACCAATGTTTCGGTTAATACAATTATAGCATGGTATGTAAACATTATCATAAACACAAAGATATATAATAACCATTTATTATTGCCTCTTGGGCATATCTCCAACAGTCTCCCACTTGCACTAGAGTCAATAATCTAGTTTATATATGTAAAGATATAACACCTTGGCCTTCTGGTGCTTTATCATGTTTTGCTCACGGGAGAGGTTTTAGTCAACGGTTCTGACATGCTCAGAAACGTATGTATTTTGCAATTCATATGCGTCTCAGCGCATCACTCATTTTCCAAATGAGTCGGCATATATGCTTAGTCCTCTGGTGGAACCTTAATTCCGCGGTCTGAAATATGTCACTAATATTGTCACACACAATATAGCTTCAAAGTTCTGACTTTGTCGGAACTACACCAAATTCTCAAAGAACCTCCTGACTTAACATCCTTTGTCATTGTCAAAACAATGACATATTCTGCCTTCTTTTGTAGAATCCATCACAATATTTAGAACTCTTCTAAATCTAGCATAGACAACTTCTAGCTCATTGTGCTACCTTTTAAACAACACTTAGTCTAATTTGAGATTTGAAATTATATTTTATATGTGACAAAACCAATATCGGTGTAACACCTTACAGCGATTTGTTTGTCATTTCTTCATACAAAAATATATATATATATCCTTAGTTCTTCTAAAGTACTTAAGGATATTCTTACTGTCGTTCAATGATCATCATATGAATCATTCTGGTATATGCTCATAACACTTTATAGCACATGATATCTGATTGTGTACATGTTATTCGTGATCTATAATCACTCATGTGTTTTTACTCATTGAGTGTCAGATACACTCAAGTCTTGTTAAACCTTCACATGACAAGAACATTTTCTTAATATTTCTATATTGAACTACTTCAATATCCATCATATGTACTTTGACTTAAACTTATTTATGTGTTTCAATCTATCTTCATAGATCTTGACACTAAATTTGTTTCAGTCCATATCCTTTCATTGAAGTTAATTCTCAATGAAACCTTTTAATCAAGTATATAATTACATCATTTATAACCAACTATATGTCACCTACATAAAGTATTATAAATGTGTCTTAGCGCTCCCACTTAATTTCTTGCAAATGCAAGCCTCTTCATCGTCTCTGATGAAATCAAAAACTCTTTGACTATTTCATCTGGTGAAGATTCTAACTCCGTGATACTTACTTCATCCAATTGAAGTTCGTATACCTATCTAGTATTCCACGGACCAGCAAAACTCTTGGTTGTATCTTGTATACACCTTTAATACACACTTCTGTTAAGTAGTGTATTTTGCCATCCTACTAGCATATCTCATAAAAGAAATATGTAGTGATTACTAGAATAATCCACATAGACTATAAGCATTGCTACGGAAGATCTAATCTTATCGTAGTCAACTCTTTGAACTTTGTCGTAAACAATTTTTCGACAAGTCGAGCTTCTTTAAGGATATTCCATCCAAGTCCATCAATTTTATAGATCCATTTACTTTCAAAAAGTATTTATCTATCTTGGATTTCATGGCGTATAGCCATTTTAACGGAGTCAGGGCCCATCATAACTTCTTTGTTTGTAGTTGGTTTATCATTATTCAAAATCAATCCTTTGTTCACAAATCATTTATTTGATCACAAAGTAAACCATACCTACAAGGTTCAATATGTACTTCGATCTCCATGGCTAAAACACTTTGTAGTCATGGGAGCCATGATCGTCGTGGCCGCTTCCGAAACAAATTCCGATGCTGCGCTACTCTGATCATTATGCTCAGGTTCATAAACCTTATCAAATTATATTGTCCTCCCACTCAAATACTTCACTAGAAACAATTTCTCGGAAATAAGAAACATTGACAAACACTTTTGTCTTTGTCTCGTGGGAAGAATTCCCAATTAATTCTCTGGGATAACCAACAAAGACATTCATCCGATTTTGGTTGTAAACTCTTAGACCAAAATTTAAAGAAAGACTATTAGGGTTTATACCCATACCATAACTCGTATGGTGTCATTTCAACGGATCATGATGATGCTCTATTCAGTGTAAAAGCGGTAGTCACTAAAGCATAATCCACAAAAATATAATGGCGTCATAATATTTTATCTCATCATTAATCCAACAAGGTTTGGATACATATCTCGGATACTACATCATCATTATGATACTCCAAAAATGTGAGTTGTAGAACAATTTCATAACTCTCTTAGATGTTCGCTAAAAATCGTAATTCAAATATTTCTACCATGATCCAATCATAGATATTTGACTTTTCTATTACGATGATTTCCACTTCATGCTGAAATTTATTTGAATCCATTCAAATGTTTCAAACTTCTTCCTTATTGAATATATCCACATATATACTCAATTCATTGTTGAAAGTTTTCATGAAGTAGAAGAATCTCCCGCACACAACTATGCCCAGTGAACCACATACATCATCATGTATTTTTCCACTAAGTTAGTTGCCCGTTCAACTTTTGGCCTATGAACGGTATTTTAATCATTCTCTTTAGAAAAGATTTGCAAGCGTCAAATGATTCAAAAATCAAGTGACTCCAAAAATCCATTTACATGGAGTTCCTTCATGCGTTCCTTTCTAACATGACCTAAATGGCGGTTCCACAAATGAGTGGAATTCAAATCACTTGCCTTATGGCATTTTAGCGTCAGTGTTATGTATGTGTGTTTCACCATTAAGATTTATAATAACTTATCCATCGTTCATGGAGTAATGTCATAATTTGAACAACTCATTGTTTTCATTTGACCAGAGCAAAATAACAATTATTAAGTTCTTTATTATAAATTCTAAGGGCTAGATAGAATGCCAACGATGAACATAATAACACTTTATTTTTGTTCCAGACGTGCATACCTATCATATTCCTTGTTAGTCACTTAGGCCATTGTACTCTTGTATTGCGTTGTTTTGTATGACACTTCATACCAACCAATGTGGTACAAATACCCAAGAATTTTATTGTGTGACCAAATGAGGAATACATCCATAACATGTATATCATTTATATACACCTGAGCTAGACTTTCTAGTCTTTTCTTTCTTTCTTTCTGCCAATAATCTTTTGTAGTTTCTCTTTTAGCTTTCCTCATTATTCAGAAAAACACTTCAATATCAATAACTTCTAGGTTTGTTGATCAAATACCAATAACCTTGAGGTTCTTTGAAGTTGATCATCATATGACAAGTGTTCCGGATTTCACTATTAGTAACCTTTTAATATGATGAACAATTTCACTCATAATTTTATCCATCATATCATGACGACTTTTTGAGACCATGTCTGTACATGCTAGGCTCATAAAGTTTAACCTTAGTATTCGTATGTGCAAATCTGGCTTGCACCCATTGTAAGCACACGTAGAATCTATAACACCCGATCATCACGTGATGCTTCGATACGACGAGTCTTAGCAACGGTGCATACTAAGGATGATAACTTCATGGATATGCGAATATCGTTAGTGCTCCAATAGTTGGAGGATTGTGACGCCTGGCGTCTTCAACCTTCATACATTCCCATAAAACTTATGAGTTTATGTAGTCTCACCAAATTATATTCTATCATCTTGCAATAAGGTCTTAGATATCACATATATCTCATACCTTGATTATTTCTGAAAACTAAATTTTCAGCTCCTTACTTTTCAAACAGATTTGAACTTCAAGTTTCACGGAGACAAGATAACTTTAGGTACTAATTGAAACCATAGCTCTCTGAATCAACAAAGTGAGTTTCACTAAAAGTTTGCAATAGGACTTAATCAATTCTTGATTCTTTAACAATACGGTACTAATCCGTAAAGTTTCTTATCAGATTTTAACAGTATTTCTATCTCAATAACAAGACTAGCGCATAGTAGTAAACGGATGCCAATACTACAAAATTAATTCAAAATACTACTCAGACTATGTTTATGATAATTAGTTCATGTTTTAATCTAATTACTAATGAACTCCCACTTAATACAACATCCCTCATAGTTGTTAAGTGGTACACGATCCAAATCCACTACATCAAAACCGATCATCACGTGAGATGATGTAGCTTCAATGGTGAACATCAACATGTTGATCATATCATCCATATGACTCGTGTTCAACCTTTCGGTTTCCGTTGTCCCGAGGCCATGTCTGTACATGCTAGGCTCGTCAAGCAAACCCAAGTATTCCGCGTGTGCAACATGGCTTACACCCGTTGTATGTCGAGTTTATCACACCCGATCATCACGAGATGCTTCAAAACGTCGAACAATGCAACGGTGCATACGAGGGAAGAACACTTTATTATCTTGATATTAATGTGAGGGATCATCTTATAATGCTACCGTCGCGATCTAAGCAAAATAAGATGCATAAAGGATTAACATCACATGCAATTCATATGTGATATGATATGGCCCTTTAGTCTTTGCGCCTTTGATCTTCATCTCCAAAGCACGGACATGATCTCCATCATCAACGGGCATGATCTCCATCATCGTCGGCGTAGCGTCAAGGTCCATGGCGCCGTCTTCATGGTTGTTCACCTCATGTAGCAACTATTACAACTACTTTGAAATACTACTCAACATGAAATTTAAAGACAACCATAAGGCTCCTGCCGGTTGCCATAATACAATAATGATCATCTCATACATATTCATCATCACATAATGGCCATATCACATCACCAAACCCTGCAAAAACAAGTTAGACGTTCTCTAATTTGGTTTGCATATTTTACGTGGTTTAGGGTTTTCGAGTAAGATCTAATCTACCTACGAACATGAACCACAACGGTGATACTAGTGTTGTCAATAGAAGAGTAAATTGAATCTTCACTATAGTAGGAGAGACAGACACCCGCAAAGCCTCTTATGCAATACAAGTTGCATGTCGAACGAGGAACAAGTCTCATGAACGCGGTCATGTAAAGTTAGTCCGAGCCGCTTCATCCCACTATGCCACAAAGATGCAAAGTACTCAAACTAAAGATAACAAGAGCATCAACGCCCACAAACCATTGTGTTCTACTCGTGCAACCATCTATGCATAGACACGGCTCTGATACCACTGTAGGAAAACGTAGCATAGAAAACAAAAATTTTCCTATCGCGAACACGCAATCCAAGCCAAGATGCAATCTAGAAGACGGTAGCAACGAGGGGATGATCAAGACTAACCCTTGAAGAGATTCCAAAGCCTATAAGAGTAGGCTCTTATTGCTGCGGTAGACGATCACTTGCCGCTTGCAAAAGCGCGTAGAAGATCTTGATCACGATCGGTTCCGGCGCCACGAACGGGCAGCACCTCCGTACTCGGTCACACGTTCGGTTGTTGATGAAGACGACGTCCACCTCCCCGTTCCAGCGGGCAGCGGAAGTAGTAGCTCCTCTTGAATCCGACAGCACGACGGCGTGGTGTCGGTGGCGGTGGAGAAATCCGGCGGAGCTTCGCTAAGCGTGCGGGATATGGTGGAGGAGCGGGGCGCTAGGGTTTGGGGAGAGGGGGTGGCCGGCCTCAAAGGGTGCGGCCAGCTTGTGGCTTGTTGTGGTGGCCGGCCCCCTCCCCTTGGCCCTCATTATATAGGTGGAACACCCAAGAGTTGGTCTACAAGTCTTCGAATAAGACCCCAAACCAAAACCTTCCATATGACATGAAACCTACCCAAGCTAGGACTCCCACTAGAGGTG
Organism: Lolium multiflorum; assembly: GCA_030979885.1. Taxonomy (NCBI): domain Eukaryota; kingdom Viridiplantae; phylum Streptophyta; class Magnoliopsida; order Poales; family Poaceae; genus Lolium; species Lolium multiflorum. The sequence goes on from CM061747.1 coordinate 93,898,671, forward strand.
GGATTCCCACTTTCCCTTGGGAGGGGGTGGCCGGCCACCTTAGGGGGGAAGTCCACCTTGGACTTTCCCCTCTAGGGTTTGGCTGGCCAAGCTTGTGGAGTCCTTCCGGGACTCCACCTTCCATAGTGCGTTTCTTCCGGACTTTTCTAGAACCTTCTAGAACCTGCCATAAATGCACCGGATCATTTCCAAACTTGGAATATGACTTCCTATATATGAATCTTATTCTCCGGACCATTCCGGAACTCCTCGTGATGTCCGGGATCTCATCCGGGACTCCGAACAAATATTCGAACTCCATTCCATATTCAAGTACTACCATTTCAACATCCAACTTTAAGTGTGTCACCCTACGGTTCGTGAACTATGCGGACATGGTTGAGTACTCACTCCGACCAATAACCAATAGCGGGATCTGGAGATCCATAATGGCTCCCACATATTCAACGATGACTTTAGTGATCGAATGAACCATTCACATACAATACCAATTCCCTTTGTCTCGCGATATTTTACTTGTCCGAGGTTTGATCTTCGGTATCACTCTATACCTTGTTCAACCTCGTCTCCTGACAAGTACTCTTTACTCGTACCGTGGTATGTGGTCTCTTATGAACTTATTCATATGCTTGCAAGACATTAGACGACATTCCACCGAGAGGGCCCAGAGTATATCTATCCGTCATCGGGATGGACAAATCCCACTGTTGATCCATATGCCTCAACTCATACTTTCCGGATACTTAATCCCACCTTTATAGCCACCCATTTACGCAGTGGTGTTTGGTGTAATCAAAGTACCTTTCCGGTATAAGTGATTTACATGATCTCATGGTCATAAGGACTAGGTAACTATGTATCGAAAGCTTATAGCAAATAACTTAATGACGAGATCTTATGCTACGCTTAATTGGGTGTGTCCATTACATCATTCATACAATGACATAACCTTGTTATTAATAACATCCAATGTTCATGATTATGAAACTAATCATCCATTAATCAACAAGCTAGTTTAAGAGGCATACTAGGGACTTCTTGTTTGTCTACATATCACACATGTACCAATGTTTCGGTTAATACAATTATAGCATGGTATGTAAACATTATCATAAACACAAAGATATATAATAACCATTTATTATTGCCTCTTGGGCATATCTCCAACATCAAATGGGCAGAAAAATAAAATAAAAAACAGAAAAATGAAAAACCAAATCACATAGTCATCTTATGTCATATAGTAAGCATTAAAGTTGATAAACAAGGTCTAGAAATATCAAACCATACAAATCATGTATCTACCCCCTAACCCCTAAACTATGTCTTATAAATTAAGTCAAGCATGAAGAGATGTGGTTTTGGGTTTCAAACATGGAAATATCAAAAACCTCCCAAAAACTTCATTTTAGTGTGACTAAGAAGGATACACGCTTCCCTTTTCATATTCATGTTCTAAGCTTGTTTAAATTATCTTGGTCAAACCTAGGATTTGACAAGATTCAAATGGGCATCAATATTGAAAAAAATCAAAAAAAAAGAAAAAACAAAGGAAATAGTTTTCTTATGTCTTATAGTAAGCATTAAAGTTGATAAACAAGGTCTAGACATATTCAAACTAGACAAATCATGTATCTATATATACCCCCTAACCCCTAAACTCTGTCTTATGAAGTCAAGCATGTGAAGAGGAAGTTGTTTTGGGTTGCAAACATGGAAATTTCAAAAACCTCCGAAAAACTTCATTTTAGAGTTTCTAAGAAGGATCCATGCTTAACTTTGCATATTCATATTTTAAACTTGTTTAAATCATTATCAAGCCTAGCATTTGACCAATATACAAATGGGTGGGCACAAAATTCAAAAAAATCAGAAAAATGAAAACAAATTAAAGCACATAGTCTTCATATGTCATATCGTATGAATTCAAGTTGATAAACGAGGTCTAGGTATATCCAAACCAGACAAATCATGTATCTATACCCCCTGTCGATCTTATGAAGTCTAGCATGAAGAGAGAAGTCGTTTTTGGTTTCAAAAATGGAAATTTCAAGAACATCCCAAAAGCTTCATTTTAGAGTGACTAAGAAGGATACATGCTTCCCTTTTCATTTTTATGTTTAAACTTGTTTAAATCTTGGTCAAACCTAGGATTTGACCAAGATTCAAATATATGGGCATAAAATTCAAAAAAAACAGAAAAATTTAAAACCAAGGCACATAGTCTTCTTATGTCATATAGTAAACAATCAATTAATTAAGTTGATAAACCAGTTCTAGACATATTCAAACCAGGAAAATCATGTATCTACCCCCTAACGCCCTAGCTAAACTCTGTCTTATGAAGTCAAGCATGCATGAAGAGAAGTGGTTTTTGGTTTCAAACGTTTAAGCCAAAAGGTAAGCATGGATCCTCCTTAATTAGTCACTGTAAAATGAAGCTTTTGGGAGGTTTGTGAAATTTCCATGTTTGAAACCTAAAAGCACTTCTCTTCATGCTTGACTTCATAAGACAGAGTTTAGGGTTAGGGGGTGTAGATCGATACATGATTTGTCTGGTTTGAATATGTCCAAATCTTATTTATCAACTTTTGAATGCATGCTACTCTCTCAAAGAAAAACTTTTGAATGCTTACTATATATATGACATAAGAAGACTATATGCTTTTAAAATTCAAACATATGGTAAGCATTCTTATGTCATATAGTAAGCATTCAAGTTGATACACAAGCAAGGTTTGGACATATTCAAACCAGACAAATCATGTATCTACCCCCTAACCCCTAATTAAATTGTCTTATGAAGCAGTCTAGCATGAAGAGAAGTGGTTTTGGGTTTCAAACATGGAAATTTCAAAAACCTCCCAAAAACTTCATTTTAGAGTGACTAAGAAGGATATACAAGCTTCCCTTTTCATTTTCATGTTTTAAACTTGTTTAAATCTTGGTCAAACCTCTAGGATTTGACCAAAAGATTCAAATGGGCATAGAAATTCATAAAAAATCAAAAGAATGAAAAACCAAAGGACATAACATTCTTATGTCATATATATATATAGTAATTAAGCATTCAAGTTGATAAACAAGGTCTAGACATATTCAAACCAGAAAATAATGTATATATCTACCCCTAACCCTAAACTCCGTCTTATGAAGTCAAGCATGCATGAAGAGAAGTGGTTTTTGGTTTCAAACATGGAAATTTCGAAAACCCTCCCAAGACCGAGCTACATTTTGGAGTGACTAAGAAGGATATATAGATGCTTAATTTTTCATATTCATGATTTAAACTTGTTTAAACCATGTTCAAACCTAGGATTTGACCAAGATTCAACTGGGCATATGTCGTCGTGGTGAACGAGCAGATGCCATAGGATGGCTTATCTTGGGGCCGAATGGACGCTAGAGGATTCGGGGGAGGGTTTGTGACTAGATGGACGAACTTCCGGATGCTTTCCTCAAGAACTTGGCCAAGGCCAGAGGTAGAAGAAGAAAGACACAAGGATGAACTCGCTCTAGATCACCATGTTCATTGATCTCAAGACAGGTTACAGGTTTCTCTCCTTCTGTGGATCGCGCATGTACAAGAAGCTGCCCCCTCTCCTTATATAGGGGAGAGGGTGGCTTACAGAACAAGAAACCCTAATGGGATCTTTGACTAGACAAACTACTTTACAAAGATACTTTATAAAGCTACTTTAATCATAGATGACGCCGGGGTCTTCTTTAAACATGGAGGCTGACGTCCTCCGGCTTCTTTGACCGTCATCCTCCTCCTTGTCTTCTAGTCTTCGTTTAAAGCTACTTTGCTTAGCTCATCCTTGTCTTTTAGCTCCTGACGGAATCTTTGACCAGTCAGCCGGCATGTTCTTCCTTCCGGTGTGCCGGTATCTTTCCTTCCTGGTTCCGGCATACCCCTCTTGGGGATACCGGCTTAGCTTACTTAGCCAAACTCTATTTTCTTATTCCGGTATGAATATTAAACCGGTATCTTGAAGGGTGAGACCATCCGGTATGGCATATCTTTGGCATACCGGGGGTCATCCCCCCAACATTAGTCCCCGAAGCTGGTATAGTCTGGCGGATTCTATCCAACAGACCATGCCAGGTTTTTGTATCTTGGATACCGGTTTAACTTTCTTAGCCTTTGGTTCAAATCCGGCATCTTTGCTCGGACTCACACTTTCTCTGTTCTCAAGTCATTCTCCGGCATCTTACTCTCCGGTATCTTAGTCATTAAGTCTCTCCTCGACGAGGTCGAGAATATTTCGGGTTCTGTGCCTGTCAGAGACATGCGCACTGTGACTGTCGCGCCAGTGTCAGTTGTCACTTCGTATTGACACTTGCGCGCGCATTTAATGCACCGCTGCGGATCCCACTCACCGCTTCGCATCCTGTGTGCGCCTCGGTGTGGCCTTCTCTTTTCCGCGTGTATCTCTGTGACACGTGGCGATCAGCGACGCGAACCGTCGCGGGCCGCGAGGCAAACCGCGCAGGCCCAGCGGTTTTCGGCCCACCTTCTCTCTCCTTTATAAGCTCAACTGCCCCTTCTTCTTCCTCTTCTTCGCATTCTCCTACCTTCGCGCATAGTGTTCTTCGCTCCTGCGCTCCTTCACCGCACTTCGTCTGCCGCTGCTCGCCTGAGTCCCGCCGCCCGGTGAACTTACGCCGCGCCTTCGTCGGACCTCTCCGTGTGGAGAGCTTCTGCAGCGCCTTCTTCTCGCGCGCTGCATTCGTGCTCCTTCTTGACCTTCACCGCCTCACCGTCGGCAGAGCTCACCGGCGACCGCGGGCCTGTTCTTTCGCCGGAGAAGGTCTTCCTCATCAACTGCGACACTCCAGGTCAGTTCTAATCTTGCTTTATTTGCCATTTGCTTGCTTTCCAGATCTGGGGTCTACGGTGTTCTTATTTCTTCCTTTTTCTTTGGTTTTTCTCTTACTCGTAGATCTTCACGTGGGGGTCAAGTGTGGGATTTCTGTTTCTTTTGCCTCCCATCCAATGTCTGACGAGGAATCTTCCTCCGCATCTTCCTCTTCTTCTTCCGCTAACCATAGCAAACAATCTTCCGGCGAATCTACACCCTCGATTCGATGAGGACAGATTCCGGCAACCCGCAGGATTCCGGCGGCCATCAAGAGGCCGGTAGTCATCAAGATGCCGGTAGTCGCCTAGAATCCGGTAGCTCTAGCCAAGCATCCGGCAGCCACCTTGGGACGAGTAGCTCTGGCGAAGCTTCAAGTAGCTCAAGCCAATCTTCCGGCGAGGAGCCTTCCCCAGTCACACGCGGAGCTTGGATGGGCTCCAATGTGACCGAATACGAGATAGATTGGTTGTACCGGTCTCGCAGATTCCGGAAGGAGTCACTTGCCGGATTCCCGATGATGAAATAATTCCGGACCCCGAGCCCGACGAACGTGTTGTTTTTCTTGCTCACTTTGAGCGTGGCTTTGGCCTTCCTCCTTCTTCCTTTTTCCTTGATCTTCTAGATTTCTACAAACTCCAACCTCACCATCTTCCAGGCAACTCCATCTTTTACCTTTCTTGCTACACCACTTTCATGGAGGCCTACATCGGCATACGTCCCACTCGCGAGACGTTTGCCCGCTTCTTTGCTCTTCGGATTAATTCCGTTCAGGGCAAAGATATTCCTGCACCCAAGCCCCCCGTTCAATGCGGGTCTTGCATCATCAGCAAGCGTCAAGGGAGCCCCTTTTTCGAGTTCTCCGGCCTGGAGTCTTGCCGGTTATGGCAAGGGACGTTTTTCTATGTGAAGAACAACGGCCCCGCAGATCTCATCTGCCTGCCTCCTTTTGATCCGGCGCCGCCCGCGAAAACCAACTGGAGCTACAATCCGAAGGAGTCTCACAACGAGACCAACCGGATTATACGCTTCATGAAGCAGAAGATGAAGGACACCGGCATCTGCTCTGATGATATCATCCGCACCTTCATATCGCGCCGGGTACTTCCTCTGAAGCGCCGCGCCCATAGGATGAGCGAGATGTACGGCCCTGGCGATCCTACCAAGATCACGGGCCTGCCTCTTAGCAAGAAGGACGTTGTCCTCAAGGCCAAGCAGATTTGCCAAACTGCTATGCGTTTTAACTGGAAATGGGGCCTTCTTCCCTTCAGCACTACTAACCCTCCGACCCAAGAAGTAAGGGACTATGCGATTGAGGTTGTTCCTTGCCGGTAACCTTTTGCTTTTGCTTATTTTCTTTTTCATGTTTCAGGCCAAGGACCGCTTCCCCCTCATCGAAGCCGAGCGGCGAGGAGTTTGCCGGAAGCGCGCCCTCGACTCCTTCGACCCAGATCCCTACATTTTCTGGAAGGATCTGAAGATGGGCAAGACCCCGGCATCTCGCCTGGGCCGGTCTCCGCCAAAGCCAACCGGGTCCGCCGACGACCTGGAAATGCTTGAGGTATTTTCTTTTCCGGTTTCTTTTATCGTTTTCCTTCGAGCTGCTTCTTAGCCTTGTTCAAACCATAGATCCATGAGCACGTGCCGCCCCTGCGCGCCGAGGCCGGCACGGAGTTCGTGGACAAGCTCATGGCCCAGGGCCAGAAGAACAAGCGGTCGCCATCTGACGATGGCTCCAGCCAGGCCCCTCCTTCCAAGCGCTTCCGGACTGAAGAGCTGGGGGAGAAGAAAGTTGGCGTGCGCCGCTACGCGCGCAAGCAGATGCCAACCGCTTCCGGGTAAGTCTTTATTCCCTGACTCGTCTCTTTTTTGCTAAGTTCTTTTTCCGGTTGCTTTTTTCCAACCATCTCTCTTTTTTCTCTTTTTCTTCAGCGCCGCGCTCAAGCTGGGCTCCAGACCCTCGGGCTCTGAAGGTTCCGCAAGGACCTCAACCCCTCCTCACTCAAGCCCGGCACCACCTGGTGCCGGTAACATCTCTGCCTCCCTTTCGGGGGGCACAACAAGTTCGGGGCGTGCGGCCCCTACATCTTCTGATCACCGCACGGAGGAGGATCCTTCCTTCTTCCTCGAGAACCAAGACACCGGCACCAGCAACATCGGTGCCGGAGAAGAAAAAGCTGCCGGGCAGGCGGAGCCTCCAGCTCCTCCTGTCCTTGAGAAAAAGACAAGTCCCGCGCCGGAATCCTCCGCGCCGGGAAGCTCCAACTCGGGTGGTGCGTCTACCGCTCCCCCTTCTCCACGGACCATCCTCATGCCGCCGCCAAGTGCTCCCGGCGCCCAGCCTTCCGGGGCTGCTTTTGCCGCGCCGCCGCCCAAGACCTTCAGGTCTACCAAGGGAAAGGCGACGGCTCCCGGCACCTCTTCTGCGGGCCAGCAGCCCCTGGTGCTGCACGTCTCCAAGGCCGCCCAGAACACTGTCACCAAGGCCACCGGTCTTCTTGGCCGCATAACTGACTTCAAGCGCCAGGCCAGGATCTGGGGCATCTCATGCCCTACGCCCAGAAGTGGAACGCCGCGGATATCACTCCGGCGACCCGCGGCCTGGGCAAGGACAGGCAGCCGGCACCTGATCCCATTGGGAACCGCTCTTCCGAGGAGCACTTCACACGGCTCCGCTGCGCCGTGAAGGAGCTGGACAGTTCGTGGTACGACGCCACGAACAACCTGATGGTGCGTTTTACTATCTTTTCTCAATTGCCGGTTTCCTTTCTTCCGGAGTCTTTTATCTTTTACTTTCATGCCGGTTTCTCTCTTGTCTATCTTCCCAGTCCCCGAGTTTTGTGGTGAAAGCGTAGCTTTTAGGACAAAACTTAAACTTTAAAAACTTAGCGCGAAACCGGCACTGCCAGTCCCCGAGTTTTGGGTTAAGAACTCTGTTCTTAGCGCGAAACTTTACCTTAGAACGCGCGAAACCGGCACTGCCAGTCCCCGAGTTTTGGGTTAAGAACTCTGTTCTTAGCGCGAAACTTTACCTTAGAACGCGCGAAACCGGCACTGCCAGTCCCCGAGTTTCGGGTTAAGCACTTTGTTCTTAGCGCGAAACTTTACTGATCTTTTTTGCTTTGAACAGCTCACGGCTGACGCTCGGAAGACCCTCTTTGAGGAGCTCTTATGGGAGCATCGGGAGCTTGTTGAGGCACACGACAAGTGCCAAGGTAAGCTTTTGTTCTGCCGGCATCTTTCTTACCGGAACCTTTTTTCTTTCTAACACTTGTAATTTCTTGACAGTGCTCCCGGAAGCTTCCATTGATGCTCTCAAGGAGCAGCTCGCCAACGCCCAACGTACGACTTTCTTTTTCTTCTGTTATCCTGCCTTTACTTCCAACCTTACCAACGCCACCTTGCTTACACCTTCTTTTCCGGGTTGCAGGGGAGAAGGAGCAGCTGATCAAGCAGCATCAGGAGGAGCTGAGCGCCCAGAAGACCAGCTACCAGGAGCTCAAGTCCCAGCTTGTCCAGCTGGGTCTTGAGCATGCCAAGATCCTCGAAGCCGCTGAAGCTGACGCAGCGGCCAAGATGAACGAGGCTCTGGAGAACGCTAGCAACGCCACCGTGGTGCTGCAAGCTGAGCTGGAGGAGCTGGCCAAGGCCCGGAAGGCTGCCGAGGAGAAGGTCGCGCGGTTGGAGGAGGAGCGCAAGGAATGCAATCAGCTGATCCTTCAAACCGACGTGCTTGCCCATCGTGAGTTTTTGATTACCGCACACAAGCTATTTTTCTTCGACCTCATTTTCTTTTCTTCCGCTATGTTTTTCTTCCGGTCTCTTTTTCTTCCGGCTTCTTTTCTTCCGGATTCTTTTCCTTAGCCGTTTTTCTTTGCACAGGCCTCTTCCCGGACTCCCAGACGCATGCTGTGAAGAAGGTCAACGCGCGCCGCACAACCCAGGGCCAGGCGAACCTTGCCGTGCCATGGACACCCCATGACCATCTGGTCGCGCTTAACGCGCGGGTGTCCCATATGCGCGCCATCGATCGCAACCTATCGGACATTCCTGAAGTAGCTTCCCAGCTCTACAGGACTCTCTGGCCTGGCGAGGTGGTGCCGGACACTTTCTCCTTGATCAGCGATCGCCTCAAGGGCGCCGGCAGGAGGATCCGCGAATGGCAGTGCTCTGCTGCCCGCGCTGGAGCAGACTCTGTCCTTCGCGTCGCCTGCTCCTGGTACCCGGAGCTCGACCTGGATGCCCTCATCGGCGTGCGCGAAGGCGCGGAAACCGATCTGGACCCGATCCTTGCCGCCAAACGGCAGGATCGCGCGTACCGGATCGCGGAGTACGCCGAAATGCGCACCTTCATCCCTCCTCCCCATGGCGTCCAAGATTTTCTTGACGAGGAGGAAGATGAAGCCGAGGAGGAGCCCCTGGACGATGCTGGTGCTGGCGACGCTCCCCCTGAAGCTCCTGCTGCCTGATTCTCGACTTGGAGATTTACCTGTCATGCCCCTGGCCCTGTGTGGCTTAAAACAGTCTTTTGTTAAATTCTGCCCCGGTATGCCGGGGCTTATGATGTAAAACTTAAGTCCGCTTATGGTTGTCGTACAACATTTTGTGCCGGTAGGTTATACCGGTAGCTAATTATCTTTAGTTTGTCTTAGCATTTTCGCATTTGGTTTTGCCTTTATCCTGCACTTGCAAAGATTTTCAAACTGTTTCTGCATCCAATTAGATGCACATCTGGCTCTTTTGCCTTGGCTCTGCCTGCCTTCTCTGGGCGCTTTGGCGTATGAGCACAAGGTTCTTTCACCAAACAAGCATTTTCTTGAACTTAGAAATAATTCGAAATTTTGCAAAAAACCGGTATGACCGGGGTTAGTTAAATTTTTCCGAATTGTTCTTTCCCGGTTTCCCTCTCCACAGTTCATGTGCTTATCCCCTACCGGTTTATCTTGCTTGCCATGAAGCCAAGTTATGGACAGCAGCAGAGTCGAAGACTCCGGTAGGGTTTAGCACATTACTAAACCGGAAAGAAAAAGCGTTCAATAAGCAACCGGCAACAGAAAAAATAGACATGTTCCATGCAATTTAAACAAGACAAGTCCCCGAGATTCATTCGAGGTTCCGACATCTTTTTATTCATAGCATGTAAGGTACAAAAAGGAACTTCTTACACCACAACTTCAAGAGTAGAAAGGACGCAACAAGGCTACGTTCCATGGGCGTTTGGTCTCGTCTCCGGATCTGTCCGCCTTTCCCTTCTTCCATTCCTGCGCATCGATTAGGTAATATGCATCATTGTGGAGAGCTTTGCTCACAATGAAAGGTCCTTCCCATGGGGGGGACAGCTTGTGCCTGCCTTCAGTGCGCTGCACCAGGCGTAGCACCAGGTCTCCTTCTCGGAATACCCTCGGGTTTACCTTCCGGCTATGATAGCGTCGGAGGTTTTGCTGGTAAATGGCTGTTCTTGCCAAAGCTAGCTCTCTTGCTTCTTCTAGCAAGTCTACATCATTTTCTCTGGCCTCTTTTACCTCTTCTTCGGTATAGAGCTGCACCCTTGGTGAGTCATGGAGAATGTCGGTTGGTATGACCGCTTCTGCTCCATAAACCATGAAAAATGGGGTGTATCCAGTAGACCGGTTCGGAGTTGTTCTTAGACTCCAGAGCACTGACGGTAGCTCATCGATCCAACATCCCGGCGACTTTTCCATTGCATCAATGAGTCTTGGTTTGATACCGGAAAGTACCAAAGCATTTGTTCTTTCAACCTGGCCGTTGCCTTGCGGGTGCGCCACTGAGCACAAATCCAGCCGGATGTTTTTACTTTCACAGAACCGCTTGAACTCTCCTTGGGCAAAGTTTGTGCCATTGTCAGTTATGATACTGTGCGGGTATCCATACCGCAGGATTACATCTTTCAGGAATTTCACTGCTGTGTGGCCATCACATTTTGCGATAGGCTTCACTTCCAGCCACTTGGTGAACTTATCCACCATTACCAAAATGTGGGTCATGTTTCCCCTTGCGGTTTTGAACGGTCCAACCATGTCCAGGCACCAAACGGCAAAAGGCCAAGTTAGCGGTATGGTTTTTAAGCCGGATGCTGGGGTATGGTTTTGCTTAGCATACCTCTGGCAGCCATTGCATTTCCTTACCAAATCCTCAGCATTGTCCAAGGCTGTGGGCCAGTAGAACCCATGCCGGAACACCTTTGCTACCAACGCCCTTGAAGAAGCGTGGTGCCCGCATTCTCCTCGATGAATTTCCTCAAGCATTTCTCTTCCTTCTTCCGGCTCCACACATCTTTGGAGGACACCGGTAACACTTCTCTTGTACACCTCGCCATTGATGATGGTGTAAGCTTTGGACCTTCTCTGTATCCTTCTTGATTCATTTTCGTCAACCGGCAAGGTGCCGTTGATCAGGAATTCCTTAATAGGTTCGACCCAAGATGGTGCCTCTCTAACCACAAACACCGGCATGTCTATGTCCATGCTGTCCACAAGCATTGCCTCTTCCGGCACGGGCGTTGCAGTCCCCGAGTTTACCGGTGCAGTCCCCGAGCTTGCCGGAGCAGTCCCCGGGTTTCCTTCGTCAACCTCCATTGGCACCACATGTGATTCCGGTACAAAAATTGATTCCGACTCCGGACTTGGCTTGATTGATGGAACTCTCAAGTGCGCCAGAGCTATTCCGGGAGGAATTTCTTGCCTGGACGAACCTAGCTTGGATAAAGTATCTGCGGCCTCATTTTCTGCACGTGGCACATGGTGGAATTCACATCCTTCGAAGAAGCCGGCAATCTTTTGCACATGGAACCGGTATGAGGCCATGTTGGCATCTTTTGCGTCCCAATCTCCGGAACACTGTTGCACCACAAGATCTGAATCACCATAGCAAATGATCCTGAGTGCCCCGATTTCTTTTGCAACCTTGAGCCCATGTATCAGAGCCTCGTACTCAGCGACATTGTTTGATGCCCTGAAGTGCACTTGTAGAACATACCGGAGGTGGTCTCCTTTTGGTGAGGTGAGTACTACACCGGCACCTAGGCCCTCCTTGAGCTTGGATCCGTCAAAATGCATCTTCCAGTACTCTATTTTGTGTTCTGGCGGCTTGTACTGTATCTCCGCCCAATCGACCAAGAAATCAGCTAAAGCTTGCGATTTTATGGCATCTCTTCTTTCATATACCGGCACATACGGTGATAGCTGAATTGCCCATTTTGCAATCCGGCCGCTGGCATCCTTGTTGCCCATGATATCGGAGATGGGTGCCTCACTCACCACCTTCATGGGGTGTTCCTCAAAGTAATGCTTGAGCTTTGTGGCGGCCATGAACACACCATAAGTCATTTTTTGAAAGTGTGGGTAGTTTTGCTTTGATGAGGAGAGCACCTCGCTCAGGTAGTATACCGGCCTCTGGACGGTTTTTCCTTCCTCTTCTCTTTCCACCACAACCACAACACTAACCACCCGGTTTGTTGCCGCTATATAAAGCAACATAGGTTCTCTTTCCAAGGGTGAGGCCAAAATTGGGGCCGTTACGAGCATGTTTTTCAATTCTTTAAACGCTGCGTCTGCCTGCGTGGTCCAGACGAAAGTATCCGATTTTTTCATCAAAGCATATAGCGGCAAGGCCTTTTCTCCTAGCCTGCTTATGAACCGGCTCAGCGATGCCAAGCTTCCGGTAAACTTTTGCACATCTTTCAGTTCTCGTGGGATGGTCATTCTTTCTATCGCCCGGATTTTTACCGGATTGACCTCAATGCCCCGGCTTGACACAAGGAAACCAAGCAGCTTGCCGGCAGGGACACCAAAGGTGCACTTTGCCGGATTGAGTTTCATCCGGAACCGCCTTAGGTTATCAAATGTTTGCCGGATGTCATCGATTAAGGTATCTTTTACTTTAGTTTTTATCACGATATCATCCACATAGACTTGCACATTCTTTCCGATTTGATCAAACAAGCATTTTTGCATACAGCGCTGGTACGTTGCACCAGCGTTGCGCAAACCAAAAGGCATAGTAACATAGCAATAAGCCCCGTGCGGGGTAATGAACGCAGTTTTTATTTGATCTTCTTTTTTCAGAGGGATCTGGTGGAAGCCGGAATAGGCATCCAGAAACGACAACAACTCACACCCAGCAGTAGAATCAATCACTTGATCGATTCGGGGCAAAGGGAAAGGATCTCTTGGGCAAGCTTTGTTGAGGTTGGTGTAGTCGATGCACATGCGCCACACCTTGGCAAGTTGTGCCTCCAGGTTCTCATCTTTTTTCTTCTCAACCAACACCGGATTGGCCAGCCACTCTGTGTGCGTGACCTCCACGATGAAACCGGCTACCAGCAGCTTTGTTACTTCTTCTCCAATGATTTTCCTCCTATCTTCAGCGAACCGGCGCAAAGGTTGCCGCACCGGCTTAGCATCCTTCCGGACGTTTAGAGAGTGCTCAGCCAGCTCCCTCGGAACCCCCACCAAATCATCAGTAGACCAGGCAAAGATGTTCCGATTCTCACGGAGGAAGCTGACGAGCGCGCTTTCCTATGCTTGGCTGAGGCCGGCACCGATACGGACGGTGCGCTCTGGGTAAGCCGGATCCAGCACAATGTTCTTTGTCTCATTTGTCGGCTTGAATGCCGGTGAGTCCAAGCTTCCACTCATTGCCGCTAGGCTCAACTTTGAGGACTGAGCCAGCGCAACAGCAGTTTGCATTCTCTTTTTCTCCTCCGCGATCACCAGCGATTCCGCTAGGTTCGATCCGGCAGATGCTGTTTCCATTGAGACTTTGTAGTTTCCCACCACAGTTAGTGGTCCACGAGGTGCCGGCATCTTCATCTTGAGATAAGCCGTGTGAGTTGATGCCATGAAAGCTGCCAATGCCGGTCTCCCCAACAAGGCATGGTAGGGACTATCTAAGTCCACCACCTCGAACTCAAGGTTCTCAACACGACAATTGTCACGTCCTCCAAACGACACATCCACCCAAATTTTCCTATCGGGGCGCAAGACAAACCGGGAACAATCCCATGGAAAGTTGTGTGAGTTGGCTGCAGCATGTTTTCTGTTATGCCCAGCGTACGCATGGTGTGCTTGTACATGATGTTTATGCTGCTACCATTGTCTATCAGCACCTTGCTGAATTTTACTCGAGTTTCCGGCCCCTTCATGATTGGGTCCACAACGAGAGCGTATCCACCCGGATTCGGCATGACTTTGGGGTGATCCTTGAACGACCAGGTGATTTCCTGATCTGACCACAGCATGTATTTTGGAACTGCCGGCATCACGGCGTTTACTTCCATGGAACGGCGATGCACACTTTGCCTGTCCATTGGCTCAGTGACAAAGACAACCATGCACAAGTGCGGGTCCTCATAAACATTCCGGCCCAAAGGTGCCGGTGGAGGTGGTTGGTCATTGTTTTGCTCCACCCGGTTAACCTGCTGGTACTGCTGCCTGTTTGGCTGCACCGGTAAGGCGTTTGCTCCAGTGAGTGGTGGTGGAGGTGGTAATTGCTGTTGTTGCTGCGGGGCCCCCTGGCGCCTGCGCATCTTTTACCGCTCCTTTTGCATCAAGAACTTGGTCCAAGAACAATCCTTCGTCAAATGATTCGACGGGTGATCCGGATTCGGTGTGTGCCACCGGCAAGGTTGGTCCATGGCGGCTTCCATGGTGTATTTCACGGGTTCCTGCCAGTTCTTTTTCTGGCCCCAGGGTTTCTTTTCTACCCACTGCTTCTTAGGACCCGCCCATGGCTGCGATCCGGTTTTCTGTCTCTGACTGCCGCTGGCGTCAAAATTTTCTTGCACGGCAGCAACTTGCTGCGATGCATATCTTCGATCCGGGAAATCTTCCCTTCTTTTGTTGTTCCGGTTATCCCGGTATTGCTGCTGATGCGGATTCGACTGCTCCGGCTCAGCTTGCACTGCCGGCTGCATTGGGTCTCCCAATGCATAGCTATCTGCCACACGTATCATCTCTGCTAGAGTTGTGGGCATGCTTCTCTGCAGCCTTTGCCACAAAGGCGATCCTCTCCGGCATCCTTGACTGAACCAAGCAATGGCTTGTGCCTCAATCACTCCTTCACATGTGTTTCTCATTGAGTTCCACCGGGTGAGATAATCCCGGTCTGGTTCTCCTGCACGCTGTTGGCACAGCGCAAGCTGTTGGGGCCGGTTTGGCCTCTTGTAGGTGCTGCTGAAATTGTTCACAAATGCTTCCTCAAAGTCCAACCATCCGTTAATGCTTCCTGCCGGCAAGTTGTTTAGCCAGATCCTTGCAGGACCCACAAGGTAAGACGGTATGATTCTTACCGCCCAACGCCGGTTTACTCCACCACCAGCCACATAAACAGCTGTGACATAATCTGCCAGCCAGTCTTCCGGCTTGGTCGTACCATCATACGTTCTTGTGTCCCGGGGCAACTGGAAATTGCGTACCGGTGGTTCTTCTCTCATGATCCGTGGGCCAAAACACCTTGGGCCAGGAGGTCCCTCACATTCAACTATCGCAGAAAGATGTACTCTGTCCAGCCTGTGCCTCGCATCCCGGTCTGTCAAACATCTTTCCCCCAGGCGTTCCCCCAAAGGGTTCCGCTGGACTCTTGTTCGTTCCACCTCGGAATCTGATTCATCATACTCTTCCAGTTCCGCGGCTCTTGCCTGCCGGTACCCTGGTGGTGGCATTTCTTCATCCACATATGCCACTCTTGCGGCTCGATAATTTTGCCCGGTCTCATATCTACCGGCATGATTGTTTCCGGCATAGCCTCCCTTGGCATAGCCCCGATCTGCCCCTTGGCTTTTTCTACCGGCATCATATTGCCCGGCTTTCTGTTTTCCGGCAAGAACTGGGTCATACACAGTCATCTGCCGTGCATTCTTTTCTTTTCTCTTGTCCGGATGTGGGGACGATGCCTGCCCCTGGGATTTGCTTCCGGCATTCTTTGTTGAACGCGCGGATTTTGAGGCCACTGCCTCATTCAGCTTAGCGAGTTGCTCAGCATTTTGCTGCTCAATGGTTTTCAACAACTCTTTAACACGCTCTTGCTGCTTTGCCAACTCATCACCAGAAAGAGATTCACACAACTCTACAGCAGCTTTAGCGGCTTTTATGGTTTTATCCGGACTACTGTACTTAGGCTTTTCTACAATGCTTACAGATACAGATGCACTTTTGCCGGCAAGAACTTCTTTGCGCAAATCCTGATCTAGATTGCGAGCTTTAAGCCGGTTTTCCGGCATCCTAGCAGCATGAGCACTAACTGAAGCAAAGCCATGGGCAGCATTGTACTCACGTAGGGTCAGGTTCAGCTCGCGCTGCGCCCGGATGATGTCGGCGCCGCCGGTAAGCAGGGCCTTGCGCGTGGCCTCCAGCTCCTCCTGAGCCTTTGCCGGGTCGATGTTCTGCGCGATGGGCGTGGCCAGCGTGTTCATCGCCGCTTGAAGAGGTGTTGCCGGTGGTGCTGACGATGCTCCCGCGACGCCGGCGTCACGCTCCAGCGGTGGTTTTGCCGGGCGAGTCGATGCCGCACGTTCAGCTCCTTCCTCCACAGCTCCCTTGCCGGTGTTGACCGCACCAGCCATCATGACCTCCACGCTGCCGGCGGCGCGGCCAGCACACAGCCATCTTGGCGGATCCGGCGCCACCAGCACCGGCGAGAGGTGCTGGCGCACAGGGACGGTGCCGAGGTAGACGCGGATGCTGCCGAACTCGATGGTGCGGCCGTTCTGCGGGAACATGCCGCCGTTGGCGAAGCAGCCAGCGTTATCGTTGATGAAGTCGATGTTGTAGAGGCTTTGCACGAGCGCGGACACCGTGCGCTCGCCGTTGATGTCGAGGATGCCCGCCCGAATATGAACTCCAGCAAGCGCCACTTCATGCCCCACGGTGGGCGCCAACTGTCGTCGTGGTGAACGAGCAGATGCCATAGGATGGCTTATCTTGGGGCCGAATGGACGCTAGAGGATTCGGGGGAGGGTTTGTGACTAGATGGACGAACTTCCGGATGCTTTCCTCAAGAACTTGGCCAAGGCCAGAGGTAGAAGAAGAAAGACACAAGGATGAACTCGCTCTAGATCACCATGTTCATTGATCTCAAGACAGGTTACAGGTTTCTCTCCTTCTGTGGATCGCGCATGTACAAGAAGCTGCCCCCTCTCCTTATATAGGGGAGAGGGTGGCTTACAGAACAAGAAACCCTAATGGGATCTTTGACTAGACAAACTACTTTACAAAGATACTTTATAAAGCTACTTTAATCATAGATGACGCCGGGGTCTTCTTTAAACATGGAGGCTGACGTCCTCCGGCTTCTTTGACCGTCATCCTCCTCCTTGTCTTCTAGTCTTCGTTTAAAGCTACTTTGCTTAGCTCATCCTTGTCTTTTAGCTCCTGACGGAATCTTTGACCAGTCAGCCGGCATGTTCTTCCTTCCGGTGTGCCGGTATCTTTCCTTCCTGGTTCCGGCATACCCCTCTTGGGGATACCGGCTTAGCTTACTCAGCCAAACTCTATTTTCTTATTCCGGTATGAATATTAAACCGGTATCTTGAAGGGTGAGACCATCCGGTATGGCATATCTTTGGCATACCGGGGGTCATCCCCCCAACAGCATAAAATTTTAAAAAAATAAAAAAACAAAAAAACAAGGCACATAGTATTCTTATGTCATATAGTAAGCATTCAATTAAGTTGATAAACAAGGTCTAGACATAATCAAACCAGGAAAATCATGCATCTACCCCCTAACCCTAGCTAAACTCTGTCTTATGAAGTCAAGCATGCACGAAGAGAAGTGGTTTTTGGTTTCAAACGTTTAAGCCAAAAGCCCATTTTCAAATATTTCAAACTTATTCAAATTTGGTTCAAATTTGAAAGACATACAAGTTATAGCACACATAGTGCATACATTTTCACACATACTGCACTAGATGCTAACCCTATAGTTTGAGGCCATTTGGGTGACCTAGGTCGAAAAAATTCTTGGATTAGAATCGTGTTGTTCGAACCCCGTAGTTGGATTTTTTTGAACCCTTGATCTGTAGAACTGGGCAAAACCCTAGTTTAACCTATTTAATTACAGATTCGTATATCGATTTTTCTATGAGTACTACCTTTTTATTATTACTATGCAGCACATGGGTGTTTGCCCGTCGAGTGAAACTCGGAGGAAGAGGGATCACTCGGAAGGAGAGAAGAAGGGAGAGAATTATGGTGTCTCCCCTTTTTCGGGTGATGATGTTGACTTTTGTGCAGGGTTTGTCAGTGAGCAGGAGGTGCGAGCGAGCGAGTCGAGCGAGGCCGAGAATGAGAGAGATTTGTTTTTTGTGAGAGGGACGACCGAAGGAACCAGAAGGACCCACAGACTTCCAATACGCATCCTGATGCGTCTTTCTCTTGACAAAGAAAATGGCTGGGAGTTTGCGTACCTATTGCACGTGACTTGTGCTCACTGAAGTGTGGGACCTCAAGCGTGGGCACCACACGTAAGTGACAGACCTGTTGGTGTAAAAACTCGGTTGATTATAATAGTGCATTAGAACAAAGTTTCCTATGGATTCAAGGGTAGGAAATCCAAGTTAACTCATTTACGTGTTAAACTTGTCTATATCTTGGTCAAACCTAGGATTTGACCAAGATTCAAATGGGCAGAAAAATAAAAACAGAAAAATGAAAAACCAAATCACATAGTTTTCTTATGTCATATAGTAAGCATTAAAGTTGATAAACAAGGTGTAGACATATTCAAACCAGACAAATCATGTAGCTATACCCCCTAACCCCTAAACTCTGTCTTATGAAGTCAAGCATGCATGTGAAGAGAAGTGGTTTTGGATTTCAAACATGGAAATTTCAAAAACCTCCCAAAAGCTTCATTTTAGAGTGACTAATAAGGATCCATGCTTCCCTTTTCATTTTCATGTTTTAAACTTGTTTAAATTATCTTGGTCAAACCTAGGATTTGACAAGATTCAAATGGGCATCAAAATTGAAAAAAATTGAAAAAAGAAAAACCAAAGCAAATAGTTTTCTTATGTCATATAGTAAGCATTAAAGTTGTTGATAAATAAGGTCCATACATATTCAAACCACACAAATCATGTATCTATACCCCCTAATTAACCCCTAAATTAATTAACTCTGTCTTATGAAGTCAAGCATGTGAAGAGAAGTGGTTTTGGGTTTCAAACATTGAAATTTTAAAAACCTCCCAAAAGCTTCATTTTAGAGTGACTAAGAA
The DNA here is from genome assembly GCA_030979885.1 of Lolium multiflorum. Classification (NCBI taxonomy): domain Eukaryota; kingdom Viridiplantae; phylum Streptophyta; class Magnoliopsida; order Poales; family Poaceae; genus Lolium; species Lolium multiflorum. The sequence goes on from CM061747.1 coordinate 93,917,771, forward strand.
GGATACAGACTTCCCTTTTCATTTTTATGTTTTAAACTTGTTTAAATCTTGGTCAAACCAAGGATTTGACCAAGATTCAAATGGCCCTAAAAATTCAGAAAAAAATCAAAAGAATGAAAAACCAAAGCACATAGCATTCTTATGTCATATGTATAGTAAGCATTCAAGTTGATAAACAAAGGTCTAGAGACATATATATTCAAACCAGAAAAATCATGTATATATCTACCCCTAAAACTCTAATTAAACTATGTTTTATGAAGTAAATCATGAAGAGAAGTGGTTTTGGGTTTCAAACATGGAAATTTCAAGAACCTCCCAAAAGCTTCATTTTAGAGTGACTAAGAAGGATCCAGAAGGACCCACAGACTTCCAATACGCATCCTGATGCGTCTTCTCTTGACAAAGAAGATGGCTGGGAGTTTGCGTACCTATTGCACGTGACTTGTGCTCACTGAAGTGTGGGACCTCACGCGTGGGCACCACACGTAAGTGACAGACATGTTGGTGTAAAAACTCGATTGATTATTATACTGCATTAGAACAAAGTTTCCTATGGATTCAAGGGTAGGAAATCCAAGTTAACTCATTTACATGACATTATTATTTCCATGAAGCAAAGTTAACACATCTATCGATTGGTACATTTTTGAGTGACTAAGAAGGATCCATGCTTACTTATTCGTTTTCACGTGTTAAACTTGTCTAAATCTTGGTCAAACCTAGGATTTGACCAAGATTCAAATGGGCAGAAAAATAAAATAAAAAACAGAAAAATGAAAAACCAAATCACATAGTCATCTTATGTCATATAGTAAGCATTAAAGTTGATAAACAAGGTCTAGAAATATCAAACCATACAAATCATGTATCTACCCCCTAACCCCTAAACTATGTCTTATAAATTAAGTCAAGCATGAAGAGATGTGGTTTTGGGTTTCAAACATGGAAATATCAAAAACCTCCCAAAAACTTCATTTTAGTGTGACTAAGAAGGATACACGCTTCCCTTTTCATATTCATGTTCTAAGCTTGTTTAAATTATCTTGGTCAAACCTAGGATTTGACAAGATTCAAATGGGCATCAATATTGAAAAAAATCAAAAAAAAAAAACAAAGGAAATAGTTTTCTTATGTCTTATAGTAAGCATTAAAGTTGATAAACAAGGTCTAGACATATTCAAACTAGACAAATCATGTATCTATATATACCCCCTAACCCCTAAACTCTGTCTTATGAAGTCAAGCATGTGAAGAGGAAGTTGTTTTGGGTTGCAAACATGGAAATTTCAAAAACCTCCGAAAAACTTCATTTTAGAGTTTCTAAGAAGGATCCATGCTTAACTTTGCATATTCATATTTTAAACTTGTTTAAATCATTATCAAGCCTAGCATTTGACCAATATACAAATGGGTGGGCACAAAATTCAAAAAAATCAGAAAAATGAAAACAAATTAAAGCACATAGTCTTCATATGTCATATCGTATGAATTCAAGTTGATAAACGAGGTCTAGGTATATCCAAACCAGACAAATCATGTATCTATACCCCCTGTCGATCTTATGAAGTCTAGCATGAAGAGAGAAGTCGTTTTTGGTTTCAAAAATGGAAATTTCAAGAACATCCCAAAAGCTTCATTTTAGAGTGACTAAGAAGGATACATGCTTCCCTTTTCATTTTTATGTTTAAACTTGTTTAAATCTTGGTCAAACCTAGGATTTGACCAAGATTCAAATATATGGGCATAAAATTCAAAAAAAAACAGAAAAATTTAAAACCAAGGCACATAGTCTTCTTATGTCATATAGTAAACAATCAATTAATTAAGTTGATAAACCAGTTCTAGACATATTCAAACCAGGAAAATCATGTATCTACCCCCTAACGCCCTAGCTAAACTCTGTCTTATGAAGTCAAGCATGCATGAAGAGAAGTGGTTTTTGGTTTCAAACGTTTAAGCCAAAAGGTAAGCATGGATCCTCCTTAATTAGTCACTGTAAAATGAAGCTTTTGGGAGGTTTGTGAAATTTCCATGTTTGAAACCTAAAAGCACTTCTCTTCATGCTTGACTTCATAAGACAGAGTTTAGGGTTAGGGGGTGTAGATCGATACATGATTTGTCTGGTTTGAATATGTCCAAATCTTATTTATCAACTTTTGAATGCATGCTACTCTCTCAAAGAAAAACTTTTGAATGCTTACTATATATATGACATAAGAAGACTATATGCTTTTAAAATTCAAACATATGGTAAGCATTCTTATGTCATATAGTAAGCATTCAAGTTGATACACAAGCAAGGTTTGGACATATTCAAACCAGACAAATCATGTATCTACCCCCTAACCCCTAATTAAATTGTCTTATGAAGTCTAGCATGAAGAGAAGTGGTTTTGGGTTTCAAACATGGAAATTTCAAAAACCTCCCAAAAACTTCATTTTAGAGTGACTAAGAAGGATATACAAGCTTCCCTTTTCATTTTCATGTTTTAAACTTGTTTAAATCTTGGTCAAACCTCTAGGATTTGACCAAAAGATTCAAATGGGCATAGAAATTCATAAAAAATCAAAAGAATGAAAAACCAAAGGACATAACATTCTTATGTCATATATATATATATAGTAATTAAGCATTCAAGTTGATAAACAAGGTCTAGACATATTCAAACCAGAAAATAATGTATATATCTACCCCTAACCCTAAACTCCGTCTTATGAAGTCAAGCATGCATGAAGAGAAGTGGTTTTTGGTTTCAAACATGGAAATTTCGAAAACCCTCCCAAGACCGAGCTACATTTTGGAGTGACTAAGAAGGATATATAGATGCTTAATTTTTCATATTCATGATTTAAACTTGTTTAAACCATGTTCAAACCTAGGATTTGACCAAGATTCAAATGGGCATAAAATTTTAATAAAAAAAAAACAAGGCACATAGTATTCTTATGTCATATAGTAAGCATTCAATTAAGTTGATAAACAAGGTCTAGACATAATCAAACCAGGAAAATCATGCATCTACCCCCTAACCCTAGCTAAACTCTGTCTTATGAAGTCAAGCATGCACGAAGAGAAGTGGTTTTTGGTTTCAAACGTTTAAGCCAAAAGCCCATTTTCAAATATTTCAAACTTATTCAAATTTGGTTCAAATTTGAAAGACATACAAGTTATAGCACACATAGTGCATACATTTTCACACATACTGCACTAGATGCTAACCCTATAGTTTGAGGCCATTTGGGTGACCTAGGTCGAAAAAATTCTTGGATTAGAATCGTGTTGTTCGAACCCCGTAGTTGGATTTTTTTGAACCCTTGATCTGTAGAACTGGGCAAAACCCTAGTTTAACCTATTTAATTACAGATTCGTATATCGATTTTTCTACGAGTACTACCTTTTTATTATTACTATGCAGCACATGGGTGTTTGCCCGTCGAGTGAAACTCGGAGGAAGAGGGATCACTCGGAAGGAGAGAAGAAGGGAGAGAATTATGGTGTCTCCCCTTTTTCGGGTGATGATGTTGACTTTTGTGCAGGGTTTGTCAGTGAGCAGGAGGTGCGAGCGAGCGAGCGAGTCGAGCGAGGCCGAGAATGAGAGAGATTTGTTTTTTTTGTGAGAGGGACGACCGAAGGAACCAGAAGGACCCACAGACTTCCAATACGCATCCTGATGCGTCTTCTCTTGACAAAGAAAATGGCTGGGAGTTTGCGTACCTATTGCACGTGACTTGTGCTCACTGAAGTGTGGGACCTCACGCACCACACGTAAGTGACAGACCTGTTGGTGTAAAAACTCGGTTGATTATAATAGTGCATTAGAACAAAGTTTCCTATGGATTCAAGGGTAGGAAATCCAAGTTAACTCATTTACGTGTTAAACTTGTCTATATCTTGGTCAAACCTAGGATTTGACCAAGATTCAAATGGGCAGAAAAATAAAAACAGAAAAATGAAAAACCAAATCACATAGTTTTCTTATGTCATATAGTAAGCATTAAAGTTGATAAACAAGGTGTAGACATATTCAAACCAGACAAATCATGTAGCTATACCCCCTAACCCCTAAACTCTGTCTTATGAAGTCAAGCATGCATGTGAAGAGAAGTGGTTTTGGGTTTCAAACATGGAAATTTCAAAAACCTCCCAAAAGCTTCATTTTAGAGTGACTAAGAAGGATCCATGCTTCCCTTTTCATTTTCATGTTTTAAACTTGTTTAAATTATCTTGGTCAAACCTAGGATTTGACAAGATTCAAATGGGCATCAAAATTGAAAAAAAATTGAAAAAAGAAAAACCAAAGCAAATAGTTTTCTTATGTCATATAGTAAGCATTAAAGTTGTTGATAAATAAGGTCCATACATATTCAAACCACACAAATCATGTATCTATACCCCCTAATTAACCCCTAAATTAATTAACTCTGTCTTATGAAGTCAAGCATGTGAAGAGAAGTGGTTTTGGGTTTCAAACATTGAAATTTTAAAAACCTCCCAAAAGCTTCATTTTAGAGTGACTAAGAAGGATACAGACTTCCCTTTTCATTTTTATGTTTTAAACTTGTTTAAATCTTGGTCAAACCAAGGATTTGACCAAGATTCAAATGGCCCTAAAAATTCAGAAAAAAATCAAAAGAATGAAAAACCAAAGCACATAGCATTCTTATGTCATATGTATAGTAAGCATTCAAGTTGATAAACAAAGGTCTAGAGACATATATATTCAAACCAGAAAAATCATGTATATATCTACCCCTAAAACTCTAATTAAACTATGTTTTATGAAGTAAATCATGAAGAGAAGTGGTTTTGGGTTTCAAACATGGAAATTTCAAGAACCTCCCAAAAGCTTCATTTTAGAGTGACTAAGAAGGATCCAGAAGGACCCACAGACTTCCAATACGCATCCTGATGCGTCTTCTCTTGACAAAGAAGATGGCTGGGAGTTTGCGTACCTATTGCACGTGACTTGTGCTCACTGAAGTGTGGGACCTCACGCGTGGGCACCACACGTAAGTGACAGACATGTTGGTGTAAAAACTCGATTGATTATTATACTGCATTAGAACAAAGTTTCCTATGGATTCAAGGGTAGGAAATCCAAGTTAACTCATTTACATGACATTATTATTTCCATGAAGCAAAGTTAACACATCTATCGATTGGTACATTTTTGAGTGACTAAGAAGGATCCATGCTTACTTATTCGTTTTCACGTGTTAAACTTGTCTAAATCTTGGTCAAACCTAGGATTTGACCAAGATTCAAATGGGCAGAAAAATAAAATAAAAAACAGAAAAATGAAAAACCAAATCACATAGTCATCTTATGTCATATAGTAAGCATTAAAGTTGATAAACAAGGTCTAGAAATATCAAACCATACAAATCATGTATCTACCCCCTAACCCCTAAACTATGTCTTATAAATTAAGTCAAGCATGAAGAGATGTGGTTTTGGGTTTCAAACATGGAAATATCAAAAACCTCCCAAAAACTTCATTTTAGTGTGACTAAGAAGGATACACGCTTCCCTTTTCATATTCATGTTCTAAGCTTGTTTAAATTATCTTGGTCAAACCTAGGATTTGACAAGATTCAAATGGGCATCAATATTGAAAAAAATCAAAAAAAAAAAAAAACAAAGGAAATAGTTTTCTTATGTCTTATAGTAAGCATTAAAGTTGATAAACAAGGTCTAGACATATTCAAACTAGACAAATCATGTATCTATATATACCCCCTAACCCCTAAACTCTGTCTTATGAAGTCAAGCATGTGAAGAGGAAGTTGTTTTGGGTTGCAAACATGGAAATTTCAAAAACCTCCGAAAAACTTCATTTTAGAGTTTCTAAGAAGGATCCATGCTTAACTTTGCATATTCATATTTTAAACTTGTTTAAATCATTATCAAGCCTAGCATTTGACCAATATACAAATGGGTGGGCACAAAATTCAAAAAAATCAGAAAAATGAAAACAAATTAAAGCACATAGTCTTCATATGTCATATCGTATGAATTCAAGTTGATAAACGAGGTCTAGGTATATCCAAACCAGACAAATCATGTATCTATACCCCCTGTCGATCTTATGAAGTCTAGCATGAAGAGAGAAGTCGTTTTTGGTTTCAAAAATGGAAATTTCAAGAACATCCCAAAAGCTTCATTTTAGAGTGACTAAGAAGGATACATGCTTCCCTTTTCATTTTTATGTTTAAACTTGTTTAAATCTTGGTCAAACCTAGGATTTGACCAAGATTCAAATATATGGGCATAAAATTCAAAAAAAACAGAAAAATTTAAAACCAAGGCACATAGTCTTCTTATGTCATATAGTAAACAATCAATTAATTAAGTTGATAAACCAGTTCTAGACATATTCAAACCAGGAAAATCATGTATCTACCCCCTAACGCCCTAGCTAAACTCTGTCTTATGAAGTCAAGCATGCATGAAGAGAAGTGGTTTTTGGTTTCAAACGTTTAAGCCAAAAGGTAAGCATGGATCCTCCTTAATTAGTCACTGTAAAATGAAGCTTTTGGGAGGTTTGTGAAATTTCCATGTTTGAAACCTAAAAGCACTTCTCTTCATGCTTGACTTCATAAGACAGAGTTTAGGGTTAGGGGGTGTAGATCGATACATGATTTGTCTGGTTTGAATATGTCCAAATCTTATTTATCAACTTTTGAATGCATGCTACTCTCTCAAAGAAAAACTTTTGAATGCTTACTATATATATGACATAAGAAGACTATATGCTTTTAAAATTCAAACATATGGTAAGCATTCTTATGTCATATAGTAAGCATTCAAGTTGATACACAAGCAAGGTTTGGACATATTCAAACCAGACAAATCATGTATCTACCCCCTAACCCCTAATTAAATTGTCTTATGAAGCAGTCTAGCATGAAGAGAAGTGGTTTTGGGTTTCAAACATGGAAATTTCAAAAACCTCCCAAAAACTTCATTTTAGAGTGACTAAGAAGGATATACAAGCTTCCCTTTTCATTTTCATGTTTTAAACTTGTTTAAATCTTGGTCAAACCTCTAGGATTTGACCAAAAGATTCAAATGGGCATAGAAATTCATAAAAAATCAAAAGAATGAAAAACCAAAGGACATAACATTCTTATGTCATATATATATAGTAATTAAGCATTCAAGTTGATAAACAAGGTCTAGACATATTCAAACCAGAAAATAATGTATATATCTACCCCTAACCCTAAACTCCGTCTTATGAAGTCAAGCATGCATGAAGAGAAGTGGTTTTTGGTTTCAAACATGGAAAAAAACCCTCCCAAGACCGAGCTACATTTTGGAGTGACTAAGAAGGATATATAGATGCTTAATTTTTCATATTCATGATTTAAACTTGTTTAAACCATGTTCAAACCTAGGATTTGACCAAGATTCAAATGGGCATAAAATTTTAAAAAAATAAAAAAATAAAAAAAAGGCACATAGTATTCTTATGTCATATAGTAAGCATTCAATTAAGTTGATAAACAAGGTCTAGACATAATCAAACCAGGAAAATCATGCATCTACCCCCTAACCCTAGCTAAACTCTGTCTTATGAAGTCAAGCATGCACGAAGAGAAGTGGTTTTTGGTTTCAAACGTTTAAGCCAAAAGCCCATTTTCAAATATTTCAAACTTATTCAAATTTGGTTCAAATTTGAAAGACATACAAGTTATAGCACACATAGTGCATACATTTTCACACATACTGCACTAGATGCTAACCCTATAGTTTGAGGCCATTTGGGTGACCTAGGTCGAAAAAATTCTTGGATTAGAATCGTGTTGTTCGAACCCCGTAGTTGGATTTTTTTGAACCCTTGATCTGTAGAACTGGGCAAAACCCTAGTTTAACCTATTTAATTACAGATTCGTATATCGATTTTTCTACGAGTACTACCTTTTTATTATTACTATGCAGCACATGGGTGTTTGCCCGTCGAGTGAAACTCGGAGGAAGAGGGATCACTCGGAAGGAGAGAAGAAGGGAGAGAATTATGGTGTCTCCCCTTTTTCGGGTGATGATGTTGACTTTTGTGCAGGGTTTGTCAGTGAGCAGGAGGTGCGAGCGAGCGAGCGAGTCGAGCGAGGCCGAGAATGAGAGAGATTTGTTTTTTTGTGAGAGGGACGACCGAAGGAACCAGAAGGACCCACAGACTTCCAATACGCATCCTGATGCGTCTTCTCTTGACAAAGAAAATGGCTGGGAGTTTGCGTACCTATTGCACGTGACTTGTGCTCACTGAAGTGTGGGACCTCAAGCGTGGGCACCACACGTAAGTGACAGACCTGTTGGTGTAAAAACTCGGTTGATTATAATAGTGCATTAGAACAAAGTTTCCTATGGATTCAAGGGTAGGAAATCCAAGTTAACTCATTTACATGACATTATTATTTCCATGAAGCAAAGTTAACACATCTATCGATTGGTACATTTTTGAGTGACTAAGAAGGATCCAGGCTTACTTATTCGTTTTCACGTGTTAAACTTGTCTAAATCTTGGTCAAACCTAGGATTTGACCAAGATTCAAATGGGCAGAAAAATAAAATAAAAAACAGAAAAATGAAAAACCAAATCACATAGTCATCTTATGTCATATAGTAAGCATTAAAGTTGATAAACAAGGACTAGAAATATCAAACCATACAAATCATGTATCTACCCCTAACCCCTAAACTATGTCTTATAAATTAAGTCAAGCATGAAGAGATGTGGTTTTGGGTTTCAAACATGGAAATTTCAAAAACCTCCCAAAAACTACATTTTAGAGTGACTAAGAAGGATGCATGCTTCCCTTTTCATATTCATGTTTTAAGCTTGTTTAAATTATCTCAGTCAAACCTAGGATTTGACAAAGATTCAAATGGGCATCGAAAAAATCAGGAAAAAGAAAAACCAAAGCAAATAGTTTTCTTATGTCATATAGTAAGCCAATTAATTAAGTTGATAAACAAGGTCTAGACATATTCAAACTAGACAAATCATGTATCTATACCCCCTAACCCCTGAACTCTGTCTTATGAAGTCAAGCATATGAAGAGAAGTGGTTTTGGGTCGTTTCAAACATGGAAATTTGAAAAACCTCCCAAAAACTTCATTTTAGAGTGACAAAGAAGGATACATGCTTCCCTTTTCATATTCAGGTTTTAAGCTTGTTTAAATTATCTCAGTCAAACCTAGGATTTGACAAGATTCAAATGGGCATCAAAATTGAAAAAAATCAGGAAAAAGAAAAACCAAAGCAAATAGTTTTCTTATGTCATATAGTAAGCCAATTAAGTTGATAAACAAGGTCTAGACATATTCAAACTAGACAAATCATGCATGCATCTATACCCCCTAACCCCTAAACTCCGTCTTATGAAGTCAAGCATATGAAGAGAAGTGGTTTTGCTCCCAAAAGCTTCATTTTAGAGTGACTAAGAAGGATCCATGCTTACCTTTGCATTTTCATATTTTAATCTTGTTAAATCATTATCAAGCCTAGGATTTGACCAAGATACAAATGGGTGGGCACAAAATTCAAAAAAATCAGAATAATGAAAAACAAAAGCATGTAGTCTTTTTATGTCATATCGTATGCATTCAAGTTAAACGAGGTCTAGGTATATCCAAACCAGACAAATCATGTATCTACCCCATGTTGATCTTATGAAGTCTAGCATGAAGAGAAGTCGTTTTGGGTTTCAAACATGGAAATTTCAAGAACATCCCAAAAGCTTCATTTTAGAGTGACTAAGAAGGATACATGCTTCCCTTTTCATTTTCATGTTTTAAACTTGTTTAAATCTTGGTCAAACCTAGGATTTGACCAAGATTCAAATATATGAGCATAAAATTCAAAAAAAAACCAAAAATGAAAACCAAGGCACGTAGTCGTCTTATGTCATATAGTAAGCAATCAATTAAGTTGATAAACAAGGTCTAGACATATTCAAACCAGGAAATCATGTATCTACACCCCTAACGTACCCTAGCTAAACTATGTCTTATGAAGTCAAGCATGCATGAAGAGAAGTGGTTTTTGGTTTCAAACGTTTAAGCCAAAAGGTAAGCATGGATCCTCCTTATATAGTCACTGTAAAATGAAGCTTTTGGGAGGTTTGTGAAATTTCCATGTTTGAAACCCAAAACCACTTAAGACAGAGTTTATGGTTAGGTGTGTAGATACATGATTTTTCTTGTTTGAATATGTCTAGACCTTGTTTATCAACTTGAATTTTTTACTATATGATATAAGAAGGCTATATATATGTGCTTTGGTTTTTCAATTTTTGATTTCTTTCGATTTTTTTATGCCTATTTAAATCTTGGTCAAATCCTAGGTTTAAACAAGTTTAAAACATGAAAATGAAACGGTAAGCATGAATCCTTCCTTACTCACTCTAAAATGAAGGTACTTGAAAATTTTATGTTTGAAACCCAAAACCCCAGTTCTCTTCATATGTTTGACTTCATAAGACAGAGTTTAGCTAGGGTTAGGGGTAGATATGATACATGATATTTCTGCTTTGAATATGTCTAGAGATCGACCTTGTTTATCAACTTGAATGCTTACTATATGACATAAGATCAAGGCTATATATATATATATGTGCTTTGGTTTTTCATTTTTTTTTGAATTTTTCTGAATTTTTACTCCCATTTGAATCTTGGTCAAATCCTAGGTTTGACCAAGGTTAAAACAAGTTTAAAACATGGCAATGAAAAGGTAAGCATATGGATCATTCTTAGTCTCTCTAAAATGAAGCTTTTGGGAGGTTTTTGAAGTTTCCATGTTTGAAACCCAAAATCACTTCTCTTCATATGCTTGGCTTCATAAGACAAAGATTAGGGTTTAGGGGTAGATATATACATGTTTTGGGAGGTTTTTGAAATTTCCATGTTTGAAACCCAAATCCACTTCTCTTCATCCTTGACGTCTTCATAAGACAAAAGTATAGGGTTATATATATATGCATATGGGTAGATACATGATTTGTCTGGTTTGAATATGTACAAATCTTATTTATCAACTTTTGAATGCATGCTACTCTCTCAAAGAAAAACTTTTGAATGCTTACTATATGACATAAGAAGACTATATGCTTTTAAAATTCAAACATATGGTAAGCATTCTTATGTCATATAGTAAGCATTCAAGTTGATAAACAAGCAAGGTTTGGACATATCCAAACCAGACAAATCATGTATCTGCCCCCTGTCGATCTTATGAAGTCTAGCATGAAGAGAGAAGTCGTTTTTGGTTTCAAAAATGGAAATTTCAAGAACATCCAAAAAGCTTCATTTTAGAGTGACTAAGAAGGATACATGCTTCCCTTTTTATTTTTATGTTTAAACTTGTTTAAATCTTGGTAAAACCTAGGATTTGTCCAAGATTCAAATATATGGGCGTAAAATTAAAAAAAAACAGAAAAATTTAAAACCAAGGCACATAGTCTTCTTCGGAAGAAGCCTGGTGACCGGGTGTATACGTGAGCACGCGCTGATTAACTAACACGTGTCCAACGGACGTTTGGTGTCCGTGAGATGAAAACCCCTCACATGTGAGCTGTATCAGACATAAAGTAGTACATTTTTGGCGTATTCAATGACGATGGAAAACGCTCATCCTTCCCGGGACGATCGCTCACTTCCTGTCCTCCTCCATGGCCCACCACACCACATCTTCCTGTCCACTCGTTTCCTCTATCGGATTGCCGTCCCCGGAGGCGACTCCTCTCCTCCACCTCCTCCAATTCCCCCAACCCGATTGCCCCCAATCCACCCAAGCGAGCTCCAGAGCACCATGGCCTTCACGACAGATGCAGCTTTGGCGGAGGGGGGCGACACTAGGGACGCGGAGGAAGGGGGCGGGGTCGCCGCGACCTACTGCCGGCGAGCGGCCAGGGTCACGGCGGCAGCGGGGCCCTGAGCTCCTCTCCCCGTACCTCGCCGAGGCGGAAGGCCATGGGGACGCTGCGGCATCCCGCGCAGGTTCTCCGCTCTCTCGCCGTTGCCGCTGCGGGTACGGGAGGGGCGCGAGCTCCACCGACGGCCCCTCTGCCCGCCACTCCGACAGGTCCCTCCGCCCCGCTGCGACAGCTCCGTCCGCTGCCCATTCGCCCGCTGTCCCAGTTTTGCTTTTGAACTGAAGTATTTTTTGGCTGCTGAAATTGGACGTACTGAATCGTGTGTTTATTCTCAGACTGAGTGTTTTTATGACAATCGTTGCTTGCCCCTGGGCTCCTGGCTACACGTCGCTAAGGAAGATGGGAAGATGGATGTACGAGTAGATGGCTCCCCCGAGCTCGAGCCCCGGTGGAGGAGAAGACTCCAGCGATGCCACCTACACATCTAGCTCGAGCCTGGGTCGAGGAGAAGACTCCAGCGACGCCATCTACTTGTCCTGCTAGAGGAGATGATTCCAGCGACGTGGAGGACGGAAGGATCCCGATGCGTACGCGGCGCCGGCGACCGGCCTCCCGTCCCGGAGCGTAGCTGCCGTCGGTTTCTGTGGTGGTCTGGAGAGAGGAGCACCGGATTTCTGAGATAGAAATCGCTACAGCAAAGTACGATGTAGAGCATCTTCCTTTTCTTAATCTCTCCACATGAAATGGGTCCCAGACACTTTGGCTGTTACTACTCAGGCATGCATGCTAGCGATGGATAGAAAGTTCACAGAACCGTTTGGCCTCCGTTTGTGAGCTAGCATCTTAAAGCGAATCCAACGGTGATGACCGCGTGCTCACGTATACACCCGGTCACTAAATCCACTCTCTAGTCTTCTTATGTCATATAGTAAACAATCAATTAATTAAGTTGATAAACCAGGTCTAGACATATTCAAACCAGGAAAATCATGTATCTACCCCCTAACGCCCTAGCTAAACTCTGTCTTATGAAGTCAAGCATGCATGAAGAGAAGTGGTTTTGGTTTCAAACATGGAAATTTCGAAAAAACCTCCCAAGAGCTACATTTTGGAGTGACTAAGAAGGATATATAGATGCTTAATTTTTCATATTCATGATTTAAACTTGTTTAAACCATGTTCAAACCTAGGATTTGACCAAGATTCAAATGGGCATACAATTTTAAAAAAATCAAAAAAATAAAAAACAATGCACATAGTATTATTATGTCATATAGTAAGCATTCAATTAAGTTGATAAAGTAGGTCTAGACATATTCAAACCAGGAAAATCATGCATCTATCCCCTAACCCTAGCTAAACTCTGTCTTATGAAGTCAAGCATGCATGAAGAGAAGTGGTTTTTGGTTTCAAACGTTTAAGCCAAAAGCCCCTTTTCAAATATTTCAAACTTATTCAAATTTGGTTCAAATATGAAAGACATACAAGTTATAGCACACATAGTGCATACATTTTCACACATACTGCACTAGATGCTAACCCTATAGTTTGAGGCCATTTGGGTGACCTAGGTCGAAAAAATTCTTGGATTAGAATCGTGTTGTTCGAACCCCGTAGTTTGATTTTTTTGAACCCTTGATCTGTAGAACTGGGCAAAACCCTAGTTTAACCTATTTAATTACAGATTCGTATATCGATTTTTCTACGAGTACTACCTTTTTATTATTACTATGCAGCACATGGGTGTTTGCCCGTCGAGTGAAACTCGGAGGAAGAGGGATCACTCGGAAGGAGAGAAGAAGGGAGAGAATTATGGTGTCTCCCCTTTTTCGGGTGATGATGTTGACTTTTGTGCAGGGTTTGTCAGTGAGCAGGAGGTGCGAGCGAGCGAGCGAGCGAGTCGAGCGAGGCCGAGAATGAGAGAGATTTGTTTTTTTTTGTGAGAGGGACGACCGAAGGAACCAGAAGGACCCACAGACTTCCAATACGCATCCTGATGCGTCTTCTCTTGACAAAGAAAATGGCTGGGAGTTTGCGTACCTATTGCACGTGACTTGTGCTCACTGAAGTGTGGGACCTCAAGCGTGGGCACCACAAGTAAGTGACACCTGTTGTAAAAACTCGGTTGATTATAATAGTGCATTAGAACAAAGTTTCCTATGGATTCAAGGGTAGGAAATCCAAGTTAACTCATTTACGTGTTAAACTTGTCTATATCTTGGTCAAACCTAGGATTTGACCAAGATTCAAATGGGCAGAAAAATAAAAACAGAAAAATGAAAAACCAAATCACATAGTCTTCTTATGTCATATAGTAAGCATTAAAGTTGATAAACAAGGTCTAGACATATTAAACCAGACAAATCATGTATCTATACCCCTAACCCCTAAACTCTGTCTTATGAAGTCAAGCATGTGAAGAGAAGTGGTTTTGGGTTTCAAACATGGAAATTTCAAAAAACTCCCAAAAACTACATTTTAGAGTGACTAAGAAGGATACATGCTCCCCTTTTCATATTCATGTTTTAAGCTTGTTTAAATTATCTTGGTCAAACCTAGGATTTGACAAGATTCAAATGGGCATCGAAATTGAAAAAAAGTCAGAAAAAAGAAAACCAAGGCAAATAGTTTTCTTATGTCATATAATAAGCATTAAAGTTGAGAAACAAGGTCTAGAAATATTCAAACTAGACAAATCATGTATCTATACCCCCTAACCCCTGAACTCTGTCTTATGAAGTCAAGCATATGAAGAGAAGTGGTTTTGGGTTTCAAACATGGAAATTTGAAAAACCTCCCAAAAACTTCATTTTAGAGTGACAAAGAAGGATACATGCTTCCCTTTTCATATTCATGTTTTAAGCTTGTTTAAATTATCTCGGTCAAACCTAGGATTTGACAAGATTCAAATGGGCATCAAAATTGAAAAAAATCAGGAAAAAGAAAAACCAAAGCAAATAGTTTTCTTATGTCATATAGTAAGCCAATTAAGTTGATAAACAAGGTCTAGACATATTCAAACTAGACAAATCGTGTATCTATACCCCCTAACCCCTAAACTCCGTCTTATGAAGTCAAGCATATGAAGAGAAGTGGTTTTGCTCCCAAAAGCTTCATTTTAGAGTGACTAAGAAGGATCCATGCTTACCTTTGCATTTTCATATTTTAATCTTGTTAAATCATTATCAAGCCTAGGATTTGACCAAGATACAAATGGGTGGGCACAAAATTCAAAAAAATCAGAATAATGAAAAACAAAAGCACGTAGTCTTCTTATGTCATATCGTATGCATTCAAGTTAAACGAGGTCTAGGTATATCCAAACCAGACAAATCATGTATCTACCCCATGTTGATCTTATGAAGTCTAGCATGAAGAGAAGTCGTTTTGGGTTTCAAACATGGAAATTTCAAGAACATCCCAAAAGCTTCATTTTAGAGTGACTAAGAAGGATACATGCTTCCCTTTTCATTTTCATGTTTAAACTTGTTTAAATCTTGGTCAAACCTAGGATTTGACCAAGATTCAAATATATGAGCATAAAATTCAAAAAAAAAACACACGTAATCTTCTTATGTCATATAGTAAGCAATCAATTAAGTTGATAAACAAGGTCTCTAGACATATTCAAACCAGGAAATCATGTATCTACACCCCCTAACGTACCCTAGCTAAACTCTGTCTTATGAAGTCAAGCATGCATGAAGAGAAGTGGTTTTTGGTTTCAAACGTTTAAGCCAAAAGGTAAGCATGGATCCTCCTTAGTCACTGTAAAATGAAGCTTTTGGGAGGTTTGTGAAATTTCCATGTTTGAAACCCAAAACCACTTAAGACAGAGTTTATGGTTAGGTGTGTAGATACATGATTTTTCTTGTTTGAATATGTCTAGACCTTGTTTATCAACTTGAATTTTTTACTATATGATATAAGAAGGCTATATATATGTGCTTTGGTTTTTCATTTTTTGATTTCTTTTGAATTTTTATGCCTATTTAAATCTTGGTCAAATCCTAGGTTTAAACAAGTTTAAAACATGAAAATGAAACGGTAAGCATGAATCCTTCCTTACTCACTCTAAAATGAAGGTACTTGAAAATTTTATGTTTGAAACCCAAAACCCCAGTTCTCTTCATATGTTTGACTTCATAAGACAGAGTTTAGGGTTAGGGGTAGATATGATACATGATATTTCTGCTTTGAATATGTCTAGACCTTGTTTATCAACTTGAATGCTTACTATATGACATAAGAAGGCTATATATATATATATGTGTGCTTTGGTTTTTCATTTTTTTTGAATTTTTCTGAATTTTTACTCCCATTTGAATCTTGGTCAAATCCTAGGTTTGACCAAGGTTAAAACAAGTTTAAAACATGGCAATGAAAAGGTAAGCATATGGATCATTCTTAGTCTCTCTAAAATGAAGCTTTTGGGAGGTTTTTGAAGTTTCCATGTTTGAAACCCAAAATCACTTCTCTTCATATGCTTGGCTTCATAAGACAAAGATTAGGGTTTAGGGGTAGATATATACATGTTTTGGGAGGTTTTTGAAATTTCCATGTTTGAAACCCAAATCCACTTCTCTTCATCCTTGACGTCTTCATAAGACAAAAGTATAGGGTTATATATATATGCATGGGTAGATACATGCTTTTTTCTGGTTTGAATATGTATAGACCTTGTTTAAAATTATCAACTTAATTGAATGCTTACTATATATATGACATATATAAGAAGGCTATATATGTGTTTTGTTTTTTCATTTTTCATTTTTTCCTGATTTTTTATGCCCATTTGAATCTTGGTCAAATCCTAGGTTTGATCAAGATTTAAACAAGCAGTTTAAAAATGAAAATGAAAAGGTAAGCCTGGATCCTTCTTAGGGCTCCTTTGATTTAAAGGATAGGAAAAGTATAGGAATAGGAAAGGCATAGGATTGGAATGACACATGTCTACTTGAATCCTATAGAAAGATGAAGTGTGTTTGATTGTAGCAAAGGAATTTTTTCATGAGGTATGAGCCAATGTTTTTTCCTATAGGAATTACGCTACAAGATTCCTATAGGAATTTTTCCTATAGGATATGTTTCTATGAATCAAACAACATGTATAGGAAATTTTCCCATAGGAACCAAATCCTACACAATTCCTATGCAAATCCTATGAATCAAAGGAGCCCTTAGTCACTGTAAAATGAAGCTTTTGGGAGGTTTGTGAAATTTCCATGTTTGAAACCCAAAAGCACTTCTCTTCATGCTTGACTTCATAAGACAGAGTTTAGGGTTAGGGGGTGTAGATACGACATGATTTGTCTGGTTTGAATATGTACAAATCTTATTTATCAACTTTTGAATGCATGCTACTCTCTCAAAGAAAAACTTTTGAATGCTTACTATATGACATAAGAAGACTATATGCTTTTAAAATTCAAACATATGGTAAGCATTCTTATGTCATATCGTAAGCATTCAAGTTGATAAACAAGCAAGGTTTGGACATATATATTCAAACCAGACAAATCATGTATCTACCCCCTAACCCCTAATTAAATTGTCTTATGAAGTCTAGCATGAAGAGAAGTGGTTTTGGGTTTCAGACATGGAAATTTCAAAAACCTCCAAAAAACTTCATTTTAGAGTGACTAATTAAGAAGGATATACAAGCTTCCCTTTTCATTTTCATGTTTTAAACTTGTTTCAATCTTGGTCAAACCTCTAGGATTTGACCAAAAGATTCAAATGGGCATGGAAATTCATAAAAAACCAAAAGAATGAAAAAACAAAGGACATAACATTCTTATGTCATATATATATAGTAAGCATTCAAGTTGATAAACAAGGCCTAGACATATTCAACCCAGAAAATCATGTATATATCTACCCCTAACCCTAAACTCTGTCTTGTGAAGTCAAGCATGCATGAAGAGAAGTGGTTTTGGTTTCAAACATGGAAATTTCGAAAAAACCTCCGAAGAGCTACATTTTGGAGTGACGAAGAAGGATATATAGATGCTTAATTTTTCATATTCATGATTTAAACTTGTTTAAACCATGTTCAAACCTAGGATTTGACCAAGATTCAAATGGGCATAAAATTTTAAAAAAATCAAAAAATAAAAAACAAGGCACATAGTATTCTTATGTCATATAGTAAGCATTCAATTAAGTTGATAAACAAGGTCTAGACATATTCAAACCAGGAAAATCATGCATCTACCCCCTAACCCTAGCTAAACTCTGTCTTATGAAGTCAAGCATGAATGAAGAGAAGTGGTTTTTGGTTTCAAACGTTTAAGCCAAAAGCCCCTTTTCAAATATTTCAAACTTATTCAAATTTGGTTCAAATATGAAAGACATACAAGTTATAGCACACATAGTGCATACATTTTCACACATACTGCACTAGATGCTAACCCTATAGTTTGAGGCCATTTGGGTGACCTAGGTCGAAAAAATTCTTGGATTAGAATCGTGTTGTTCGAACCCCGTAGTTGGATTTTTTTGAACCCTTGATCTGTAGAACTGGGCAAAACCCTAGTTTAACCTATTTAATTAAAGATTCGTATATCGATTTTTCTACGAGTACTACCTTTTTATTATTACTATGCAGCACATGGGTGTTTGCCCGTCGAGTGAAACTCGGAGGAAGAGGGATCACTCGGAAGGAGAGAAGAAGGGAGAGAATTATGGTGTCTCCCCTTTTCGGGTGATGATGTTGACTTTTGTGCAGGGTTTGTCAGTGAGCAGGAGGTGCGAGCGAGCGAGCGAGCGAGTCGAGCGAGGCCGAGAATGAGAGAGATTTGTTTTTTTGTGAGAGGGACGACCGAAGGAACCAGAAGGACCCACAGACTTCCAATACGCATCATGATGCGTCTTCTCTTGACAAAGAAAATGGCTGGGAGTTTGCGTACCTATTGCACGTGACTTGTGCTCACTGAAGTGTGGGACCTCAAGCGTGGGCACCACACGTAAGTGACAGACCTGTTGGTGTAAAAACTCGGTTGATTATAATAGTGCATTAGAACAAAGTTTCCTATGGATTCAAGGGTAGGAAATCCAAGTTAACTCATTTACGTGTTAAACTTGTCTATATCTTGGTCAAACCTAGGATTTGACCAAGATTCAAATGGGCAGAAAAATAAAAACAGAAAAATGAAAAACCAAATCACATAGTCTTCTTATGTCATATAGTAAGCATTAAAGTTGATAAACAAGGTCTAGACATATTACAACAACAACAACCAAGCCTTTCAGTCCCAAACAAGTTGGGGTAGGCTAGAGTTGAAACCCATAAGATCTCGAAACCAAGTCATGGTTCCGGAACGTGGATAGCTAACTTCCACGCACCCCTATCCATGGCTAAATCTTTGTCGATATTCCAAACCTTCAGGTCTCTCTTAACGGACTCCTCCCATGTCAAGTTTGGTCTACCACGACCCCTCTTAACATTCTCATCACGCTTTATCCGTCCGCTATGCACTGGCGCTTCCGGAGGCCTCCGTTGGATATGTCCAAACCATCTGAGACGATGTTGGACCAGCTTCTCTTCAATCGGTGCTACCCCAACTCTCTCCCGTATATCGTCGTTCCGTACCCGATCCTTTCTTGTGTGGCCACATATCCATCTCAACATGCGCATCTCTGCTACACTTAACTGTTGGATATGTCGTCTCTTCGTTGGCCAACACTCAGCGCCATACAACATCGCAGGTCGGATAGCTGTCCTATAAAACCTGCCTTTTAGCTTTTGTGGCACTCTCATGTATCTATACCCCTAACCCCTAAACTCTGTCTTATGAAGTCAAGCATGTGAAGAGAAGTGGTTTTGGGTTTCAAACATGGAAATTTCAAAAAACTCCCAAAAACTACATTTTAGAGTGACTAAGAAGGATACATGCTCCTCTTTTCATATTCATGTTTTAAGCTTGTTTAAATTATCTTGGTGAAACCTAGGATTTGACAAGATTCAAATGGGCATCAAAATTGAAAAAAAGTCAGAAAAAAGAAAACCAAAGCAAATAGTTTTCTTATGTCATATTGTAACACCCCGGTCTAGCTCTAAGACCGGAATGCTACCACACACATCCTTAAAGGAATAGAAATCCTAATTTACCATAAATTTTGGCAAAGTCTAACATATAAATACTACCAGCAACAATCATGCTAGCAGTTAACACAATATTTTCAGCATTAAGGATAACCACCGCATCAATTCCTAAATGGAAATAACCATTTGAGCTCCAAAGATTTTAGCTAACAAAGGTTCAACAAATAAAAGTTACAAGAATGAGACTAAACAGTTTGAACCGCTAAGTATTACATTATGGATTTTCTAACAATTTGAGGAAGCTATACGTAGAATGGTCTACTCCCAAGCCCATGCATGATGACTCCATCAAACACCTGAAAAGTTTGGTGACAACAAGGGTGAGCTCACCAGCTCAACAAGCACATCGGAAAGATAAACAACAGTGCAACATCCCATCTCAGGTTACGGAACATATCGATTATAGATTCTATTTATTTCCTACATAACTAGGTTGTACTTGCAAAAGACCCCATTAGCACAAGCTAGACGCTTAGGTATAACACAGGGCACTGTTTCTAACAAATAAACATGTCTATTATGAATACTGCGTTAACAAATCTATAAAGGTCACTCTCTCAATCTAGTTTCTTGCTGGTAGCTAGCATACTAGGAAAAGTATCAGTCTGAACTAAGAATTGTAAGTCGTTCATTTCCCAAACCTGCAACTCACTCCTGTATAAATAAAGTTTCATCACATAGAGCAGAATCCATGGCATTCCTCAAAAGTCACACAAGTAACGATCACACATGTCACCTCTCGTTAGCAAGCAAAACAATATCACAAAATCACCATTGGTTAGTGTAATGGAAGGTACAACCAAGCAAGTGTCACTCGCCATAATACAAGGTAACACATTTATGGCGTTTTTGGCATAACTAGCTGTATATCAACGCAGACATTCATATTCATCTCATTTTTATTTATGTCTTTGTTTCATCCCATCTCATCGCTGATACCGGTAAAGTTTGAGTGGCACCCGTCGGCATCCACCCACTCCAACTCGTGGAGGGTGCCTCCAATGTGGATCGCAACCCATCATTGAAGGTCTCATGGTTTCTATTGCTAGCATCTCATCTCATTACTTTTACCGGTATAGCTGAGTAGATGCCCGTCGACATCTACTCACTCCAACTTGTGGAGGGTGCCTCCAATGTGGATCGCAACCCATCATTGAAGGTCTCATTAAATGCATTAACATGGTCATGTTTTATTCCATTTCATCTTTAAACTCAACACTGAGGATGGCACCCCGCTACAGCAGCACTTAACTATGCAATAACAATACGGAGAATTCATCGTAAACATATAAGTCTTAGCAAACAACATATCAACACAAGGAACTATAATCACAGCCCAAAAGAATGCATATTTAGTGATAAGGGAATAGTTGGGGATGGGAGATCACACCGTGATTACCATCCCACATGCACTTGCCTTTTATCGCCGGATGGAGTGACCTCAAAATCAATCAACAGAACAAAGCACATTCACCTGTTAAGCAAGAGGATACAAATCACAAACAGTGCATTGGAAGCATCACGAGGAATGAACATAAGCGTCACTCCTATGCGCCATCACCAACCTCTCAGATATACCTTAAAGTTTTATCCTAAGCCCAAACTTCCAGGTTGCAAACATGACAACGTTATATGTTCTGGAATGTAAGCAATACCTTAACATCTTTGGCTACCAGCCAGTTTTCAAATAAACAAGATTAACCCATCAGATTTAATTAGGTATTTAGTTTACCATGTACAAAACAGGACCGCCATGTGCTATTCACACAGAACCATATAACTCGGAACATGGAAGATTATATCCTTGCGGACATCTACAAATAACATGTATACCCCATATGTTGAGCAAATAACCGTTATTCGACCTAGGAACATGGTTACTACCGGACTGAGAAATGACTGCACATATCTGAAACTAGATTTAGCATAGAATCACCGCGAAGATCGTATTTTCCAAACTACTCATCGGAAAATTGCAAATGACCACTCTATGGAAAGCTAGGAACGATACCAACAGAATTACTTTTATACATATTATCAAATTCTGCACGGTTTAAGAGCAGTTTGACTCGAATTATACTGCACCAGAAGATCAAACAGATTTGCATCTAAAAATTCCAGAATAGTTTACGAGTCCCAACCTCAAAGACTAAATTCGAATTAAGTGCTTGAATCACACAACGTTACTATAACTCAGCATCGCATATGCTAGCAGAGCAATCTCACAAGATTCAGTTGATTTCGGGCGTTACCCTCGATGCACAAGATGTAGACTGGATGAAGTCGTCGTGGTCGTCGTCACACGGTAGCGACTCCTCTTCTCCATTCATCCTCCTCCAGAATATGCCTCTCCAGGTCTCCTTTGCTGGTTCATAGGGGAGATGCGATGGGGAATAGCCAATCAGTTCGGCCAGGAATTTCACCGGCGGCCGGCGGCGCAGGCAGGCGCGCCCATGGGATATGCCTGACTACTTCCAGGGGGAAAGGCAGGAGGCAGGGGCTGCAGATGGATGGCGGCTTGCTGCTAGGGTTTGGGCGTTAGGTACACTCATTTGGGTGCAGGGCCATGGCTAGTTACAGGAGAAAGGCCGGCCGTACATTTTCTAATCAGTTTACCTGGTTTCATCTAGAAAGCAACACTTTGGGCATTACAATACAAAGCAAACAAGCCCAGTACGTGTTGGGTTTGAATAGAGCCCAGCACTTTCTTTTAACCTTACAAACTCGTATTGACAAATTTTAGATAGTTAAGGCACATAAGATCAATGAAACTCAAAGACAGCTTACTCATAATTTTAGACTCACGTATCATACCTCAAGGGTTTAAGTCCCCATTTTGATCTTTGCAAATTAGAACAATTGTCTAAAGTGTAATAAGTTTGGGTTATCACATTCTCACCCCCTTAAACAGAATTCGTCCCCGAATTCTCACCCATGTTAGCATCACAAAATTATAACATTAACCGAGCACTTTTAAAGTTTATAGAAAACTATCCTCGCATGCCAGGCAAACAAAACTATTTCACTCCTTGCGCTGGCTAGACACGAACTGCTAGGTCATCTCATTCATATAGGTGCTAGATACAAGGAGCCGCTAAAGCATACACTGAAGGTTTCACATAAAAAAAATTGTTGCCCTAAGCATGTAAATATCGGTCCACATCATATCGAAATTCGCATCCTTTAACTAAGCACAAAACATGGAACACACATCAATTTCACTGTTAAGGTCCAACCAACCAGTACTACCGTACACCAATCAATAACTGGAACGGACGAAGAATAATCTGCTTCTCGAACAAGACTTCCTAGAGAACTCATCTATTATTTACCTCGCAAAAACAAGCATCGCAGGTTTTAACAACCACACATGCATATGTGCTCTATAAATAGGACCGAAAACTCAAATGCAATAATACAAGGGACCAAGAAGACAGTTGAGTGGAATTATCCAAAATAGTCAGTACATAGGAAGCAGAGTTATTCGCAGAACCAATTACGAGAACGGATAATCTCCATGTAAGTAAACAAGGTAATGTTCAGGGAACAACACATCGCACTTTCAGCAACCAAATTCTCACGAGGAGCAACATCAATTAAAACCTTTCCGACCTTGCTAGGACACGCTAATAAAATATTTGCAACCCAGTCAATTACAAAGCAACGCCCTTCAAATCACAACTACACAACAATCTTTCAAATTATTTTTTAAAAAAATATACCAATTATTCGGCTGAAACATAATACAATATACCATAATACTAACCACACAATTGTACTTATGTCATGGCATCACTACGTCATATGGCACACCTCAAAGAAGCTAGCAGGAGAGACCAACAAGGTCTGAGCTAAAATATACCAAAAATTATCACATCTCTATTCATGTAAAGAAGGAAGAACCAGAACATAACCCTACACTCAAACCACTTCCAAGTATCAGCGCACCCAAGAAACATGATAGACCTCTCCCGTGTAGCCGAAGTGTGTAGCACGAGTAAGCAGAATGGTTAGCTAGGCCATCTGTTACCATCACTGCCCACCCAGTACTCAGGGTAGGTGAATCATACAAACTTAATACAAACTACTCTTACATTGTCACGGAATGATTACATGGGCACGAACAAAATGTTCGAGGTCGACCCCCACTTAGTCAATCCCTAACGCACACTCTAGCTCTGAACTTTGAAAACCTAATCAAAACCCAACTCACTGCTCAAAACAAGAAAATGAGCAACAAAAAGGAGGAGCAATGACACCCAGAGATCGCACCCAGAAGACACTAAGCAACACTTTGCTACAACTAAACTACACTGATATCGGGTCACCAAGAATAATAATTCCTTGGATAGTCCTAGAGTAAGAAAAACAGGCGATGCGATACACGGCTATAACAGAACAATGCAGAAATTCACCTCACGCCCTTATGGTATACCCAGCATATATGGCTACTAAACAGAGCCAACTGAAAACATAACAGTTCATCACTCTTTAACTAGGGAACATATTTGCCGAACAATCGTTCGAAATTTAAGAATCTAAATCCTCATGATAACAATTCTTTCAAACACAAGACGTGATGTTTTTTTTTGTAGGTATTAACATATAACATCAAATCCAGTAAACAAAATGTGGGTTGGACTTCAAATCTAGCCATCTACACAACTCCCTTCTACACTTACGTTGGGCCAAAAGAGGAAGATGAAATTGCAAAACACAGAAAGATAATATTTGAACAGCAGAATGTCCAACGAAGTCACACATACAAGTACTGTTTGAAAAAACATAAAGCTCTCTTTCTGGAAACACACCCTAAGGTTCATTATTTTGGGTTAGCAGAAATCGCCAACATGGTATAGGTCTTACACGCCGAACCAATAACTATGGCAGGAAAGTCCCAACCAAAAAAAAATAAGCTCAAGCTGGGACACAAGGTAAACTGAACGGCTTCAAAATGGTCACTGAATCGATCACATAGCTACTGCTTTGCATTTTTCCCCTCATTGGTAAACTAACTTACCTGCTGGTAAGAAAACAGCAAGTTGCACAAATAATATTCACTACCAAGCTACAAAAGTTAAGTGGTTCTCTCTAGCTACAATCAAGCAATAGTTACAAGAAAGGCAAGAACTAGAATTAATTAAGCCATATGCATTAACCATACGTGAACCATCTTATGCACCCCTGGGGGAGCCAGAATAGAACTATTTACAAAGGTTGGATATTTTATATATAGGATCAACTCTACCAAAATTATAACTTTCTTTTTTTTTACTAGCATACACCCATAGCCGTTTCCAAAAATGTTCTAATGCATGGTGACCAAGAAATAATAAAGAGCAGATGATGCATCAATAAGGTAAACAAATGGTACCAAGGTTGCAGGTTGCCAACATCAATGGCACGAATGACAACTCTAGACCAACAAACATGCACAACCCATCATAAGTACACATTAGAAGCAAACCAATAATAAGCTCCATGTTTTGAGCATCAACCCATAATATAATGTAACCATCTTCTAGCAAAAGCAATGGATGGTCTAAATAGCAGAAGCGCATATGCAATGCATGACCCAAACCCATCCTAGTGCACCAGTATGTCAAGTTTTAACGTTTCATTGTCCTATATATAAGCTTTTAGAGTTGCATTACCCTAGAACGAAAAGTTCAAAATTTTAAGTTGTTAACAAGATGGTCACATTTTAATTTGCAAACGTACCTAAATATCATCTCTATACCAGAGACCTGAAGCCAGGCTCTGATACCAACTGTAACACCCCGGTCTAGCTCTAAGACCGGAATGCTACCACACACATCCTTAAAGGAATAGAAATCCTAATTTACCATAAATTTTGGCAAAGTCTAACATATAAATACTACCAGCAACAATCATGCTAGCAGTTAACACAATATTTTCAGCATTAAGGATAACCACCGCATCAATTTCTAAATGGAAATAACCATTTGAGCTCCAAAGATTTTAGCTAACAAAGGTTCAACAAATAAAAGTTACAAGAATGAGACTAAACAGTTTGAACCGCTAAGTATTACATTATGGATTTTCTAACAATTTGAGGAAGCTAATCTATACAAGAATTGCTAGTGTGTGTGTGTGTGTGTGTGTGATGACGTAGAATGGTCTACTCCCAAGCCCATGCATGATGACTCCATCAAACACCTGAAAAGTTTGGTGACAACAAGGGTCAGCTCACCAGCTCAACAAGCACATCGGAAAGATAAACAACAGTGCAACATCCCATCTCAGGTTACGGAACATATCGATTATAGATTCTATTTATTTCCTACATAACTAGGTTGTACTTGCAAAAGACC
Organism: Lolium multiflorum; assembly: GCA_030979885.1. Taxonomy (NCBI): domain Eukaryota; kingdom Viridiplantae; phylum Streptophyta; class Magnoliopsida; order Poales; family Poaceae; genus Lolium; species Lolium multiflorum. The sequence goes on from CM061747.1 coordinate 93,944,094, forward strand.
CCATTAGCACAAGCTAGACGCTTAGGTATAACACAGGGCACTGTTTCTAACAAATAAACATGTCTATTATGAATACTGCGTTAACAAATCTATAAAGGTCACTCTCTCAATCTAGTTTCTTGCTGGTAGCTAGCATACTAGGAAAAGTATCAGTCTGAACTAAGAATTGTAAGTCGTTCATTTCCCAAACCTGCAACTCACTCCTGTATAAATAAAGTTTCATCACATAGAGCAGAATCCATGGCATTCCTCAAAAGTCACACAAGTAACGATCACACATGTCACCTCTCGTTAGCAAGCAAAACAATATCACAAAATCACCATTGGTTAGTGTAATGGAAGGTACAACCAAGCAAGTGTCACTCGCCATAATACAAGGTAACACATTTATGGCGTTTTTGGCATAACTAGCTGTATATCAACGCAGACATTCATATTCATCTCATTTTTATTTATGTCTTTGTTTCATCCCATCTCATCGCTGATACCGGTAAAGTTTGAGTGGCACCCGTCGGCATCCACCCACTCCAACTCGTGGAGGGTGCCTCCAATGTGGATCGCAACCCATCATTGAAGGTCTCATGGTTTATATTGCTAGCATCTCATCTCATTACTTTTACCGGTATAGCTGAGTAGATGCCCGTCGACATCTACTCACTCCAACTTGTGGAGGGTGCCTCCAATGTGGATCGCGACCCATCATTGAAGGTCTCATTAAATGCATTAACATGGTCATGTTTTATTCCATTTCATCTTTAAACTCAACACTGAGGATGGCACCCCGCTACAGCAGCACTTAACTATGCAATAACAATACGGAGAATTCATCGTAAACATATAAGTCTTAGCAAACAACATATCAACACAAGGAACTATAATCACAGCCCAAAAGAATGCATATTTAGTGATAAGGGAATAGTTGGGGATGGGAGATCACACCGTGATTACCATCCCACATGCACTTGCCTTTTATCGCCGGATGGAGTGACCTCAAAATCAATCAACAGAACAAAGCACATTCACCTGTAAGCAAGAGGATACAAATCACAAACAGTGCATTGGAAGCATCACGAGGAATGAACATAAGCGTCACTCCTATGCGCCATCACCAACCTCTCAGATATACCTTAAAGTTTTATCCTAAGCCCAAACTTCCAGGTTGCAAACATGACAATGTTATATGTTCTGGAATGTAAGCAATACCTTAACATCTTTGGCTACCAGCCAGTTTTCAAATAAACAAGATTAACCCATCAGATTTAATTAGGTATTTAGTTTACCATGTACAAAACAGGACCGCCATGTGCTATTCACACAGAACCATATAACTCGGAACATGGAAGATTATATCCTTGCGGACATCTACAAGTAACATGTATACCCCATATGTTGAGCAAATAACCGTTATTCGACCTAGGAACATGGTTACTACCGGACTGAGAAATGACTGCACATATCTGAAACTAGATTTAGCATAGAATCACCGCGAAGATCGTATTTTCCAAACTACTCATCGGAAAATTGCAAATGACCACCCTATGGAAAGCTAGGAACGATACCTACAGAATTACTTTTATACATATTATCAAATTCTGCACGGTTTAAGAGCAGTTTGACTCGAATTATACTGCACCAGAAGATCAAACAGATTTGCATCTAAAAATTCCAGAATAGTTTACGAGTCCCAACCTCAAAGACTAAATTCGAATTAAGTGCTTGAATCACACAACGTTACTATAACTCAGCATCGCATATGCTAGCAGAGCAATCTCACAAATTTCAGTTGATTTCGGGCGTTACCCTCGATGCACAAGATGTAGACTGGATGAAGTCGTCGTGGTCGTCGTCACACGGTAGCGACTCCTCTTCTCCATTCATCCTCCTCCAGAATATGCCTCTCCAGGTCTCCTTTGCTGGTTCATAGGGGAGATGCGATGGGGAATAGCCAATCAGTTCGGCCAGGAATTTCACGGCGGCCGGCGGCGCAGGCAGGCGCGCCCATGGGATATGCCTGACTACTTCCAGGGGGAAAGGCAGGAGGCAGGGGCTGCAGATGGATGGTGGCTTGCTGCTAGGGTTTGGGCGTTGGGTACACTCATTTGGGTGCAGGGCCATGGCTAGTTACAGGAGAAAGGCCGGCCGTACATTTTCTAATCAGTTTACCTGGTTTCATCTAGAAAGCAACACTTTGGGCATTACAATACAAAGCAAACAAGCCCAGTACGTGTTGGGTTTGAATAGAGCCCAGCACTTTGTTTTAACCTTACAAACTCGTATTGACAAATTTTAGATAGTTAAGGCACATAAGATCAATGAAACTCAAAGACAGCTTACTCATAATTTTAGACTCACGTATCATACCTCAAGGGTTTAAGTCCCCATTTTGATCTTTGCAAATTAGAACAATTGTCTAAAGTGTAATAAGTTTGGGGTATCACACATATAGTAAGCATTAAAGTTGATAAACAAGGTCTAGACATATTCAAACTAGACAAATCATGTATCTATACCCCCTAACCCCTGCCCTCTGTCTTATGAAGTCAAGCATATGAAGAGAAGTGGTTTTGGGTTTCAAACGTGGAAATTTGAAAAACCTCCCAAAAACTTCATTTTAGAGTGACAAAGAAGGATACATGCTTCCCTTTTCATATTCATGTTTTAAGCTTGTTTAAATTATCTCGGTCAAACCTAGGATTTGACAAGATTCAAATGGGCATCAAAATTGAAAAAAATCAGGAAAAAGAAAAAAAAAAGCAAATAGTTTTCTTATGTCATATAGTAAGCCAATTAAGTTGATAAACAAGGTCTAGACATATTCAAACTAGACAAATCATGTATCTATACCCCCTAACCCCTAAACTCTGTCTTATGAAGTCAAGCATATGAAGAGAAGTGGTTTTGCTCCCAAAAGCTTCATTTTAGAGTGACTAAGAAGGATCCATGCTTACCTTTGCATTTTCATATTTTAATCTTGTTTAAATCATTATCAGACCTAGGATTTGACCAAGATACAAATGGGTGGGCACAAAATTCAAAAAAAACAGAATAATGAAAAACAAAAGCACGTAGTCTTCTTATGTCATATCGTATGCATTCAAGTTAAACGAGGTCTAGGTATATCCAAACCAGAAAAATCATGTATCTACCCCCTGTTGATCTTATGAAGTCTAGCATGAAGAGAAGTCGTTTTGGGTTTCAAACATGGAAATTTCAAGAACATCCCAAAAGCTTCATTTTAGAGTGACTAAGAAGGATACATGCTTCCCTTTTCATTTTCATGTTTTAAACTTGTTTAAATCTTGGTCAAACCTAAGATTTGACCAAGATTCAAATATATGAGCATAAAATTCAAAAAAAACAAAAAATGAAAACCAAGGCACGTAGTCTTCTTATGTCATATAGTAAGCAATCAATTAAGTTGATAAACAAGGTCTAGACATATTCAAACCAGGAAAATCATGTATCTACCCCTAACCCTAGCTAAACTCTGTGTTATGAAGTCAAGCATGCATGAAGAGAAGTGGTTTTTGGTTTCAAACGTTTAAGCCAAAAGGTAAGCATGGATCCTCCTCAGTCACTGTAAAATGAAGCTTTTGGGAGGTTTGTGAAATTTCCATGTTTGAAACCCAAAACCACTTAAGACAGAGTTTATGGTTAGGTGTAGATACATGATTTTTCTTGTTTGAATATGTCTAGACCTTGTTTATCAACTTGAATTTTTTACTATATGATATAAGAAGGCTATATATGTGCTTTGGTTTTTCATTTTTTGATTTCTTTCGAATTTTTTATGCCTATTTAAATCTTGGTCAAATCCTAGGTTTAAACAAGTTTAAAACATGAAAATGAAACGGTAAGCATGAATCCTTCCTTACTCACTCTAAAATGAAGGTACTTGAAAATTTTATGTTTGAAACCCAAAACCCCAGTTCTCTTCATATGTTTGACTTCATAAGACAGAGTTTAGGGTTAGGGGTAGATATGATACATGATATTTCTGCTTTGAATATGTCTAGACCTTGTTTATCAACTTGAATGCTTACTATATGACATAAGAAGGCTATATATGTGTTTTGGTTTTCCATTTTTTTTGAATTTTTCTGAATTTTTACTCCCATTTGAATCTTGGTCAATTCCTAGGTTTGACCAAGGTTAAAACAAGTTTAAAACATGGCAATGAAAAGGTAAGCATGGATCCTTCTTAGTCACTCTAAAATGAAGCTTTTGGGAGGTTTTTGAAATTTCCATGTTTGAAACCCAAAATCACTTCTCTTCATGCTTGACTTCATAAGGCAGAGTTTAGGGTTAGGGGGTAGATACATGATTTGTTTGGTTTGAATATGTCTAGACCTTGTTTATCAACTTGAATGCTTACTATATGACATCAGAAGACTATGTTCTTTGGTTTTTTTCCGTTTTTTTTGAATTGTTATACCCATTTGAATCTTGGTCAAATCCTAGGTTTGACCAAGATTTAAACAAGTTAAAAATTGAAAATGAAAAAGGTAAGCCTGGATCCTTCTTAGTCACTGTAGAATGAAGCTTTTGGGAGGTTTGTGAAATTTCCATGTTTGAAACCCAAAACCAGTTCTCTTCATATGTTTGACTTCATAAGACAGAGTTTTTATCAACTCGAGTGCTTACTATATGACATAAGAAGGCTATATATGTGCTTTGGTTTTTCATTTTTTGATTTTTTTCCGAATTTTTATGCCCATTTAAATCTTGGTCAAATCCTAGGTTTGACCAAGGTTTAAACAAGTTTAAAACATGAAAAGAAAAGGTAAGAATGGATCCTTCTTAGTCATTCTAAAATGAATGAAGCTTTTGGGATGTTCTCACAAATCGATCTAGTCTACATGACTTTGATAAATTTTAATTAAGAAGCAGCAACTTAACAATAATTACCCAAAATCTAACAGCTGGTTCGACAACAACCTGGACGTTACGCTAAAATGAACTGCGAAAACAACGAACAGCACTTTTGTAGTACTGTACTCGGTACTCCGTACTTGCTCCAGATAATCCCCATTGCTTCACTACTACAGTAGTACTACCCTGGCTCGCATTCATTGTTTCCCCTGACTATTCAGAGCTTTGGACGTCCATCAGAGTTGTAGTCAGTAGTACAGTACTGCTAGCTCGATTAATGGCGTGCTATAAAATTCTATACTAGCCGACAGATGTCCATTCCTCGGGTTGCGCGCCAGAGCCTTCGAAGAGAAGGTAGCCGCTCTGTCCCGTTGATTTACGGTGGACGGACAGGATACTCCGGACCGCTCTCGATTCATTTGCTTCTGCTCCCGCGTCCTGACCCTTCGCGGACTGAGATCCAGTGACTTCACTAAGAGAAGTCACCATGCGACTTTACACACGTGAGCCATTCGATCAAGATCCAACGCTCGCGGTTGATCCAAATTTCGAACTTAAACTAAACTAATATTTTAAATGGACTGGAACTTTCCGAGAATACGTCTTAATGTAAAGTTTTTCTGTTTTTTTCTGAGCTACATAAATTTTAATTTCAAATTTTAGATCGACCATGTTCGTTGGATCTTAACCTGATGGCTCGTATAGGTAAAGTTCATGGTAACTTCTGTTGGGTAAAGTCACTGGATCTCAGTTCGCAAGGGAGCCCCCTCTCGGCCGTTGATTTAGGATGGGCGGACCAGGTTGCTCGAAGCGAGGGCAGGAGACGGTTGTCTGGTTTTAATAGGGGGGAGTACTTCTTCCATCCCCTTCTTGCTTCACTTCCAGTCTCCTTCCACTTCCAGCGATGCCTCCGAAGTCAAGGCCACCATCTCGCTTGAAGAAGCACCATCTAGTGTTGACCAAGGACGCGGAGAGTTCCCGCCGGCGGTCTATCCAGATGCTGGCCGCGAGAAAGGGCCCGCCAGAAAACGAAGGCCCTGCTTCGCGCTCGTCTCGGAACGGCGTCAGTCGTGCGGTCGAAGATTCCTGGTTGGTTTCCATCGCCATGTTTCTTGATTCTTCCTGGCCCGGAGGTCCCAACTCTTTATTCCGTATTAATCCTTTTTATACATATCTCAGTGCCCCACGACGCACCCTGACATCTTCTCATGACGACTTCAACCCCTGTCTCCTGCGCTTAGAGGTTACCACTGATTGGACATTTTCGTCTTCCTCTCGTCACTTTGTTTCGGTACTGATGATATTGCCATGCAGGAAGCATCGGCGTGTTTCAGAGATGAGCTTAAAACTCTCGTGGAACTCGCCTCCAACTTTCGCGATGATGTCGATACTTTGAAGGACGAGGTCACCGGCCGGGGCAAGCTGCATGATGTGAGGGTTCCATCAAGTGAGGAAACGAACTCTGTCATCAAGAAGCTCAAGGGCGAGAATTTGATGCTTAAGATCGAGTGCGGCTTTCTTCGCGAAGAAAACGTCGAGCTATCAAACAGGTGCGTTCAAGCTCTCAACGGGAGCCTCAACACCCAACATGATGCGGTGAAGAAGATGATGGATGACAGCATCTTGAAGAAAAACAATATGGTGGAGGACACGCGCGGGATGGTCGATCCAATCCAGGCACCGCAGAAGGAAGTCGATGCGCTCCGAGTCCAGCCACCTTTGCGTAGGTCGCCGAGGCGCCCTCGCGCAGGTCACTGAGGAGCGCACGTCGCCGAGTAGGCTGGGGGATAAGGAATTCCAACGAGAGAAGCGGAATCACCACCTGTCCTGATGGAGGGCCACTCCGCCAAGTAGGCTGGGGGAGAGAAACACTGCCTCTCATTGTTCTTTAGCTAGTCCTCCGATCCATATTACTTGATGTTAAAATGGATGTATCTACAACTGAAATATGTCTAGATACATATATTTTAGTATCACAAAGTAAGTATCAACGTTTATATTGCCCAAGTCTTATTATCCATCCCTAAGGTGGGTCGCTTTTGTAACTACTGATTGCAGATTCGACTCTTCTGCAGACCGAAAGATTTTTAGAGTGACTAAGAATGATTCATGCTTAGCTTTCCATTTTCATGTTTTAAACTTGTTTAAATCTTGCTCAAACCTAGGATTTGACCAAGATTCAAATGGGTTTAACAATTAAAAAAATCATAAAAATGAAAAACCAAAGCACATAGTATTCTTATGTCATATAGTAAGCATTCAAGTTGATAAACAAGGTCTAGACATATTCAAAACACACAAAACATGTATCTACCCCCTAACCCTAAACTCTGTCTTATGAAGTTAAGTATGAGGAGAAGTGATTTTGGGTTTCAAACATGGAAATTTCACAAACCTCCCAAAAGCTTCATTTTAGAGTGACTAAGAAGGATCCATGCTTACCTTTTCATTGCCATTTTTTAAACTTGTTTTAACCTTGGTCAAACCTAGGATTTGACCAAGATTCAAACGGGCGTAAAAATTCAAAAAAAATAAAAAAATGAAAAACCAAAGCACATATATAGCCTTCTTATGTCATATAGTAAGCATTCAAGTTGATAAACAAGGTCTAGACATATTCAAACCAGAAATATCATGTATCATATCTACCCCTAACCCTAAACTTTGTCTTATGAAGTCAAACATATGAAGAGAACTGGGGTTTTGTGTTTCAAACATAAAAATTTCAAGTACCTTCATTTTAGAGTGACTGAGAAAGGATTCATGCTTACCTTTTCATTGTCATGTTTTAAACTTGATTAAACCTTGGTCAAACCTAGGATTTGACCAATATTTAAATGGGCATAAAAAATTCGAAAAAATGAAAAAAATGGAAAACCAAAGCACATATATAGCCTTCTTATGTCATAAACATTCAAGTTGATAAACAAGGTCTAGACATATTCAAACAAGAAAAATCATGTATCTACGCCTAACCAAAAACTCTGTCTTAAGTGGTTTTGGGTTTCAAACATGGAAATTTCAAGAACATCCCAAAAGCTTCATTTTAGACTGACTAAGAAGGATACACACTTCCCATTTAATTTTCATGTTTTAAACTTGTTTAAATCTTGGTCAAACCTAGGATTTGACCAAGATTCAAATAAGTAAAAACATGAAAATGAAAAGGTAAGCATCGATCCTTATTAGTCGCTCTAAAATGAAGCTTTTGGGAGGTTTTTGAAATTTTCATGTTTGAAACCCAAAACCACTTCTCTTCATGCATGCTTGACTTCATAAGACATAGTTTAGGGTTAGGGGTAGATACATGATTTTTCTGGTTTGAACATGTCTAGACCTTGTTTATCAATTTGAATGCTTACTATATGACATAAGAAGGCTATGTGCTTTGGTTTTTCATTCTTACGATTTTTTTCTTAATTTTTATGCCCATTCGAATCTTGGTCAAATCCCAGGTTTGACCAAGATTTAAACAAGTTTAAAACATGACAATGAAAAGGTAATCAATCCTGGATCCTTCATAATTAATAAGTTAGTCTAATTAAAATGAAGCTTTTGGGAGGTTTTTGAAATTTTTGTGTTTGAAACCAAAAACCACTTCTCTTCATGCTTGACTTCATAAGATAGAGTTTAGGGTTAGGGGTAGATACATGATTTGTATTATTTGAATTGTCTTGACCTTATTTATCATCTTTTAAATGCTTACTATATATATGACATAAGAAGACTATGTGCTTTAGTTTTTCAATTTTCTGATTTTTTAATTTTATGCCCATTTGAATCTTGGTCAAATCCTAGGTTTGACAATGATTTAAACAAGTTTAAAATATGAAAATGAAAAGATAAGCATGGATCCTTCTTAGTCACTCTAAAATAAAGCTTTTGGGTGGTTTTTGAAATTTCCATGTTTGAAACCCAAAAGCACTTCTCTTCATGCTTGACTACATAAGACAGAGTTTAGGGTTAGGGGGTAGACACATGATTTTTCTTGTTTGAATATGTCTAGACCTTGTTTATCAACTTTAATGCTTACTATATGACATAAGAAAACTATGTGCTTTGTTTTTTCATTTTTTTATTTTTTTGGAATTTTGATGCACATTTGAATCTTGGTAAAATCCTAGGTTTGACCAAGATTTAAACAAGTATATAACATGAAAATGAAAAGGGAAGCATGTATCCTTCTTAGTCACTCTAAAATGAATTTTTTGGGAGTTTTTTGAAATTTCCATGTTTGAAACCCAAAACCATGCACTTCTCTTCATGCTTGACTTCATAAGATAGAGTTTAGGGGTTTGCGGATAGATACATGATTTGTCTAGTTTGAATAAGTCTAGACCTTGTTTATCAACTTTAATGCTTACTATATGACATAAGAAGACTATGTGCTTTCGTTTTTCATTTTTCTATTTTTTTATTTTATGCCCATTTGAATCTTGGTCAAATCCTAGATTTAACCAGGATTTAAACAAGTTTAAAACATGAAAATGAAAAGGTAAGCCTTGATCCTTCTTAGTCACACTAAAATGAAGCTTTTGGGATGTTCTTGAAATTTCCATGTTTGAACCCAAAACGACTTCTCTTCATGCTAGACTTCATAAGACAGAGTTTAGGGGTTAGCGGGTAGATACATGACTTGTCTAGTTTGAATAAGACTAGACCTTGTTTATCAACTTTAATGCTTACTATATGACATAAGAAGACTATGTGCTTTGGTTTTTCATTTTTCTATATTTTTATTTTATGCCCATTTGAATCTTGGTCAAACCTATATTTGACCAGGATTTAAACAAGTTTAAAACATGAAAATGAAAAGGTAAGCCTTGATCCTTCTTAGTCACACTAAAATGAAGCTTTTGGGATGTTCTTGAAATTTCCATGTTTGAAACCCAAAACGACTTCTCTTCATGCTAGACTTCATAAGACAGAGTTTAAGGTTTAGGGTTATAGATACATGATTTGTCTGGTTTAAATATGTATAGACCTTGTTTATCAACTTGAATGCTTACTATATGGCATAAGAAAACTATGTGCTTTGGTTTTTCATTTTTCTGATTTTTTTAAATTTTGATGCCCATCGAATCTTGGTCAAATCCTAGGTTTGACCAAGATTTAAACAAGTTTAAAACATGAAAATGAACAGGGAAGCATGTATCCTTCTTAGTCACTCTAAAATGAATTTTTTGGGAGGTTTTTGAAATTTCCATGTTTGAAACCCAAAACCAGTTCTCTTCATGCTTGACTTCATAAGACAGAGTTTAGGGGTTAGGGGGTAGATACATAATTTGTATGGTTTGAATATGTCTAGACCTTGTTTATCAACTTTAATGCTTACTATATGACATAAGAACACTATGTGCTTTGGTTTTTCATTTTTCTGATTTTTAAATTTTAATGCCCATTTGAATCTTGGTCAAATCCTAGGTTTGACCAAGATTTAAACAAGTTTAAAACATGAAAATGAAAAGGGAAGCATGTATCCTTCTTAGTCACTCTAAATTGAAGTTTTTGGGAGGTTTTTGAAATTTCCATGTTTGAAACCCAAAACCACTTCTCTTCATGCTTGACTTCATAAGACAGAGTTTAGGGGTTAGGGAGTAGATACATGATTTGTATGGTTTGAATATGTGTAGACCTTGTTTATCACCTTTAATGCTTACTATATGACATAAGAAGACTATGTGCTTTGGTTTTTCATTTTTCTGATTTTTTTTAATTTTCTGCCCATTTGAATCTTGGTCAAATCCTTGGTTTGACCAATATTTAGACAAGTTTAACACGTGAAAACGAACTGATAATCCCATTTGTTGACTCATTTAACTAGTTAATCCCATTTGTTGACTCTCTGTTGACCAGGCACTTGAGGTAAAACTGAGTATATTGCACTAGCCAGTATTAGTACTCAAGGGGAAAACCGAGCACACAAAAAATGCTACAGTATAAGACTCGAGAGTATATCTAAATTTCCAGGGTTAGACTCGAGTACGCGTGTTGCGGTGCAGAAGTGGAAGACGTGCAATTGTTGACGGGTACTGACGCGAGTCGCGGTGCAGAAGTCGAAGACGTGCAATTGTGGACGCGTGTCGCGTTGCAGAAGCCCAAGACGTGCAGACGTTAAATGGTGGACGCGTAGGACGCGGGTCGCATTAACCACCCCTCGCCTTTATAGACGCCTCCTCGCACTATCTCTGTCACTCTCACTCGCTCATGCAACGCCGCCTCTCACGTCCCATCATCTTCTCCAAAGCAAAAAACCCTCTCCCTCTCTGCAGGCGAGATGGACATGGAGAATGCGAATCCCATCGTCCATGACGCCGTCGGCTCCAAGCGCGACGCCTCCCTCTTCGACGTCGTCCCCTCAAAGGCCGTCGCCGCCGCCGGTGGCGGTCGTATCCCGCCGGGATGGGACCCCTATGAGCCGGTGCCGTACATCTCGCCTCCGAACCCCTACGACACCTTCATGGACGACCCATGGAACGAGGTAACTATGGTTTGCTCCCTTTTTTGTTCCCCCATTCCTTTTTGAACCCTATTTTTGCTGGTTCCCTAGTAACTATTAGTGCCGATCTGTAGATGGTTGAGTATTGGGTTAATATTTGCGCCGATTTTATTCCATTTTGCTTTGATCCCTTCTTGATTTCGTTTAAGATTTGGAGTTCGGCCGTTCGGTTAATTTATGCAAGTAATAATGGGATCTCAATCAGTTAATTTATGGGATCTCAGTCAGTTATTTTATGCAGGAATCAAAAGATATCAACCGTTTAATTTTGCAAATATTCTGGAATCTGTTCAAAATCAGATCTGGAATCTGTTTCTTTGCCTATGATGAATCGTTGGGCACAAATTTTTACAGAGTGGGTTCAGCGAACCATTGCTGTGTACAAATCTGTTGTGCATGAGCTATGGTTCGCTAACACCATCCCTGTAGACATATAATCGTGTCCACTCTAACTGAGGCTGGCTCTGTTTTTCCTTACTTTGTTATCATGCACGTTAGTCATCGTTGCATCTCATTCACTAATAGTTCCCGTTTGATATGGATCAGCTGTCTGGCAGCGACGTCGGCAGCGACGACGAGCACCATGACGTCAAGACTCGCCAGGTGCTGCGGAGGCTGCAGGTCGGCCAGTACGTCTCCTACTTCGCCAAGGGTGTCTACAGGTGCCCCTTCTGCACTAGGAGGCTCGGCCGCACTGACTTCAACTGCCTCCTCACGCATGCCGAGAACATCGGCAACACCAACCCCAAGGTCGGCGCGTCGGTGAACCCCCACTCCTTCCGCGCCAAGCACATGGCGCTCGGCATGCACCTCCGCAGCATCCAGCGGGTGGAGATCTCCGCCGGGCGCATGCCTCCGCTCAAGCCCAAGGCTCCCAAGGGGAGCAACAAGTGGAGGCAGATGGGGTAGGCGGAGTCCCGGACGTGTGCTGCTGCTGCTGCAAAGCAGCTTCTATTTTGTTGTTAGCTAGGGATCCCTTGTTGTTATGTTGTTAGTATGATGGTGTTGTGAAGAACCTCGAACCTGTTGGCTGCTGTGTATGCAGCTTATTATCTAGGGAGGGATCCCTATTATCTATCCCTATTCTACTGGAGTATATTTTGTTGGCCCTACTTTGTTTTCTCGATTTACTATTACTGCGAATTTGTCGTACGGAGTACATTACCCTGGAGATTTGCTTCTAGATTTAACTACATACATATGGACCAGAGGGAGTACTAGATTTGCTGCCATATTGGGCAAACAACGAGGGCCAAAAGGCACAAATAATTGAAGAAAGACAGAAATGCAAGCTTCTCTAGATTTGATACTAATTTGGTTAATAAAGACAAAGAGACAGAGGGGGAAAAGGTGCTCTTAAAAATGCCAATTCGCGCCGAGAGAGACAGAACCCAGCTCCTGCTCACGTACAACCAAACGCGGTCTCGTCCTGTCCCACGCGGTCCCTTTCTACTAGCCCCACACGTCAGCACGGAACGGTCAACTAAACTGGAATCCTCCCGTCTGAGCTCCTTCTGCGGGTTACAAATAAGGGCTTGGCGAAAACTGAGGAAAAACATAAGGCAATCTTATTGACTAATATAGCTGTTTAATTAATAAAAGGATTAGCTACAACGTGCTCAGTTTGCCCATTTATTAAGGTATAAGACTGGCAGGAGAGAAAGTAATCGCTAGTTTCCTCATTTTGCCCCTGCATGCTCGCACGATTAAAGCTCCTTCCGCACGCGCTGGACTCCTCGTTTCCTTAAACCTCCTCGTTTCTCGGGATAGACCAACAGTTTTTCAGGATCTTGGGGTTTTTTTTTGACAATCAATACCACATATATTCATAGCAAAAATAGTACATGGTAGAGGGCTACATGACGACTAGATATATCACCAAAAAAGGTGATGCATGTCTCCTTCACCAAAACAGCTGAAACAAGTACACGAACGCAAGTACACCACCATAATAATACTACTACATTAACACAAGTACGAGTAATAAAGTAAGAGTACTACTCCCTCTAATCTAATTTAAACCAAAATAAAACTTAAACTTCATCCTAAATTTGAACTAGTGCCTCGTCCTCGTTCTTCGCTCATTTTCTGATCCAAGACGGCGCAGAGTGCCAGAGTGCATGGCACGGAACTCTTCATCGGTGGCATGCCATGGGCATGTCACCGGATGCATGATTTTTTTCGCAATGTTTTAAATTTGAATTTAGGCCGCATGTCACACGGTGACATGCAAAAGGTGCATGTCACCTGGTGGTGGTAGGCAACTACCCTCATTTACGGCGGCGTAGGCGACTGGACGCCGCGTGGCCAGCCGCTGCCTCGTGGCCGCCTCGGTTTCCACGCGGGAGACCATTAAACGCCGACGACCAACCTTCCCGCGTCACGGTTAGCGACTATGACTATAAGGGCAAAACGCTAAACTCTCTCGTTCCATTCACTTTCTTCCTCTCTCCACCTAACAAACATTTGTTCGTCGCTCTCTCCTCCAGCAATGTCTTCAAAATTCAGGTCGTCGGCGGTCAAGTACGCGGAGAAAAAACGCCGGCTCGAAATTTCGAGAGACGCTTCCAGAAACCAAGTGGGCTCGCCGTCGCCGCCGCCGCCGCCGAAACGCGTCCGTGCTGTGCTCACCGGGTTAGTTTCCTTCGCCATGTACTTTCGTTTCTTTCGTCGCTCTCTCCTCCAGCAATTAATGTGTTCAAACTTCAGGTCGCCGGCGGTCAAGTACGCGGATAAAAAACGCCGGCTCGAAATTTCGAGAGACGGTTCCAGAAACCAAGTGGGCTCGCCGTCGCCGCCGCTGCCGCCGCCGCCGAAACGCGTCCGTGCTGTGCTCACCGGGTTAGTTTCCTTCGCCATGTACTTTCGTTTCTTCTTGCCCGGGCTCAAGCTCTTTAAGAGTCTCTATGGTTATACATCTTAAAGGGTTGGAAGTTCCAACGACGCCCCTACTGCACCAACTTCCACGACCAAGGAATCATCGTCGTCCGATGATTTCAACCCGGCCCTACCCCGGCGAAATGAGGTAGCACCAAGCACTGTGTAGTTATCTTCTTCTTCTTCTTCTTCTTCTTCTTCTTCCTTTGCGCTTACTTGCTACCGATGATTTCGCCCTGAAGGAAGCGGCGCCGACTATCGACACCACTGTCGCCATCTTGATGGAAAAAAACGAGGAGCTCAGCTTAGAGTGTGATCGCCTCCGAGACGATTTGGCTGCCAAGAAGAAGAATTCGAAAACTCTTGTGGAGCTCATTTGCAGCCTTCGAAATGAGCGCGATATGTTGAAGAACGAGCTGATTAAGCAGAAAGAGAGGAACATTGCATCAGCGGAGAAAGCCAGCAGCATACTCAAGACTGTGTGCCTCGACAGAGACAAGTCTGATATAGAGTACAAAATCCTTCTTCAGGATAAAGTACAGCTCCAAAAGTTGAACCTTGAATATGCTGACATCGCCATCCTTGCCCTTCTCGAGAGGCAGAAGGCACAAGATAAGTTGATGCACCTGATGTTGGAGAGCTGCAGTGAAAGAGAAGAGACATTGAAAGAAGTGAGCAGTTTGGTGGGATACATGAGTGACGTCGGGCGAACTTCGCAGAATCCGCCCCGGCTGAGCTCAAATTCCAGCGGAACCAGCTTTCAGCAATGCATGTTAGGCGCACCTACAACTTCTACTCATTGATTAGAGGTCGCACGACATGGCATTTTCCCTCGAAATAGTAGTACTGTACTAATAGTTGTACTACTTAATATGTACCTTTTTGTAAAATAATTTCTTACATGTATTAGAAACTACCCCTCTCGTTTCTGGATGCACCCGGGACATTGTCATCCGGCCCTCTTCTGGACAAACCCCCTCGGGAAGGGCGGTATATTTTGCACATTTCGCTACTAGTACTTCTAATTCCACCGCTTATTTTTCTAATCCGTTAAATCGTTAATTGGATGACCAACTGATGGAAGCTGCGATAGATTAGACCAACAAGTGGTGAATTGTGCAAAAGATATGTCCGTGTTTTATGCAAAAGAGTGATATGGGGATCTGGTGGAATCTTGAATTTCCTCTTCAGTGGTAGGCATGCTTCACTTATAGCTGGAGTACATTGCGGACCTGGTGCATTTCGTCAGTACCGATCAGCTATTTTTGCTTATCCGGGAAGAAAAGGTAGTACTAGCCTTTTCTGTGAGATGTCTTTTCAGTGCTACGGAGTTGTCTGTTCACTGCTTGCTTTGTCTGTCGGTGACTTTGCCAAGCTGACTTTGCCATGACTTTGGGTGACTGATATGTGGACCACAGTTGTAAGTGACTCAAAGTCACTGACTTTGGGGACTCGTGAATGCTTCGTATATTTCTGACGGTTTCTGAATTATGTACTCCGTACAACTTTTGTAATATTGGTCAAACTAGTTTTGACCAGGGTTTGTGTAGGGTGTTTTTTTTTGGTTGGTCCAAATGGTGTTGTGTGGTCCAAATGTGATGTATCATCACACCACCATGTGCCCCCCTCCCCCCACCCCACCCCTAGGTTTTGGTAATGCCATTCTGATACATGCTTCTTAGAAGGAGTACATTTTTTCCGTTAGGGCATGACAATTTTGAAAAATTCAAAAAAAAATGGGAAGACAGAATGGTAACATCATTTTCCATGTGATGATGCACCCCTGTGCCAAATTTTGGTTCATTTTAAGAATGTAAGGTGACAAATTACTCGAGGAAGCTAGTTGGAGTAGACGGGCATGATCGGATTGGCATAGGCGATTTATTTTTTGAAGGATGTTATTTTTCATAGACAATATCTGACACAAAAAATAAAATGTTAAGGTCTCATATTATTCTGAATGATTTTGAATTACTTATGACGTTTGGAAGTATTGGTA
This sequence comes from Lolium multiflorum, assembly GCA_030979885.1. Lineage (NCBI taxonomy): Eukaryota > Viridiplantae > Streptophyta > Magnoliopsida > Poales > Poaceae > Lolium > Lolium multiflorum. The sequence goes on from CM061747.1 coordinate 93,960,341, forward strand.
TACATGAGTCCCACATGAAGTTAAATGGTCCAAAAAAAAGTTTCGTACACGTCTCCCAGAAAGTGGAAAGTCGAGTACATGCATGACTTCACGCGTCCACTACTGGATACAGGGAGTCGGAGGCTATAACATAATCGGCCTCATCATCTCTCGCGAGCTCGTCCTCTCCACTCCCCCAACTTGCCTCCCCCACACTGTGAAAACCCCCATCCACTCACCGCACCTCTGAGGCATCGACTTTCCCGTTTCCAACCACAACAGCATGAAGATAGGTATTGCATACGAGGCGGAGCAATAGGCGACCGCCCACGCAGAGGATGCCTCTACGGTAGTGGCCGTCGTGGTGGGTGAGGCTTCACCGGGCACCCAAGCCGCTCGTCTCCTCTGCTTGTCGGATTCTTCGACCTCGGTCGAAATGGGCATCCTGGCCGTCACGACGGGTGAGGCTTCACCGGGCACCCATGCCGCTCGTCTCCTCTGCTTGTCTGGTTCTTCGACCTCGGTCGAAACGGGCGTCCTGGCCGTCGAGCAGAAGGTGGATACCAACGTTGTTTATCCCGCCGAAGATGTGCACGGCGTTGCAGGCCACCACGGCGAGGTCTTCCTAGGCCCGATGCTGGACGCGAACCTCGACCCCTTCGACGATTTCGGCCCAAACGTTCAGTTCCAGGAGGATGTTGAGGGTGATGACGAGGAGGTACTTCTCTTTTACCGAAACTGTCCCAACCCTCTTTGTGTCATATTGCTGTTCACATGGTTTGCACGAGCCTGGTTCTTGATTGATTTGATATCCTACCTTGTTCTTGTAGATGTAATTGATTCTACGATTCGTAAGATCAGATTCTAGTTTAATTTCGACTAATCTGCCATGTAGTCATATAATCAATTTATGTGTTCATACTTAGTGGACTTGCAATTGTTGTGGCTAATGTTCATGGTTGTTCATAGGGTTTCTCATGATTTATTACGATTTCTTCTGCCATTTACTTGTTCTACACATTTAATTTTAGGGTTTCTAAGGTTTGATTATGTTAGTGGAGTATTTATTCGATCTGTCATAAAAAACCTGATTATGTAGTACTTAATAATTCATAGGAGTATTCTGATGACATGGACAACAACAAGGTGCGCAGGGACCGGAAAAGCCGCTATGTTCTCAAGCGGCTGAAGGGTGGTGAAATTCGTTTCTGCATGCGCGGGGAGCTATTTTGCCCATTATGTGGCAAATTTCTCTAGAAGGACATCCACAGCCTGATCCAACATGCGATGGGTGTAGGCCTAAGTACATAGGGGGAAACACCGCCCTGCAACCAAGGCCAAGTACGCATCATATGGCCTCTTCCTCCAGAATTACGTCTTGCCTAGCTTGCTCCACGTCAACGCCCCTGCTGCTGGCCCTCATGCTCCTGGTCATGTTTAAAGTTCATATGTGTAATCTTAATCCCTTTGGAAGTTCAGCATTAAACTCTACTAGTACAACCGTGGTGGTCTTGTGATGTAGTACTCTTTTGATGCATTTGTGATGTAGTAGTACTTTTTTTGAAATGATATAGTACTATCTAAGAAAAGTACTCCCTCCGATTCACATTCATTTCACATCAAGAAATATGGATCAGAGCGAGGGAGTAAATTAAACATGGCATCTCGTGCATGAAGCTTGACATATCGATCAGGTTGGCTAGAATAGCAATACAATGTTGCTCATTAGGCAAATGCATGCCATGTACGATAGTATACATCCAGTAAAGAAGTCTATACTGACATAAAAAACTACTTTGGGGATGAGAGTCAATTGGGGCATCTACAATATAGAAAATCTTGCTCGTAGATGATTTTGGCTAAGAGGGTTTTACTCACATTACACGTGCCACTTTCCTTGTCTGCAAAACAAGTTCCAATAAAGGGAGAGGAAAGAAGAGGGTATTGTGGGCGAGATTGAACACCTTTTTTATGTGTTAATCTGAGGCCTCGTTTAGATGAGGATTTCGACTTATGCCTAACAGCTCAACACATCCACAAATAACTCTGCTTGCGCACACCACCGTTCATTAAAAATAACAATATTAGCTCGCAAGATTAAGAACAAAGTGAATTTAAGTAACTTGGTAAGCTTTTCAAGCAATATATTCAGAGAAAGAGCACACATGTTCGGCTCAAAATAATCATAAGAGAAGAACAATAAATCTAAGACACCACATGGATTCATACCTTGAGTCGACGCTGGCTCGTAGAAGGGCGGCCGCGCCTCGAGGATGCCGGGGACGTCTCCACCTCGGTCTCACATGTGACTGCTTATCGGCGGGTGGTGCGCCGCGCCATGTAGAAGATCTATCAAGAGATGAGAGCCCGATGACGCTACCGACGCCTCAACCTTGATAGCACCGACTTGTTGCTCCGCACCGAGATGCGCCACGTGCAAGATTTAGCGGATGCACTAATTTTAGAGATATGTCATGATCATTGTAACAAATTTCAACGTGATGATGATTTGATCTTGTACTCGGCCTTGAACATAAGAACTAGTACAATCTCACCTTTTTTTATCATTATCCTTTGCGAGATTTAGCGGTTGCGCCAAATTCAGAGAAATATCATGATCATGGTAACACAATTTTCAATATAATGATGATTTGATGTTGCACTCGACCTTGAACATAAGTACTAGTACGGTCTCACAAATTTGTATCATTATACTTTGCAAGTTTTAGTGGATGCGCCCATTTTCAGAGGTAGATCATGATCATGGTAAGTTGGTAACAAATTTTCAACGTGATGATGATTTGATTTTGCACTCGGCCTTGAACAGAGGTACTAGTACGGTCTCACAATTTTTTATCATTATACTTGGACGGTGGCCAAATTCAAAATCTCATAGCGGCAAAACTTCCCGCCCACAAAATACAAAAATTTCACACGCTTCCAAATTCCCATTCTACCCCTGTGGAGATGGCAGCAAAGTCGGTTGGTGGGGGGGTCTGCCCGTCATTTTTTGGATCACCACCTCCCTAGCCCGGAAACCCTCCCAAAAAAATTCATTTCCCTCAGACCACCCACCGGAACTTCCCAAGTCCCTCTCTCCCACCTCCACGACCACCGCACCGGAACATCCCCGCCGGACTTCCCTGGCCTACCCGAGGCCTCGCGATCCTCGTCATCCGGCTGCCTGCCGGAGCCGCTTCATCGACGCCGTCATCAACCGGACCGGATCATCCCCGCCGAACCTCGAAACCATATGCTCATCCAGCAGTCTACCGCAGTCGCTTCAGCTGCGGTATCGTCCACCCCGCCGGAGCCGCTTCGCCGGATCCGTCGTCCACCGCATCGGATCTTGCTCACCGACACCGCTGTGCATGAACCGGATCTGCTTCACCGGCGCAGTGCATGATCTAAACTCTTCTACTGTCGCTTTTCTATTGCTTGCCTGCAAGTTCTTGTTTAATCTTGGGGGAACCTGTTTGTGCTAACGACGCGCCGTTACGTTTTTGCAGATGAGATGAGTAACCATGAAGTGTAATGGCCGTCTCTCCAACCCCAAGTAGCACATGTAGCGTACTTCATCACCGGATCTATCAACCCCAGGAAGATCTGCTGTGACTCCCACAGAGTGCTTCTCCTAATGTAAGTCCCTTGTTTTAGCGCCATGTTCTGGGTTCAGATGCTTGTTTGTCTGAAGCTCTTTTAGTTCATTCCTAGCTATGACCGTAACACGTTGCTATTTTCTACTTCATTGCTAACTTTAAGCGATTGAACATTTTGGTTTGCATTCCCTGCTCTGTAGATGTAGCCATCATAACTTCTATCTTGCTCAGTCGTTGTTACAAAAATTATAGGTATTATAGTAACATCCTGCTATTATTTAGTTCATGGCCAATTTTAAGTAATTGCACATGTTGGTTCGCATTCCCTGCTCTATAGCTTTTGGCATCGTAACTTCTATATTTGGTTTACATTCCCTGCTCTGTAGATCTAGCCATCATAACTTTATCTTGCTCAGTCGTTGTTACAAAAATTATGGCCTGCTACTATGTTGTTTGTGCCAATTTTTTACTCCATGAACATGTTGGCTTGCATTCCCTGTACTACAGGTGATGCCATTGTTTTGTATCTAGTTCATTGTAAGCTAACAAAGTAAGGACTTAGTTTGGCATGCTATCACTCTGCTATCTAGCCTGTAGTACAAATAAACTTGTCATACTACTAGATAATAATTTTGCGTGCCATCTTGTTCTTCAAAAGCTGCATTATTGACTTGTTTCTCTGACTTGGCATGACGCTCACATATGGAAAGCTGAACATATTGGTTTGCATTCCCTCTTATACAAGTTCACAGGTGATCCCACTATATTCTGTATCTGGTCCATCCTAAGCTCCAGCATTAACTATCCTCTATGTGTTGCTCATTACAAGTTTATATCCCGAAACATCTTGATTTGCATCCCCTTCACTATAAGTTCAGGAGTATTATTTAGTTCACGGCCAAAATGAAGTAATTGCACTTGGCACATGTTGGTTCACATTCCCTCCTCTTTAGCTTTTGCCATCGTAACTTCTATTTTTGGTTTACATTCCCTGCTCTGTAGATGTAGCCATCATAACTTCATCTTGCTCAGTCGTTGTTACAAAATTTATAGCCTGCTACTATGTTGTTCATGCCAATTTTGTACTCCCTGAACATGTTGGTTTGCATGGGACTCGACAGTAGTAAGTCTGCTGTTTCATTCTAACATGCTCTGTTATATTGGCTGTTGGTATGCGGCATGCACTCTTTGTTTGCTTATTGTGCGCATTACAATGATCTTGTTATAACGACGAAATGATGAGTTCCAAATTCTTTGGCAAACAATATTGTAGTGTCTTTGCCTTTCCATTGTTGCTGTCTTAACTTGTAATGTCTTTGTTTCAGATATAGGTGCTGCATGGACAACTTAAAAGATTGCCGGATCGCTTCATTGTATTGCTAGGTTTAATTACCATTCAATTTCTCTGGGTTCTGTAATATTTTTTTCAATGCCTTGCAGCTGATGTAATATTTAGTTAGTTTTTATAGTTCTTTCGCGCATTTTTTCTTTGGTGCTTGTGGTAAGTGAGGCTATCCGACAGAAATCAATGCTGCGTAAATATTCTCAGTATCTAAATCACGAATTCCCATCCCTTAAACGGCCCAATTAATCGAAATCACATATGTGCCTGCCCGCAAAATCCTAAAGCGCATATTATGCCGGCATATAAACAGCAACTAAACGGGCTGGCCCACTTACTTCTTGGGCCAGCCCATGTGAGTTACGGTGGACCCCACACTCTAATTGGGCTGGCCCACTTGCTTTAAGGTGGACCCCACCCACTACTGGGCCGGCCCACTAATTAGTTGGGCCAGCCCATTTGCTTTTGTGGTGGACCCCACATACTAAACGGGCCGGCCCTTCAAGAGGAAAGTGGGACCCACCTGTGTTTTTGGCCCGGCCCACTATCTTGTTGGGCCGGCCCACTTGCAATATGGTGGACCCCACATACTAATTGGGCCGGCCCTTTAACAGGAAAGTGGGGCCCACTGTGCTTTTGGCCCGGCCCACTATCTTGTTGGGCCAGCCCACTTGCTATATGGTGGTCCCACATGGTAAATGGGCCGGCCCTTTAATAGGAAGGTGGGACCCACCTGTGTTTTTGGCCCGGCCCACTATCTTGTTGGGCCGGCCCACTTTCTATATGGTGGACCCCACATAACAAATGGCCCGGCCCATTAACAGGAATGTGGGACCCACATGTGTTTTTGGCCCGGCCCACTATCTTGGTGGGCCAGCCCACTTGCTATATTGTGGACCCCACATACTAAATGGGCCGGCCCTTTAACAGGAAGGTGGGACCCACGTGTTTTTGGCCCGGCCCACTATCTTGTTGGGCCGGCCCACTTGCTATATGGTGGACCCCACATACTAAATGGGCCGGCCCTTTAACAGGATAGTGGGACCCACCATGTGTTTTTGGCCCGGCCCACTAGCTTGTTGGGCCGGCCCACTTGCTATATGGTGGACCCCACACACTAAATGGGTCGGCCTTTTAACAGGATAGTGGGACCCACCTGTGTTTTTGGCTCGGCCCACTTGCTTCTTGGGCCGGCCCAGTTGCTGTAAGGGGACCCCACATGTTAAATGGGCCGGCCCATTTAACTTTTGACCAGTCAACATTAGAGGTTAGGCCCGGCCCACGTAACTAATGGACCAGCCCAGCTATATAGTTGACCGGTCAAACTATGTCATCTGGCCCGGCCCGCTTAAGACGTGGCAGGCCTCGTGTGGGCCTACCATCTACCACGGGGTTTCAGCCGGTTAACGCCGTTAACTGCCAGTTAACGGCGTCTGCCACGTGTCAGTTTGCATGACGTCAGCAGTCAACGGGCTCCCGGAAACACTTCCGCAACGGTCCGATTTTCCGTGGCGGAAGGGCGCCCAAGCGCGACGGACCGAAAAAATCGTCGTTGGACTTTGCCTGACGCAGTTTCGACAACAGAACCCATATCGTCGGGTTAGGCCCATAGGCGACGAAAAATGCCCCTTAGTTGACGATTTTGGGACGTTGTCTATCAGAACTTTTCTTGTAGTGTTACTTTTACATATTCATGTTTTAAACTTGTTTAAGTCATGGTCAAACCTAGGATTTGACCAAGATTTAAATGGGCATAAAAATTCAAAATTAAACAAAATCAAAAACCAAAGCAAGTCTTTGCATGTCATATAGTAAGCATTCAAGTTGATAAACAAGGTCTAGACATATTCAAACCAGAAAATCATGTATATATCTACCCCTAACCCTAAACTCTATCTTTATGAAGTCAAGCATGCATGAAGAGAAGTGGTTTTTGGTTTCAAACATGGAAATTTCAAAAACCCTCCCAAGAGCTACATTTTGGAGTGACTAAGAAGGATAGATGGTTAATTTTTCATATTCATGATTTAAACTTGTTCAAATCTTGGTCAAACCTATGATTTGACCAAGATTCAAATGGGCAAAAAAATCAAAAAAATCAAAAAAAAAACCAAGGTCTTCTTATGTCATATAGTAAGCATTCAATTAAGTTGATAAACAAGGTCTAGACATATTCAAACCGAAAAATCATGTATCTACCCCTAACCCTAAACTCTGTCTTATTAAGTCAATCATGAAGAGAAGTGGTTTTGGGTTTCAAACATGGAAATTTCAAGAACCTCCCAAAAGCTTCATTTTAGAGTGTGACTAAGAAGGATCCAGGCTTACCTTTTCATTTTCATGTTCTAAACTTGTTTAAATCCTGGTCAAACCTAGGATTTCACAAAGATTCAAATATATGGGTATAAAATTCAAAAAAATAGAAAAATAAAAACCAAAGCACATAGCATTCTTATGTCATATAGTAAGCATTCAAGTTGATAAACAAGTTCTAGACATATTCAAACCATAAAAATCATGTATATATCTACCCCTAACCCTAAACTCTGTCTTATGAAGTCAATCATGCATGAAGAGAAGTGGTTTTGGGTTTCCTACATGGAAATTACAAAAACCTCCCAAAAACTTCATTTTAGAGTGACTAAGAAGGATACATGCTTCCCTTTTCATTTTCATGTTTTAAACTTGTTTAAATTATCTTGGTCAAATCTAGGATTTGACAAGATTCAAATGGGCATCAAAATATAAAAAATCAGAAAAAATGAAAAACCAAAGCACATAGTTTTCTTATGTCATATATTAAGCATTAAAGTTGACAAAAAAGGTCTAGACATATTCAAACCAGAAAAATCATGTATCTATATACCCCTAACCCCTAAACTCTGTCTTATGAAGTGTCAAGCATGAAGAGAAGTGGTTTTGGGTTTAAACATGGAAATTTCTAAAACCTCCCAAAGCTTCATTTTAGAGTGACTAAGAAGGATACATGCTTCCCTTTTCATTTTCATGTTTTAAACTTGTTTAAATTATCTTGGTCAAATCTAGGATTTGACAAGATTCAAATGGGCATTAAAAAAATCAGAAAAATGAAAAACCAAAGCACATAGTTTTCTTATGTCATATAGTAAGCATTAAAGTTGACAAACAAGTTCTAGACATATTCAAACCAGACAAATCATGTATCTATACCCCCTAACCCCTAAACTCTGTCTTATATATGAAGTCAAGCATGAAGAGAAGTGGTTTTGGGTTTCAAACATGGAAATTTCAAAAACCCTAGGATTTGACAAAGATTCAAATATATGGGCATAAAATTCAAAAAAAATAGAAAAATGAAAAACCAAAGCACATAATCTTCTTATGTCATATAGTAAGCATTAAAGTTGATAAACAAGGTCTAGACATATTCAAACCATACAAATCATGTATCTACCCCTAACCCTAAACTATGTCTTATGAAGTCAATCATGAAGAGAAGTGGTTTTGGGTTTCAAACATGGAAATTTCAAAAACCATCCCAAGTGCTACATTTTGGAGTGACTAAGAAGGATAGATACTTAATTTTTCATATTAATGATTTAAACTTGTTCAAATCTTGGTCAACCCTAGGATTTGACCAAGATTCAAATGGGCATAAAAATTCAAAAAAATCAAAAAAATTGAAAAACCAAGGTCTTCTTATGTCATATAGTAAGCATTCAATTAAGTTGATAAACAAGGTCTAGACATATTCGAACCAGAAAATCATGTATCTACCCCTAACCCCTAAACTATGTCTTATGAAGTCAAGCATGAAGAGAAGTGGTTTTGGGTTTCAAACATGGAAATTTCAAAAACCTCCCAGAAGCTTCATTTTAAAGTGACTAAGAAGGATCCAGGCTTACGTTTTCATTTTCATGTTTGAAACTTGTTTAAATCTTGGTCAAACCTAGGATTTGACCAAGATTCAAATGGGCATAAAATTCAAAAAAAATAGAAAAATGAAAAACAAAAGCACATAGTCTTCTTATGTCATATAGTAAGCATTCAAGTTGATAAACAAGGTTTAGACATATTCAAACCAGACAAATCATATATCTACCCCCTAACCCTAAACTCGGTCTTATGAAGTCTAGCATGAAGAGAAGTCGTTTTGGGTTTCAAACGTTTAAGCCAAAAGCCCCATTTCAAATATTTCAAACTTATTCAAATTTGGTTCAAATTTGAAAGACATACAAGTTATAGCACACATAGTGCATACATGTTCACACATATTGCACTAGATGCTAATTAACCCTATAGTTTGAGGCCATTTGGATGAGGTCGAAAAAATTCTTGGATTAGAAATGGGGTTGTTCGAACCCCGTAGTTGGATTTTTTTGAACTTGATCTGTAGTACTGGGCAAAACCCTAGTTTAACCTATTTAATTATAGATTCGTATATCGATTTTTCTACGAGTACTACCTTTTTATTATTACTATGCAGCACATGTGTGTTTGCCCGTCGAGTGAAACTCGGAGGAAGAGGGATCACTCGGAAGGAGAGAAGAAGGGAGAGCATTATGGTGTCTCCCCTTTTTCGGGTGATGATGTTGACTTTTGTGCAGGGTTTGTCAGTGAGCAGGAGGTGCGAGCGAGCGAGTCGAGCGAGGCCGAGAATGAGAGAGATTTGTTTTATTTTGTGAGAGGGACAACCGAAGGATCCATAAGGACCCAGAGACTTCCAATACGCATCCTAATGCGTCTTCTCTTGACAAAGAGGATGGCTGGGAGTTTGCGTACCTATTGCACGTGACTTGTGCTCACTGAAGTGTGGGACCTCACGTGTGGGCACCACACGTAAGTGACAGACCTGTTGGTGTAAAAACTCGATTGATTATTATAGTGCATTAGAACAAAGTTTCCTATGGATTCAAGCGTAGGAAATCCAAGTTAACTCATTTAATTACATGACATTATTTTTTCCATGAAGCAAAGTTAACACATCTATCAATTGGTACATTTTGGAGTGACTAAGAAGGATCCAGGCTTACTTATTCGTTTTCACGTGTTAAACTTGTCTAAATCTTGGTCAAACCTAGGATTTGACCAACAAGATTCAAATGGGCAGAAAAATAAAATAAAAATAGAAAAATGAAAAACTAAATCACATAGTCTTCTTATGTCATATAGTAAGCATTAAAGTTGATAAACAAGGTCTAGACATATTCAAACCAGACAAATCATGTATCTACCCCTAACCCTAAACTCTGTCTTATGAAGTCAAGCATGAAGAGAAGTGGTTTTGGGTTTCAAACATGGAAATTTCAAAAACCTCCCAAAAACTTCATTTTAGAGTGACTAAGAAGGATACATGCTTCCCTTTTCATTTTCATGTTTTAAACTTGTTTAAATCTTAATTTGTCAAACCTAGGATCTGACCAAGAGATTCAAATCGGCATTAAATTCAAAAAAAAACTCAGAAAAAGGAAAAACAAAAGCATATTGTCTTCTTATGTCATATAGTAAGCACTCAAGTTTATAGTCAAGGTTTGGACATATTCAAACCAGACAAATAATGTATCTCTACCCCCTAACCCTAAACTCGGTCGATCTTATGAAGTCTAGCATGAAGAGAAGTAGTTTTGGGTTTCAAACATGGAAATTTCAAGAACATCCCAAAAGCTTCTTATGTCATATAGTACTAAGCATTAAAGTTGAGAAACAAGGTCTAGACATATTCAAACTATGCAAATCATGTATCTACCCCCTAACCCCTAAACTTTGTCTTATGTAGTCAAGCATGAAGAGAGGTGGTTTTGGGTTTCAAACATGGAAATTTCAAAAACCTCCCAAAAGCTTCATTTTAGAGTGACTAATTAAGAAGGATGATGCTTCCCCTTCTCATTTTCATGTTTTAAACTTGTTTAAATCTTGGTCAAACCTAGGATTTGACCAAGATTCTTCAGAAAAAATCAAAAAAATGAAAAACCAAATCACATAGTCTTCTTATGTCATATTGTAAGCATTAAAGTTGAGAAACAAGGTCTAGACATATTCAACCTATGCAAATCATGTATCTACCCCCTAACCCCTAAACTTTGTCTTATGTAGTCAAGCATGAAGAGAGGTGGTTTTGGGTTTCAAACATGGAAATTTCAAAAACCTCCCAAAAGCTTCATTTTAGAGTGACTAATTAATAAGAAGGATGATACAGGCTCCCTTCTCATTTTCATGTTTTAAACTTGTTTAAATCTTGGTCAAACCTAGGATTTGACCAAGATTCTTCAGAAAAAATCAAAAGAATGAAAAACCAAAGCACATAGCATTCTTATGCCATATAGTAAGCTAGCATTCAAGATGATAAACAAGGTCTAGACATATTCAAACCAGAAAAATCATGTATATATCTACCCCTAACACTAAACTCTGTCTTATGAAGTCAAGCATGAAATAGAAGTGGCGGTTTTGGGTTTGAAACATGGAAATTTCAAAAAAAAGCTTCATTTTAGGGAGACTAGTTAAGAAGGATCCATGCTTACCATTTTATTTTCATGTTTTAAACTTGTTTAAATCTTGTTCAAACCTAGGATTTGACAAAGATTCAAATGGGCAGAAAATTAAAAAAGTGAAAAAAATGAAAAACCAAAGTACATAGTCTTCTTATGTCATATAGTAAGCATTCAAGTTGTTAAAAAATTCAAGGTCGATCTCTAGACATATTGAAACCAGACAAATCATGTATCTATACCCCTAACCCCTAATTAAACTATGTCTTATGAAGTCAAGCATGAAGAGAAGTGGTTTCGGGTTTCAAACATGGACTAAGAAGGATCATTAAAAAAAACCAAAAGCTTCATTTTAGAGTGCATAAGAAGGATCCAGGCTTACCCTTTCATTTTGATGTTTTAATCTTGTTTAAATCTTGGTCAAACCTAGGATTTGACCAATATTCAAATGAGCATAAAATAAAATAAACGAAAGCACATAATCTTCTTATGTCATATAGTAAGCATTCAAAAGTTCATGAAGAAGGTCTAGACACATTCAAATCAAACAAGTCATGTACCCCTAACCCTACACTGTGTCTTATAAATGAAGTCAAGCATGAAAAGAAGTGTGGTTTTGGGTTTCAAACATGGAAATTTGAAAAACCTCCCAAAAGCTTCATTTTAATTAGACTGACTGATTAATTAAGAAGGATCCATGATTAATTACCTTTTCATTGTCATGTTTTAAACTTGTTTAAATCTTGGTCAAACCTAGGATATATTTGATCAAGATTCAAATGGGCATAAAAATTCAGAAAAAAATCAAAAGAATGAAAACCAAAGCACATAGCCTCTTCTTATGTCACATAGTAAGCATTCAAATTGATAAACAAGGTCTAGACATATTCAAACCAGACAAATCATGTATCTATACCCCTAACCCCTAAACTCGGTCAATCTTATGAAGTCTAGCATGAAGAGAAGTCGTTTTGGGTTTCAAACATGGAAATTTCAAGAACACATCCCAAAAGCTTCATTTTAGAGTGACTAAGAAGGATCCATGCTTACCTTTTCATTTCATGTTATAGACTTGTTTAAATCATGGTCAACCCTAGGATTAATTTGACCAAGATTCAAGTGGGCAGAAAATTTAAAAAATAGAAAACTGAAAAACCAAAGTACATAGTCTTCTTATGTACGTCATATAGTAAGCATATTCAAGTTTATAAACAAGGTTTGGACATATTCAAACCATACAAATCATGTATCTACCCCCTAACCCTAAACTCTTTCTTATGAAGTCAAGCATGAAGAGAAGTGGTTTTGGGTTTCAAACATGGAAATTTCAAAAACCTCCCAAAAACTTAATATTAGAGTGACTAATTAAGAAGGATACAGGCTTCCCTTTTCATTTTCATGTTTTATACTTGTTCAAATCTTTGTCAAACCTAGGATTTGGCCAAGATTCAAATATATGGGCATAAAATTAAAAAAATCAGAAAAATGAAAAACCCAAGCACATAGTCTTCTTATGTCATATAGTTAGCATTAAAGTTGATAAACAAGGTTTAGACATATTCAAACCAGACAAATCATGTATCTACCCCTAACCCTAAACTCGGTCTTATGAAGTCTAGCATGAAGAGAAGTCGTTTTGGGTTTCAAACGTTTAAGCCAAAAGCCCCTTTTCAAATATTTCAAACTTATTCAAATTTGGTTCAAATTTGAAAGACATACAAGTTATAGCACACATAGTGCATACATTTTCACACATACTGCACTAGATAGATGCTAACCCTATAGTTTGAGGCCATTTGGATGAGGTAGAAAAAATTCTTGGATTAGAATCGTGTTGTTCGAACCCCGTAGTTGGATTTTTTGAACCTTGATCTGTAGTACTGGGCAAAACCCTAGTTTAACCTATTTAATTATAGATTCGTATATCGATTTTTCTACCTTTTTATTATTACTATGCAGCACATGTGTGTTTGCCCGTCTAGCTAGTGAAACTCGGAGGAAGAGCATTATGGTGTCTCTCCTTTTTCGGGTGACGATGTTGACTATTGTGCAGGGTTTGTCAGTGAGCAGGGAGGTGCGAGCGAGCGAGCGAGTCGAGCGAGGCCGAGAATGAGAGAGATTTGTTTATTTTGTGTGTGAGAGGGACAACCGAAGGATCCTGAAGGACCCAGAGACTTCCAATACGCATCCTGATGCGTCTTCTCTTGACAAAGAAGATGGCTGGGAGTTTGTGTACCTATTGCACGTGACTTGTGCTCACTGAAGTGTGGGACCTCACGCGTGGGCACCACACGTAAGTGACAGACCTGTTGGTGTAAAAACTCGGTTGATTATTATAGTGCATTAGAACAAAGTTTCCTATGGATTCAAGCGTAGGAAATCCAAGTTAACTCATTTAATTACATGACATTATTTTTTCCATGAAGCAAAGTTAACACATCTATCAATTGGTACATTTTGGAGTGACTAAGAAGGATCCAGGCTTACTTATTCGTTTTCACGTGTTAAACTTGTCTAAATCTTGGTCAAACCTAGGATTTGACCAACAAGATTCAAATGGGCAGAAAAATAAAAAAAAACAGAAAAATGAAAAACTAAATCACATAATCTTCTTATGTCATATAGTAAGCATTAAAGTTGATAAACAAGGTCTAGACATATTCAAACCAGACAAATCATGTATCTACCCCCTAACCCTTAAACTCTGTCTTATGAAGTCAAGCATGAAGAGAAGTGGTTTTGGGTTTCAAACATGGAAATTTCAAAAACCTCCCAAAAACTTCATTTTAGAGTGACTAAGAAGGATACATGCTTCCCTTTTCATTTTCATGTTTTAAACTTGTTTAAATCTTAATTTGTCAAACCTAGGATCTGACCAAGAGATTCAAATCGGCATTAAATTCAAAAAAAAACTCAGAAAAAGGAAAAACAAAAGCATATAGTCTTCTTATGTCATATAGTAAGCATTCAAGTTTATAATCAAGGTTTGGACATATTCAAACCAGACAAATAATGTATCTCTACCCCCTAACCCTAAACTCGGCCGATCTTATGAAGTCTAGCATGAAGAGAAGTAGTTTTGGTTTCAAACATGGAAATTTCAAGAATATCCTAAAAGCTTCTTATGTCATATAGTACTAAGCATTAAAGTTGAGAAACAAGGTCTAGACATATTCAAACTATGCAAATCATGTATCTACCCCCTAACCCCTAAACTTTGTCTTATGTAGTCAAGCATGAAGAGAGGTGGTTTTGGGTTTCAAACATGGAAATTTCAAAAACCTCCCAAAAGCTTCATTATAGAGTGACTAATTAAGAAGGATGATACAGGCTCCCCTTCTCATTTTCATGTTTTAAACTTGTTTAAATCTTGGTCAAACCTAGGATTTGACCAAGATTCTTCAGAAAAAATAAAAAAATGAAAAACCAAATCACATAGTCTTCTTATGTCATATCGTAAGCATTAAAGTTGAGAAACAAGGTCTAGACATATTCAACCTATGCAAATCATGTATCTACCCCCTAACCCCTAAACTTTGTCTTATGTAGTCAAGCATGAAGAGAGGTGGTTTTGGGTTTCAAACATGGAAATTTCAAAAACCTCCCAAAAGCTTCATTTTAGAGTGATTAATTAATAAGAAGGATGATACAGGCTCCCCTTCTCATTTTCATGTTTTAAACTTGTTTAAATCTTGGTCAAACCTAGGATTTGACCAAGATTCTTCAGAAAAAATCAAAAGAATGAAAAACCAAAGCACATAGCATTCTTATGCCATATAGTAAGCTAGCATTCAAGATGATAAACAAGGTCTAGACATATTCAAACCAGAAAAATCATGTATATATCTACCCCTAACCCTAAACTCTGTCTTATGAAGTCAAGCATGAAATAGAAGTGGCGGTTTTGGGTTTGAAACATGGAAATTTCAAAAAAAAAAATCTTCATTTTAGGGAGACTAATTAAGAAGGATCCATGCTTACCATTTTATTTTCATGTTTTAAAATTGTTTAAATCTTGTTCAAACCTAGGATTTGACCAAGATTCAAATGGGCAGAAAATTAAAAAAGTGAAAAAAATGAAAAACCAAAGTACATAGTCTTCTTATGTCATATAGTAAGCATTCAAGTTGTTAAACAAGGTCGATCTCTAGACATATTCAAACCAGACAAATCATGTATCTATACCCCTAACCCCTAATTAAACTCTGTCTTATGAAGTCAAGCATGAAGAGAAGTGGTTTCGGGTTTCAAACATGGACTAAGAAGGATCATTAAAAACCAAAAGCTTCATTTTAGAGTGCATAAGAAGGATCCAGGCTTACCCTTTCATTTTGATGTTTTAATCTTGTTTAAATCTTGGTCAAACCTAGGATTTGACCAATATTCAAATGAGCATAAAATAAAAAAAGAAAGCACATAATCTTCTTATGTCATATAGTAAGCATTCAAAAGTTCATGAAGAAGGTCTAGACACATTCAAATCAAACAAGTCATGTACCCCTAACCCTACACTGTGTCTTATAAATGAAGTCAAGCATGAAAAGAAGTGTGGTTTTGGGTTTCAAACATGGAAATTTGAAAAACCTCCCAAAAGCTTCATTTTAATTAGACTGACTGATTAATTAAGAAGGATCCATGATTAATTACCTTTTCATTGTCATGTTTTAAACTTGTTTAAATCTTGGTCAAACCTAGGATATATTTGATCAAGATTCAAATGGGCATAAAAATTCAGAAAAAAATCAAAAGAATGAAAAACCAAAGCACATAGCCTCTTCTTATGTCACATAGTAAGCATTCAAATTGATAAATGTAGCACCCTACCTTTAAATAAAGGCAAGATACCTGTGTATAGTGCTATTCCCGGGATCACTGATAGCACACACATTACAAAATGTAGTAACCATTGCAATAGTATCAAATTACTACATCGTTGATCCAAAGGGTAAAGTAAAACCTTACAAATTGCATAGTCACATGGACTAGCTCAACAATGTTCAGAACAAACACAGCGGAAAGTAAATCATCAATGAGCCTTCATCATCTTCATGTGCCACAGGCAGTCATAATGGAATGTGATGCGCGTAGATGTACACGTCCGTTGGGAACCCCAAGAGGAAGGTATGATGCGCACAGTGGCAAGTTTTCCCTCAGAAAGAAACCAAGGTTTAATCGAACCAGGAGGAGCCAAGAAGCACGTTGAAGGTTGATGGTGGCGAAATGTGATGCGGCGCAACAACAGGGATTCCGGCGCCAACGTGGAATCTGCACAACAAAACCAAAGTACTTTGCCCCAATGAAACAGTGAGGTTGTCAATCTCACCGGCTTGCTGTAACAAAGGATTAAACGTATCGAGTGGAAGATGATTGTTTGCAAGAAAACAATAAAACACAATTGCAGTAGATTGTATGCTATGTAAAGAATAGGACCGGGGTCCACAGTTCACTAGAGGTGTCTCTCCCATAAGATAAAAGCATGTTGGGTGAACAAATTACAGTCGGGCAATTGACAAATAGAGAAGGGCATAACAATGCATATACATGATATGATAAATATAGTGAGATTTAATCCGGGCATTACGACAAAGTACATAGACCGCCATCCAACTGCATCTATGCCTAAAAAGTCCACCTTCAGGTTATCATCCGAACCCCATTCAGTATTAAGTTGCTAAGCAACAGACAATTGCATTAAGTATGGTGCGTAATGTAATCGACAACTACATCCTTAGACATAGAATCAATGTTTTATCCCTAGTGGCAACAGCACATCACAACCTTAGAACTTTCTGTCACTGTCCCAGGTGTCAATGAAGGCATGAACCCACTATCGAGCATAAATACTCCCTCTTGGAGTTAAGAGTACAAACTTGGCCAGAGCCTCTACTAATAACGGAGAGCATGCAAGATCATAAACAACACATAAACAATAGATTGATAATCACCATAACATAGTATTCTCTATCCATCGGATCCCGACAAACACAACATATAGTATTACAGATAGATGATCTTGATCATGTTAGGCAGCTCACAAGATCCAACAATGAAGCACAACAAGGAGAAGACGACCATCTAGCTACTATGGACCCATGGTCCAGGGGTGAACTACTCACTCATCACTCCGGAGGCGATCATGGCGATGAAGAGTCCTCCGGAGATGAATCCCCTCTCCGGCAGGGTGCCGGAGGCGATCTCCTGAATCCCCGAGATGGGATTCGCGGCGGCGGCGTCTCGGAAGGTTTTCCGTATCGTGGCTCTCGGACTGGGGTTTTCGCGACGGAGGCTTTAAGTAGGCGGAAGGGGAGGTCAGGGGGGCTGACGAAGGGCCCACACCATAGGGCGGCGCGGGCCCCCTCGGCCGCGCGGCCCTATGGTGGCGGCGCCTCGTCGCCCCACTTCGTTATCTCTTCGGTCTTCTGGAAGCTCCGTGCAAAAATAGGACCCTGGGCGAAGATTTCGTCCAATTCGAGAATATTTCCTTACTAGGATTTCTGAAACCAAAAACAGCAGAAAACAACAACTGGCTCTTCGGCATCTTGTTAATAGGTTAGTTCCGAAAATGCGTAAATATGACATATAATGTGCATAAAACATGTAGGTATCATCAATAAAGTAGCATGGAACATAAGAAATTATCGATACGTTGGAGACGTATCAGCATCCCCAAGCTTAGTTCTGCTCGTCCCGAGCAGGTAAAACGATAACAAAGATAATTTCTGAAGTGACATGCCATCATAATCTTGATCATACTATTTGTAAACATATGTAATGAATGCAGCGATCAAAACAATGGTAATGACATGAGTAAACAACTGAATCATAAAGCAAAGACTTTTCATGAATAGTACTTCAAGACAAGCATAAATAAGTCTTGCATAAGAGTTAACTCATAAAGCAATAAATCAAAGTAAAGGTATTGAAGCAACACAAAGGAAGATTAAGTTTCAGCGGTTGCTTTCAACTTATAACATGTATATCTCATGGATATTGTCAACATAAAGTAGTATAACAAGTGCAATATGCAAGTATGTAGGAATCAATGCACAGTTTACACAAGTGTTTGCTTCTTAAGGTGGAAGGAGATAGGTAAACTGACTCAACAATAAAAGTAAAAGAATGGTCCTTCAAAGAGGAAAGCATCGATTGCTGTATTTGTGCTAGAGCTTTTATTTCGAAAACATGAAACAATTTTGTCAACGGTAGTAATAAAGCATATGAGTTATGTAAATTATATCTTACAAGTTGCAAGCCTCATGCATAGTATACTAATAGTGTCCGCACCTCTTCCTACTTAGCTTGGACTACCGGATCTTTGCATGCCATGTTTCAACCAAGTGTCACAAAGGGGTACCTCCATGCCGCCTGTACAAAGGTCTAAGGAGAATGCTCGCATTTTGGATTTCTCGCTTTTGATTATTCTCAACTTAGACATCCATACCGGGACAACATGGACAATAGATAATGGACTCCTCTTAAATGCATAAGCATGTAGCAATGATTATTATTCTCATATGAGATTGAGGATATATGTCCAAAACTGAAACTTCAACCATGATTCATGGCTTTAGTTAGCGGCCCAATGTTCTTCTCTAACAATTTTGCATGCTCCAACCACTAAAATGATAGATCCTTCAGACAAGACGGACATGCATAGCAACTCACATGATATTCAACAATAGTTGATGGCGTTCCCCAGAAGCATGGTTATCGCACAACAAGCAACTTAATAAAATATAAAGTGCATAAGTACATATTCAATACTACGATAGTTTTTAAGGCTATTTTGTCCCATGAGCTATATATTGCAAAGGTGAATGATGGAATTTTAAAGGTAGCACTCAAGCAATTTACTTTGGAATGGCGGAGAAATATCATGTAGTAGGTAGGTATGGTGGACACAAATGGCATAGTGGTTGGCTCAAGGATTTTGGATGCATGAGAAGTATTCCCTCTCGATACAAGGTTTAGGCTAGCAAGGTTATTTGAAGCAAACTCAAGGATGAACAGGTGCAGCAAAACTCACATAAAAGACATATTGTAAACATTATAAGACTCTACACCGTCTTCCTTGTTGTTCAAAACTCAATACTAGATATTATCTAGACCTTAGAGAGACCAAATATGCAAATCAAATTTTAGCAAGCTCTATGTATTTCTTCATTAATGGGTGCAAAGCATATGATGCAAGAGCTTAAACATGAGCACAACAATTGCCAAGTATCACATTATCCAAGACATTTTAGAATTACTACATGTAGCATTTTCCAATTCCAACCATATAACAATTTAACGAAGAAGAAACTTCGCCTTGAACATTATGAGTAAAGCCTAAGGACATATTTGTCCATATGCAACAGCGGAGCGTGTCTCTCTCCCACAAAGTGAATGCTAAGATCCATTTTATTCAAACAAAAACAAAAACAAACCGACGCTCCAAGTAAAGAACACAAGATGTGATTGAATAAAAATATAGTTTCAGGGGAGGAACCTGATGATGTTGTCGATGAAGAAGGGGATGCCTTGGGCATCCCCAAGCTTAGATGCTTGAGTCTTCTTAAAATATGCAGGGGTGAACCACGGGGCATCCCCAAGCTTAGAGCTTTCACTCCTCTTGATCATAGTATATCATTCTCCTCTCTTGACCCTTGAAAACTTCCTTCACACCAAACTTCAAGCAAACTCATTAGAGGGTTAGTGCACAATTAATAATTCACATGTTCAGAGGTGGCACAATTATTCTTTACACTTCTGGACATTTCATAAAGCTACTGGACATTAATGGATCAAAGAAATGAATCCACCATAGCAAAAGAGGCAATGCGAAATAAAAGGCAGAATCTGTCAAAAACAGAACAGTCCGTAAAGACGAATTTAAAGATGGCACCAGACTTGCTCAAATGGAAAAACTCAAAACTAATGAAAGTTGCGTACATATCTGAGGATCACGCTCGTAAATTGGCAGATTTTTTCGAATTTCCTACAGAGGCCTGTGCCCAGATTCGTGACAGACAGCAATGCTGTTTCTGCGCAGCGATCCCAAATATAACATCAACTTTGACATAGAAACTTTACTTAGCACAAAAACATGATAAGGAGAGGTTGCTACAGTAGTAAACAACTTCCAAGACTCAACAAAACAAAAAATTGCTGTAGTAAAAACATGGGTTGTCTCCCATAAGCGCTTTTCTTTAACGCCTTTCAGCTAGGCGCAGAAAGTGCAAATCAAGTATTATCAAATGAAGAAGCATCAACATTATAACCAGGGGTGTTGGAAGTTTTCTCAACCAAGCATAGTATATTGGATACATAAGTTTTAGCGTCCCCCTTTTCATTAGTCTTGGGCTTGCTACTCTCATCGAACAAATTTTCAGGAACAAGCCAAGCATAGTTATTTTCTAGTGCATCATTCATAGCTAGGAGTTTACATGGTATTGGTGCTTTGATCTCCCCACCATCATTAATATTATTAGTGTACCTTATTCTATCCATGTCCATTTTCTCAAGGAGACCAACAAAATTAGTATGAGAACCTAGCATATTAAATTTAGCAAAGACCTTTCTAGCCTCTCTTGCTAGACCACCAAATTCTCTAAGAAGAGTTTCTAAAACAAAATCTTTCTTTTCCCCTTCTTCCATATCACCGAGTGTAAGAAACATGTGTTGGATTATAGGATTGAGATTAACAAATTTAGTTTCCAACATACGAACTAAAGCAGCAGCAGCAATTTCATAGGTAGGTGCAAGTTCTACCAAGTGTCTATCTTCAAAATCTTCAGTAATACTAACATGATTGAAAAATTCTTCTATATTATTTCTCCCAATTATAGACCCACGTCCTACCGGTATGTCTTTTGTGGTAAAATTAAAAGGAAACATGATGCAATAAACAAAAAGTAAACTAGGCAAACAAAGTAAAGACAAGTAACTAATTTTTTTGTGTTTTTGATATAGAGAGCAAGACAGTAAATAAAGTAAAACTAGCAACTAATTTTTTTGTGTTTTGTTTAGGTGCAGCAAACAAAGTAGTAAATAAAATAAAGCAAGACAAAAACAAAGTAAAGAGATTGAGAAGTGGAGACTCCCTTGCAGCGTGTCTTGATCTCCCCGGCAACGGCGCCAGAAAAAGGCTTGATGCGCGTAGATGTACACGTCCGTTGGGAACCCCAAGAGGAAGGTATGATGCGCACAGGGCAAGTTTTCCCTCAGAAAGAAACCAAGGTTTAATCGAACCAGGAGGAGCCAAGAAGCACGTTGAAGGTTGATGGTGGCGAAATGTGATGCGGCGCAACAACAGGGATTCCGGCGCCAACGTGGAATCTGCACAACAAAACCAAAGTACTTTGCCCCAATGAAACAGTGAGGTTGTCAATCTCACCGGCTTGCTGTAACAAAGGATTAAACGTATCGAGTGGAAGATGATTGTTTGCAAGAAAGCAGTAAAACACAATTGCAGTAGATTGTATGCTATGTAAAGAATATGACCGGGGTCCACAGTTCACTAGAGGTGTCTCTCCCATAAGATAAAAGCATGTTGGGTGAACAAATTACAGGGCAATTGACAAATAGAGAAGGGCATAACAATGCATATACATGATATGATAAATATAGTGAGATTTAATCCGGGCATTACGACAAAGTACATAGACCGCCATCCAACTGCATCTATGCCTAAAAAGTCCACCTTCAGGTTATCATCCGAACCCCATTCAGTATTAAGTTGCTAAGCAACAGACAATTGCATTAAGTATGGTGCGTAATGTAATCGACAACTACATCCTTAGACATAGAATCAATGTTTTATCCCTAGTGGCAACAGCACATCACAACCTTAGAACTTTCTGTCACTGTCCCAGGTGTCAATGAAGGCATGAACCCACTATCGAGCATAAATACTCCCTCTTGGAGTTAAGAGTACAAACTTGGCCAGAGCCTCTACTAATAACGGAGAGCATGCAAGATCATAAACAACACATAAACAATAGATTGATAATCACCATAACATAGTATTCTCTATCCATCGGATCCCGACAAACACAACATATAGTATTACAGATAGATGATCTTGATCATGTTAGGCAGCTCACAAGATCCAACAATGAAGCACAACAAGGAGAAGACGACCATCTAGCTACTGCTATGGACCCATGGTCCAGGGGTGAACTACTCACTCATCACTCCGGAGGCGACCATGGCGATGAAGAGTCCTCCGGAGATGAATCCTCCCGGGCCGGAGGCGATCTCCGAATCCCCCGAGATGGGATTCGCGCCGGCGGCGTCTCTCGAAGGTTTTCCGTATCGTGGCTCTCCTGGGGGTTTCGCGGCGGAGGCTTTAAGTAGGCGGAAGGGTAGGTCGGGGGCGACGAGGCCCACACCATAGGGCGGCGCGGGCCCCCTCGGCCGCGCGGCCCTATGGTGGTGGCGCCTCGTCGCCCCACTTCGTTATCTCTTCGGGAAGCTGCAAGGACCCGGGCGAAATTTCGTCCTTGAATATTTCCTTACTAGGATTTTGAAACCAAAATCAAAAAACCTTCAAATCATAGTTAATGGTTATGAATAAAATATGCATAAATGTAAATCATCAATGTAGCATGGAACATAAGAAATGGAACAGGAGACATGTTGGAATGTAGACTCGAGATCCTACCACGTACTTCTCCTCAGAAAATCCTGCACGTTTGAATATGCAGCCCCACGAATGGAGGTCAGTACAATGATGTACTGGCAAATGACACTTATTTGGTGGCAATTTTAGACATGACTATCTACATGATATTTGGCTAGTGGAGTTTAGGCTAATTTGCATAAAGCCAATTTTATCCTATGTTTTTCAAAACAAAACATTTTGTAATTCTTGAAAAGGTTTTACAAAAAGGGGGCACATGGTTAAATCCACCATGAGCACCAAGTTGAGATGACTTCCAGGTCACCACCACATACCATGGTTAAATCCGCCAGGTATGTAGCCCTGGGGCCACTCAACTAGGATAATCCTCAGGTCACCACCACATACCATGGTTAAATCCACCAGGTATGTAGCCCTGAGAAAATCCAGTCCTGAGATTGTTTCTACACAAGTTTTAATCATTCAGAAAAGGTGATGAGATTATTCCGTACATCCTTGTCTAGAGACTCAAATTGTCCATAACCGGGGACACGGCTAAGATCTTAGTTTTAACTCTGCAGAGGTTGTGCACTTTCACCTTACGACCCATTCTACCCAGAGAGAAGAATGAGACGAGACCTTTCAGAAGGAGAGAGCAACCATACACGCAAGACTCGTTCCCACCTATAATTCTGCTACCAGCCAATGTCTTGCAACAAGTTGAACCCTCGCATCTTACTCAATCAAGACAGAGCCCATAATATCATAAGGCTGCACTGGAAGTACACTAAACACGGAAGACATAGCAATCTCTTTGTTCCTGGGTGGCAAACCACAAGTGTACTAACCCACGGGTCACCACCACATACCATGGTTAAATCCGCCAGGTATGTAGCCCCGAGTAGCCACTCAACATAATCCAAGCCACTCCAATTCCACCCAGGTGTTTCATTAAGGTTGTTAATTTTCAAATTTTTAAACACCCACAACCAGGTAATGAAACAACATTGGCATTTGATATTGCAAAGCGAAATAGCATCCTAGCAAGTATCTTGAGAGCGGCTTCACACTACTAGATTTACTAAGCATAGCATATACACTTCACTTTTGAAAACAAAACCTATCATGCATACTAGTTGAAAAACACTAATGCATAATACAAAATAGGTAGGATTGAATGTCACTTGCCTTTTGGTAATTGAAGATCGTTCACTTCTCTCAATCAAAACACGTCGCTTTCACACGATCTATAAAATAAAATATAGCACAACATAAACACACCATTCATAGCAACATAATCAAACAAAGCAAACAACAAGTAGTTATTCATTGTATTTTAGTCATTGGATAAAGAAGATATGGCATGAGGTATGGCTTGCAAGATATGGCTGTGAGAGTTTGAATGTCAAGTCCCATGAATAAAAAGTAATGGACCATCCAAGATATAATTGAAGAATCTTTATGCTTTACAAAAGCATGAAAAGGGTTTGGAATGGCTCATGTGAATTGAATCACATAAGTGACAAATAGTGCAACAACAATACTATTGAATAAGTGTGACAACAATTATTCAAAATAGTATGAATTACACATAGGCTTGGGTATGGATTTGTGATATATTGAATTACTCAATTAACTCATTTGTAAATTGAATGGTTCAATATAAGCCAACAAGATTAAGTGGGCATATGGTTGAATATGCATGAATGATATTGAAGATGTGGGTCAAAGATGCTAATGGATATCAATTGTTCAAAACATGTGATATGTGGTAGGGTTTCTCAACCTCACCGGAAACAAGGTGAAAGTCTAAAATGACATGTCACATTTTACTCAAATAACTCAATTGTTATTTTAAATAATATGAACATTGATAAAATGATTTGGAGAGATGTGATCATGGAACATGGTGAATGTGTCTAAATGATTTGCATAGTCGAAGAACGACACTGCGGACCATAGAAATACCGCGAAAACAAAGCGTGTGAATCCGACATGTAAAATGTCCATAATGATCTAGGCATTTTACTGATTCCAACGGTATAAAGTTTGTCGAAAACCGACGTGTAGAACTCAAGGTATGGATTTTACGATACGCGGTTAGAATTCTAGTGGTGCCCGAAAAGTTGTTCGGGAAAGTTTCTCGGATGGAAAAACTTCCTACACGAAAGTTATAGAGGATTTAATTATGAACTTAACTTCAGAGAAAACATCTAAAACGGGGCCCTAGATCATATGTTAAGAAATTTCAAAGTTTGGCAGGAGGTATGAGCTAGCAAGATATGCACTTGATCGATCGAAAAAAAGTGAACCGGTTCGGTTGCTTGGGCTATAGCACGTACCCTCAGATCTTGATCTAACAGTCCAAAATGAAACTGGCTTGATCTACTCTAAACTGCATACAGACTTAAGCACGTCATGAAGCAATTACCGTCGGTGGCAGTATTGTTCGAGCGTGCTGAGAGGATGGCGACGGTGTTGCGGCGAAGGTGGCTCCGGTGGTCTTTCGCCAAGGAGAGGTGGTCTACGGAGCGTGGAGCTTCACGGCGACCTTGCGGGTGTGCTCAACGGGTTGTCCTCTTCCCTGCCTGGTTGCTGCACACGAACGGAGGCGTCGCGTCTCCGAGGAGATCCAAGCGTTGATGTTGGTGTCGTTGTGCTCGCCAGAATCGATAGGAGAACGCGGCGGACAGCATGGCCAATGGCAAGAAAACGATACACCACCATGTCCTGGAGATAGGCGACGGTGAGGGGAGTCGACCGGTAAAAGGAACTGATCTAAGGATCAGTAGAGACGACGTACCATCACGATGAACTTCGAAGACGTCGCGGCCAACAACGACTACACGATGCAACACCATGTCCTTGAGAAAGGCCTTGGCGAGGGGAGTATTCTGGTGGAGGGAATGGACGAGATGATCACCGATGGCGACATGATCTAGCAATGAAATAGAGTTTGAGGCTTACAATGGCATGGGAAGCATCGGTTCTACAGAGCTCCTCTCGAGAAGCTATCTGAACCAAAGTGGTGTAGAAGAACAAGGGGCACACGGTGCTCCTCTCGGTTCGTGTTGAGATGGACTGTGGATGGAGATCCGGAGGTGAATGCCAATGGACGACATTTAGTTCACGACGCCGGTTTGAAAAATTAAGTCAGTTAAATGGAAAAATTAAAGCCTGAATGGAACGCCAATTCAATTTAGAGTAACTTTCGTTTTTATAGTGAGCCGTTTTATGGTCCTTGAATGGCATAGAAAAGGGGAGAAAGATATAACGCCATGGCTGCTGTACGTTGAACTCACGTACGTGAACAAGGAAGAGGAAGGCGAGCGAGCGCTCGGGCTGGTCGGTCTGGGCCGGATCAGCCTAGTTGGGCCAGAGTGAGCTGGAAAAAAAACAGGAAGGCTGGGGCGGCCTGGGCTGTTCGGCCGGGTGGGCTGCGGCGGGCGTTGGGCCGCACTGTCGGCCGCGCCCTTTGTTTTTTTTCTCTTTTTTTTTACTGAAATTGGAAATACACTTTGGGGCTTAAAAAAATCGGAAAAATGCAAATAAGGTATCGTTGGATTCGTTATGAAAAATACTTCAATATGAGACTAAATTTAAAAAAAAAACATAAACTTTATAAAACCAAAATTTGACACACATGTCTATGTGGCTATATTGTCTTTTAGGGTTTAATGTTTTCTCAAATAAAATATTTTATAAGTTTCAAAACCTCCGAACAAAATAGAGAATTGTTGGAAAATCTTTTGAAAACCAAGTTTTGTGAAAACTCTATATTTTGCAAAAACCTTTTTAATATCCCTTTGTGAAAACAAAATATTCATTATATACATTTGGCCTATATGTTTGATTTTGAAAATACTTTAAAACCAAAAGTCTTTGAAAACACTATTTTGAAATTAATTTGTAAATAACTTTAAAAAGTTTTAATTCTTTGTGAATTTTCAATCAAGTTCAAACAATCAAGCATTAAACTTATTTTTATTTTACATTCCAAAATTTAGAAAATTTCGGGATGTGACAGACTACCACCCTTAAAAGAAATCTCGTCCTCGAGATTTGAGAAGGCTAGAAATAAAAGGTTTTGGGTTCAGGATTTCTAGAAGGTTCATACTCACTAATACTTCCTTTTCGAACATCTGCGAGGAGATGTCTGAGGTTAACCTTGAGCTTTGAAAACGTTGCACTAAACCATATGCGGTTGTACCATAAATGGTATCCATTCTTATGAGAGTCCTCATCCCGTGGGTATTATTTTTTTACATGACTATACTCAGGGGGAACTCCTTGTGATTCCTTCTCCAAATACCATCTCATGCGGCATCTGGTGTAAATCCATAATCCAAGGGTATGGCTTCTACCACCCTTAAAAGAAACTTTTGTGGGTAGTCTTAGGTCTTGGGTTTAGTAAGCTCATCTTGGATATGACTTGGCACATCAGGTCATCCTTTGAAAACATCTATGGCTTCTGGGCTAGGTGCTTGTTTATTCACATATAGTGAATAACATATCTCTTCGAGGTGAGTCGAATAGGTTTCCTTCATAGTTGGGCTTCTAATCGTTGAACTACTTTTGGTACTGATGGGTCACATCCTTGGGTCAAAGATATTACTTCAAGGCATCCTTCATATTCTTACTTGTCGGTGTCATCGACGGTCTTCCGCTATTCTTCATCTAGTGGTTGGGTCTTCAAACTCACCGTAGTCCTACGGTTGGCAGCACTTGCCTACTATAAGGGTATAATAATTCTCCACCCTAAGGTTCAGGCTTATCGGCGTCATCTCTTTCGTAGGTATGTCTCTCTAGATTCGCAAACTCAATATTACGAAAGCGAATAATAAGAGTAGTAAGAATGGTGATCAATCCATCCTGCACCCAAATCATTACTCCGTATTTGATTTATTGAATCTCGTATTCTAACTCTAGGTTAATCTCACAAGTTTGATAAAAACCTCGATGGAGAATTGAATCAATGTTTCAATCCCCATTATTTATTTATTTTAAAACATTTCTATCGATCCCTAGCTAGGGTTTTGCGTATCTATCACTCTACACTTATTCATATTGATAGGACATATCAAGGTTGGTTTCACTAAAGTTGTCTTCATGGCGATTTGTCGAGAAAACAATCTCTGGGTTGGGTATAGATGAGAATAGATAGAAAGATTCTAAAGAAGATTCCTACCCGAACAGCAGATGAAAGAAATTCAGCAAACAACAAGCATCTAACAAGCATCAAACAACATAGCACAAACACAACCAAACTAGTATGGTCATACCTCAATTTGGTAAGATCAATACTTTGTTACTTTATCGTTGGCTCGCTAAAGGAGAACTAATGGTGGTCTCGTCTATTTCTATATTGGATGCATCAATTTTCTATTCCACTCCTTTGGTGTATCTTCGTGTGTTATGTAGTCTGCATCGAAGTCTTTGTTCAAGTCCTTCATTTGTCTTCAATGAAACTCTTCTTGTTGAGTCAAAGAGCATCACGTGATTCATCACTCTTCGGCTTCATGGACATGGTCATCATCAGTCCTTGTTGATAGTTTTGATAAGGTGGACATCTAAAGTGAGAGGAAAACAATTTTGAAGATGGAATAGATGAGAATACCAAAAGTTCAAAATCCAAACATCTTTTTAATTGAAATAGGATTAGGAAAAATCTTTATCCTAGGGTCTTCCTATTTCTAATCCAAACCTAGGGTCTCGATCCTACAGGCAACACTATGCTCTGATACCATTCTGTAGCACCCTACCTTTAAATAAAGGCAAGATACCTGTGTATAGTGCTATTCCCGGGATCACTGATAGCACACACATTACAAAATGTAGTAACCATTGCAATAGTATCAAATTACTACATCGTTGATCCAAAGGGTAAAGTAAAACCTTACAAATTGCATAGTCACATGGACTAGCTCAACAATGTTCAGAACAAACACAGCGGAAAGTAAATCATCAATGAGCCTTCATCATCTTCATGTGCCACAGGCAGTCATGTTGGAATGTAGACTCGAGATCCTACCACGTACTTCTCCTCAGAAAATCCTGCACGTTTGAATATGCAGCCCCACGAATGGAGGTCAGTACAATGATGTACTGGCAAATGACACTTATTTGGTGGCAATTTTAGACATGACTATCTACATGATATTTGGCTAGTGGAGTTTAGGCTAATTTGCATAAAGCCAATTTTATCCTATGTTTTTCAAAACAAAACATTTTGTAATTCTTGAAAAGGTTTTACAAAAAGGGGGGCACATGGTTAAATCCACCATGCGCACCAAGTTGAGATGACTTCCAGGTCACCACCACATACCATGGTTAAATCCGCCAGGTATGTAGCCCTGGGGCCACTCAACTAGGATAATCCTCAGGTCACCACCACATACCATGGTTAAATCCACCAGGTATGTAGCCCTGAGAAAATCCAGTCCTGAGATTGTTTCTACACAAGTTTTAATCATTCAGAAAAGGTGATGAGATTATTCCGTACATCCTTGTCTAGAGACTCAAATTGTCCATAACCGGGGACACGGCTAAGATCTTAGTTTTAACTCTGCAGAGGTTGTGCACTTTCACCTTACGACCCATTCTACCCAGAGAGAAGAATGAGACGAGACCTTTCAGAAGGAGAGAGCAACCATACACGCAAGACTCGTTCCCACCTATAATTCTGCTACCAGCCAATGTCTTGCAACAAGTTGAACCCTCGCATCTTACTCAATCAAGACAGAGCCCATAATATCATAAGGCTGCACTGGAAGTACACTAAACACGGAAGACATAGCAATCTCTTTGTTCCTGGGTGGCAAACCACAAGTGTACTAACCCACGGGTCACCACCACATACCATGGTTAAATCCGCCAGGTATGTAGCCCCGAGTAGCCACTCAACATAATCCAAGCCACTCCAATTCCACCCAGGTGTTTCATTAAGGTTGTTAATTTTCAAATTTTTAAACACCCACAACCAGGTAATGAAACAACATTGGCATTTGGTAATTGAAGATCGTTCACTTCTCTCAATCAAAACACGTCGCTCTTCACACGATCTATAAAATAAAATATAGCACAACATAAACACACCATTCATAGCAACATAATCAAACAAAGCAAACAACAAGTAGTTATTCATTGTATTTTAGTCATTGGATAAAGAAGATATGGCATGAGGTATGGCTTGCAAGATATGGCTGTGAGAGTTTGAATGTCAAGTCCCATGAATAAAAAGTAATGGACCATCCAAGATATAATTGAAGAATCTTTATGCTTTACAAAAGCATGAAAAGGGTTTGGAATGGCTCATGTGAATTGAATCACATAAGTGACAAATAGTGCAACAACAATACTATTGAATAAGTGTGACAACAATTATTCAAAATAGTATGAATTACACATAGGCTTGGGTATGGATTTGTGATATATTGAATTACTCAATTAACTCATTTGTAAATTGAATGGTTCAATATAAGCCAATAAGATTAAGTGGGCATATGGTTGAATATGCATGAATGATATTGAAGATGTGGGTCAAAGATGCTAATGGATATCAATTGTTCAAAACATGTGATATGTGGTAGGGTTTCTCAACCTCACCGGAAACAAGGTGAAAGTCTAAAATGACATGTCACATTTTACTCAAATAACTCAATTGTTATTTTAAATAATATGAACATTGATAAAATGATTTGGAGAGATGTGATCATGGAACATGGTGAATGTGTCTAAATGATTTGCATAGTCGAAGAACGACACTGCGGACCATAGAAATACCGCGAAAACAAAGCGTGTGAATCTGACATGTAAAATGTCCATAATGATCTAGGCATTTTACTGATTCCAACGGTATAAAGTTTGTCGAAAACCGACGTGTAGAACTCAAGGTATGAATTTTACGATACGCGGTTAGAATTCTAGTGGTGCCCGAAAAGTTGTTCGGGAAAGTTTCTCGGATGGAAAAACTTCCTACACGAAAGTTGTAGAGGATTTAATTATGAACTTAACTTCAGAGAAAACATCTAAAATGGGGCCCTAGATCATATGTTAAGAAATTTCAAAGTTTGGCAGGAGGTATGAGCTAGCAAGATATGCACTTGATCGATCGAAAAAAAAAGTGAACCGGTTCGGTTGCTTGGGCTATAGCACGTACCCTCAGATCTTATCTAACAGTCCAAAATGAAACTGGCTTGATCTACTCTAAACTGCATACAGACTTAAGCACGTCATGAAGCAATTACCGTCGGTGGCAGTATTGTTCGAGCGTGCTGAGAGGATGGCGACGGTGTTGCGGCGAAGGTGGCTCCGGTGGTCTTTCGCCAAGGAGAGGTGGTCTACGGAGCGTGGAGCTTCACGGCGACCTTGCGGGTGTGCTCAACGGGTTGTCCTCTTCCCTGCCTGGTTGCTGCACACGAACGGAGGCGTCGCGTCTCCGAGGAGATCCAAGCGTTGATGTTGGTGTCGTTGTGCTCGCCAGAATCGATAGGAGAACGCGGCGGACAGCATGGCCAATGGCAAGAAAACGATACACCACCATGTCCTGGAGATAGGCGACGGTGAGGGGAGTCGACTGGTAAAAGGAACTGATCTAAGGATCAGTAGAGACGACGTACCATCACGATGAACTTCGAAGACGTCGCGGCCAACAACGACTACACGATGCAACACCATGTCCTTGAGAAAGGCCTTGGCGAGGGGAGTATTCTGGTGGAGGGAATGGACGAGATGATCACCGATGGCGACATGATCTGGCAATGAAATCGAGTTTGAGGCTTACAATGGCATGGGAAGCATCGGTTCTACAGAGCTCCTCTCGAGGAGCTATCTGAACCAAAGTGGTGTAGAAGAACAAGGGGCACACGGTGCTTCTCTCAGTTCGTGTTGAGATGGACTGTGGATGGAGATCCGGAGGTGAATGCCAATGGACGACATTTAGTTCACGACGCCGGTTTGAAAAATTAAGTCAGTTAAATGGAAAAATTAAAGCCTGAATGGAACGCCAATTCAATTTAGAGTAACTTTCGTTTTTATAGTGAGCCGTTTTATGGTCCTTGAATGGCATAGAAAAGGGGAGAAAGATATAACGCCATGGCTGCTGTACGTTGAACTCACGTACGTGAACAAGGAAGAGGAAGGCGAGCGAGCGCTCGGGCTGGTCGGTCTGGGCCGGATCAGCCTAGTTGGGCCAGAGTGAGCTGGAAAAAAAAAGGAAGGCTGGGGCGGCCCGGGCTGTTCGGCCGGGTGGGCTGCGGCGGGCATTGGGCCGCACTGTCGGCCGCGCCCTTTGTTTTTTTTTTTCTCTTTTTTTTACTGAAATTGGAAATACACTTTGGGGCTTCAAAAAAAATCGGAAAAATGCAAATAAGGTATCGTTGGATTCGTTATGAAAAATACTTCAATATGAGACTAAATTTGGAAAAAAAACATAAACTTTATAAAACCAAAATTTGACACACATGTCTATGTGGCTATATTGTCTTTTAGGGTTTAATGTTTCCTCAAATAAAATAATTTTATAAGTTTCAATACCTCCGAACAAAATAGAGAATTGTTGGAAAATCTTTTGAAAACCAAGTTTTGTGAAAACTCTATATTTTGCAAAAACCTTTTTAATATCCCTTTGTGAAAACAAAATATTCATTATATACAT
The DNA here is from genome assembly GCA_030979885.1 of Lolium multiflorum. NCBI lineage: Eukaryota > Viridiplantae > Streptophyta > Magnoliopsida > Poales > Poaceae > Lolium > Lolium multiflorum. The sequence goes on from CM061747.1 coordinate 93,992,988, forward strand.
TTGGCCTATATGTTTGATTTTGAAAATACTTTAAAACCAAAAGTCTTTGAAAACACTATTTTGAAATTAATTTGTAAATAACTTTAAAAAGTTTTAATTCTTTGTGAATTTTCAATCAAGTTCAAACAATCAAGCATTAAACTTATTTTTATTTTACATTCCAAAATTTAGAAAATTACGGGATGTGACAATAAACAAGGTCTAGACATATTCAAACCAGACAAATCATGTATCTATACCCCTAACCCCTAAACTCGGTCAATCTTATGAAGTCTAGCATGAAGAGAAGTCGTTTTGGGTTTCAAACATGGAAATTTCAAGAACACATCCCAAAAGCTTCATTTTAGAGTGACTAAGAAGGATCCATGCTTACCTTTTCATTTCATGTTATAGACTTGTTTAAATCATGGTCAACCCTAGGATTAATTTGACCAAGATTCAAGTGGGCAGAAAATTTAAAAAAATAGAAAACTGAAAAACCAAAGTACATAGTCTTCTTATGTACGTCATATAGTAAGCATATTCAAGTTGATAAACAAGGTTTGGACATATTCAATGATGGGGTTCGTTGCATAGAAAAAAAAAATTTCCTACCGCAAAGCGAATAAAACCAACAGATCTAATCTATGGAACACCCAAGATCCAATCTACTAGATCTAAGCAACGAGGTGGAGATGAGACTAACCCTCGAAGATTCCAAAGCCTATGAGATTAATCTCGTTGTTGGTGTAGACGATCGTCCCCGGTGCTGCAATCCGGCAGCACTTCCGTACTCGGTCGCGCGTACGGTGTCGATGAAGCTCCTTCCTCTCCCGTTCCAGCGGGCAGCGGAGGTGTGGTAGATCTCCTCCAACGTCCAGCAGCACGACGGCGTGGTGGTGGTGGTGGAGGAAGAAAACTGCAGGGCTTCGCCTAAGCCCGGACAGCGTATGGTGGAGGGAGAGGCGGCCAGAGGAGGAGGCAATTGTGGGATGGGGTGGCCGGCCACCCCCTCCCCTCTTTATATAGGGGGCTGGCCGGCCAAGGTGGCCCCCTTTCCCATCTAGGGTTGGGGGGGCGGCGGCCAAGGGGGGAGAGGGGCTTTCCCCTCCCCCAAGTTGATCCCCCCAGGGAAACCCTAGGGGGTTGGCCGGCCTGGGCCTTGGGGGCCAAGTGCCCCTGGCCCATTAGGCCAGGGAGCATCCCCTCGGCCCACGGTGGGCCTCCCGGGTCGTGGGCCCCATGGTGGACCCTTCCGGAACCTTCTAGAACCTTCCAGTCAACACCGGAACAATCCCGAACATTTCCGAAACCCAGAAATCAACTTCCCTTATATGAATCTTATTCTCCGGACTCTTCCGGACCTCCTCGTGACATCCTGGATCACATCCGAGACTCCGAACAAACTTCGTCTCCATACCATACTCAAATCTACTTATGCGACATCGAACCTTAAGCGCGTCACCCTACGGTTCGCGAACTATGCAGACATGGTCGAGACTCCTCTCCGAGCAATAACCAATAGCGGGATCTGGAGATCCATAATGGCTCCCACATATTCAACGATGACTTAGTGATCGATTGAACCATTTACATACGATGCCAATTCCCTTTGTCTCGCGATATTTTACTTGTCCGAGGTTTGATCATCGGTATCTCCATACCTTGTTCAACCTCGTTACCGACAAGTACTCTTTACTCGTACCGTGGTATGTGATCTCTTATGAACTATTCATATGCTTGCAAGCTAATCAGATGACATTCCACCGAGAGGGCCCAGAGTATATCTATCCGTCATCAGGATGGACAAATCCCACTGTTGATCCAAATGCCTCAACTCACACTTTCCAAATACTTAATCCCACCTTTATTGTCACCCATTTACGCAATGACGTTTGATGTAATCAAAGTACCCTTTCAGTGTAAGTGATTTACATGATCTCATGGTCGAAGGATTAAGACAACTATGTATTGAAAGCTTATAGCAAATGAACTTAATGACTTGATCTTATGCTACGCTCATTTGGGTGTGTGTCCATTATATCATTCAACCAATGACATAACCTTGTTATTAATAACATCCAATGTTCATGATCACGAAACCATGATCATCTATTAATCAACAAGCTAGTTATACAAGAGGCTTACTAGGGACTCCTTGTTGTTTACATAACACACATGTATCAATGTTTCGGTTAATACAATTATAGCATGGTATATAAACATTTATCATAAACACAAAGATATTATAATAATCACTTTATTATTGCCTCTTGGGCATATCTCCAACAGTCTCCCACTTGCACTAGAGTCAATAATCTAGATTACATTGTAAGGTACCTAACACCCATGGCATTCTGGTGTTGGTCATGCTTTGCCCTTGGGAGAGCTTTAGTCAACGGATCTGCAACATTCAGATCCGTGTGTACTTTGCAAATCTCTACTTCACCATCTTCGATGTACTCGCGAATCGAATGAAAACGCAGCTTGATATGCTTCAGCTTCTTGTGTGACCTTGGTTCCTTTGCATTGGCGATGGCACCCGTGTTGTCACAATAAATGACTAGCGGGTCCAATGCACTAGGAACCACACCAAGCTCAACAATGAACCTCTTCATCCATACCGCTTCCGATGAAGCCTCTGAAGCCGCTATATATTCAGATTCTGTTGAAGATTTCGCCACCGTGCATTGCTTGGAACTGCTCCAGCTTACTGCCGCACCATTCAATATAAACACGTACCCAGACTGAGACTTAGAGTCATCAGGATCGGTGTTCCAACTTGCATCGGTGTAACTGGTTACAACGAGCTCTTGGTCACCGCCATAACAAAGAAACATATCCTTAGTCCTTTTCAAGTACTTCAGGATATTCTTGACCGCTGTCCAGTGTTCCATTCCTGGATCACTTTGATATCTGCTGGTCAAACTAACAACATGTGCGATATCCGGTCTAGTACACAGCATGGCGTACATGATAGAGCCTACTGCCGAAGCATAGGGGATCTTGCTCATCCTCTCTCTTTCATCTGCCGTAGCCGGACCTTGAGTCTTACTCAAGACCTTACCTGGCAACATAGGCAAGAACCCTTTCTTGCTTTCATCCATTCTAAACTTCTTTAGAATCTTGTCCAGATATGTACTTTGTGAAAGGCCTATTAGGCGTCTTGATCTATCTCTATAAATCTTGATGCCTAAAATGTATGCTGCTTCACCAAGGTCTTTCATTGAAAAAGACTTATTCAAATAACCTTTAATGCTGCCTAAAAGTTCTATATCATTCCCAATTAATAATATGTCATCTACATATAATATCAGGAACGCTACAGAGCTCCCACTCACTTTCTTGTAAATACAGGCCTCACCATGAGTCCGTATAAAACCAAAATCTTTGATCACTCTATCAAAGCATAGGTTCCAACTCCGGGATGCTTGCTTCAGTCCATAAATGGAACGCTGAAGTTTGCATACCTTGTCAGCATTTTTAGGATCGACAAAACCTTTGGGTTGTACCATATACAACTCTTCCTCAATGTCACCATTAAGGAACGCCGTTTTGACATCCATCTGCCAAATCTCATAATCGAAAAATGCAGCTATTGCTAACAAAATCCTCACAGACTTTAGCTTCGCTACAGGTGAGAAAGTCTCATCGTAGTCAACTCCTTGAATTTGTCGGAAACCCTTTGCGACAAGTCGAGCTTTATAGACAGTAATATTACCATCAGCATCTGTTTTTCTCTTGAAGATCCATTTATTCTCGACAGCCTTGCGGCTATCAGGTAAGTCTACCAAAGTCCATACTTTGTTATCATACATGGATCCCATTTCGGATTTCATGGCTTCTTGCCATTTGTTGGAATCTGGGCTCATCATCGCTTCTTCATACGTCGCAGGGTCCTCATCATTGTTGTCCACAATCATGACATTTAGACAGGGATCATACCAATCAGGAGTGGTACGTTCCCTCGTCGATCTGCGAGGTTCAGTAGCTTCCTCGTTCGAAGTTTCATGATCATCATCATTTGCTTCCTCTCCTATCGGTGTAGGCTGCACAGGAACTTCTTCCGGCACTGCGCTACTCTGATCTATGAGAGAAGGTTCATCAACCTCGTCGAGTTCTACTTTTCTTCCAGTCACTTCTTTAGTGAGAAACTCCTTCTCAAGAAAGGATCCGTTCTTGGCAACAAAGATTTTGCCTTCGGATCTGTGATAGAAAGTATACCCAATTGTTTCTTTAGGGTATCCTATGAAGACGCATTTCTCCGCTTTGGGTTCTAGCTTGTCAGGTTGTAACTTCTTTACATAAGCATCGCAACCCCAAACTTTAAGGAACGACAACTTAGGTTTCTTTCCAAACCATAATTCATACGGTGTCGTTTCAACGGATTTAGATGGTGCCCTATTTAAAGTGAATGCGGCTGTCTCTAAAGCATAGCCCCAAAACGATAATGGCAAATCGGTAAGAGACATCATAGAACGAACCATATCTAAGAGAGTTCGATTACGACGTTCGGACACACCATTACGCTGTGGTGTTCCCGGCGGTGTCAACTGTGAAAGTATTCCGCATTTCTTTAAATGCATGCCAAACTCATAACTCAGATATTCGCCTCCGCGATCAGAACGCAGAAACTTAATCTTCTTGTTACGTTGATTTTCTACTTCACTTTGGAATTCCTTGAACTTCTCAAAAGTCTCGGACTTGTGTTTCATAAAGTAAATATACCCATATCTACTCAGATCATCCGTGAAGGTTAGAACATAACGATAACCACCGCGCGATGCTACACTCATTGGTCCGCACACATCGGTATGTATGATTTCCAATAAGTCTGTAGCTCGCTCCATTGTACCAGAAAATGGAGTCTTAGTCATTTTTCCCATTAGACATGCTTCACATCTGTCAAGTGACTCAAAGTCAAGTGACTCAAGAAGTCCATCGGAATGGAGTTTCTTCATGCGCTTCACTCCAATATGACCAAGACGACAGTGCCACATATAAGTAGAATTATCATTCAATTTAATTCGCTTAGCATCAATGTTATGAACATGTGTATCACTACTATCGAGATTTAACAAGAATAAACCATTCATCTCAGGTGCATGGCCATAAAAGACATTACTCATATAAATCGAACAACCATTATTCTCAGACTTAAACGAATAACCGTCTTGCATCAAACAAGATCCAGATATAATGTTCATGCTCAACGCAGGTACCAAATAACAATTATTGAGGTTTAAAACTAATCCCGAAGGTAGATGTAGGGGGAGCGTGCCGACGGCGATCACATCGACCTTGGATCCATTTCCAACGCGCATCGTCACCTCGTCCCTTGCCAGGCTTCGTTTATTCCGCAGTTCCTGTTTCGAGTTACAAATGTGAGCAACCGAACCAGTATCAAATACCCAGGCACTACTACGAGAACCAGTAAGATAGACATCTATAACATGTATATCAAATATACCTTTCTTCTTGGCATGGCCGCTCTTCAGATCGGCCAAGTATTTGGTGCAGTTCCGCTTCCAGTGCCCCTTCCCCTGGCAGTAGTAGCACACAGTCTCAGGCTTAGGACCAGCCTTAGGCTTCTCAGGAGGCGCTGCAACTTTCTTGCCGCCCTTCTTGAAGTTGCCCTTGTTAGGCTTGCCCTGCTTCTTGAAACTGGTGGTCTTGTTGACCATCAACACTTGGTTCTCCTTCTTAATTTCTACTTCAGCAGACTTCAGCATGGAGAAGAGTTCAGGTAACTCTTTGTTCATGTTCTGCATGTTGTAGTTCATCACGAAGTTCTTGTAACTTGGTGGCAGTGATTGGAGGACACGATGAATACCCAGCTTGTTAGGGATCACAATCCCCAAGTCACTGAGCTTCTTCGCATGTCCGGACATGGCGAACATGTGCTCACTAACGGAGCTGCCCTCTTCCATCATGCAGTTAAAGAACTGTTTCGAGGCCTCATAGCTCTCCACGGCTGCATGAGTCTCAAAGATAAGTTTGAGCTCACGCATCATCTCACATGGGTCGTGGTGCTCAAAACGCTTTTGGAGCTCTGCCTCTAAACTGCACAGGATGGCACACTGAATTTCGGAGTACCGAGTTACCCGAGTCTCATAAACATTCTTTATGTCCTCGGACACTGCAGGAGGTGGTGGGGGACCTAGCGGTGCTTCGAGCACAAATTGCATGCTCACGCCAGTGAGGAAAATCCTCACATGACGGGACCAGTCAGTGAAGTTGCTACCATTGCCCTTAAGCTTTTCTTTCTCTAGGAACTGGTTAAAATTGATGGAGGGGGCGCCATGATCTACAACATATTTGCAAAGAGTTTAGACTAAGTTTATGATAAAATGAGTTCAGTTTTAATTCTTAAATTAACTAGGTGAACTCCCACTCAAAACAACATCCCTCGCATTGTCTTAGTGATTACACGAACCAAATCCACTACACCAAGTCCGATCTTCACGAGAAAAGATGTAGTTTCAAAGGCGAACACTCAAAGTGTTCATCATATCATTCATATGACTCATGCTCTACCTTTCGGTATCCCGTGTTCCGAGACCATGTCTGTACATGCTAGGCTCGTCAAGGCAACCTTAGTATCCGCGTGTGCAAATCTGGCTTGCACCCGTTGTATGCACATGTAGAGTCTATCACACCCGATCATCACGAGATGCTTCGAAACGACAAGTCTTAGCAACGGTGCATACTAAGGATGAACACTTTATTATCTTGATATTTAGTGAGAGGGATCATCTTATAATGCTACCGTCGCGATCTAAGCAAAATAAGATGCATAAAAGGATTAACATCACATGCAATTCATAATGTGTGATATGATATGGCCTTTCTTCTTGTGCTTTTGATCTCCATCTCCAAAGCACGGACATGATCTCCATCATCACCAGCATGGCGTCAAGGTCAGTGGCGCCGCTTCATGGTTGTCCATCACTTATAGCTACTATAACAACTACTTGGAATAAAGCTATTACATGATGAATAGACACGCAGGTCTTTAACAAAAATTAAAGACAACCATTAGGCTCCTGCCGGTTGCCATAATACATCAATGAACATCTCATACATCGAATATAATCATCATCACATTATGGCCATATCACATCACCAAACCCTGCAAAAACAAGTTAGACGCCTCTAATTTGGTTTGCATCTTTTACGTGGTTTAGGGTTTTCGAGTAAGATCCAATCTACCTACGAACATGAACCACAACGGTGATACTAGTGTTGACAATAGAAGTGCAAATTACAATCTTCACTATGGTGGGAGAGACAGACACCCGCAAAGCCACTTATGCAATACAAGTTGCATGTCAAGCGTGGAGCAAGTCTCATGAGACGCGGTCATGTAAAGTTAGCCCGGGCCGCTTCATCCCACCATCCCGCAAGAAGCAAAGTACACAAACTAAAGCAACAAAAGCATCACCGCCCACAAACCATTGTGTTCTACTCGTGCAACAGATCTATGCATAGACGTGGCTCTGATACCACTGATGGGGTTCGTTGCATAGAAAACAAAAATTTTCCTACCGCAAAGCGAATAAAACCAACAGATCTAATCTATGGAACACCCAAGATCCAATCTACTAGATCTAAGCAACGAGGTGGAGATGAGACTAACCCTCGAAGATTCCAAAGCCTATGAGATTAATCTCGTTGTTGGTGTAGACGATCGTCCCCGGTGCTGCAATCCGGCAGCACTTCCGTACTCGGTCGCGCGTACGGTGTCGATGAAGCTCCTTCCTCTCCCGTTCCAGCGGGCAGCGGAGGTGTGGTAGATCTCCTCCAACGTCCAGCAGCACGACGGCGTGGTGGTGGTGGTGGAGGAAGAAAACTGCAGGGCTTCGCCTAAGCCCGGACAGCGTATGGTGGAGGGAGAGGCGGCCAGAGGAGGAGGCAATGGGGGGATGGGGTGGCCGGCCACCCCCTCCCCTCTTTATATAGGGGGCTGGCCGGCCAAGGTGGCCCCCCTTCCCATCTAGGGTTGGGGGGGCGGCGGCCAAGGGGGGAGAGGGGCTTTCCCCTCCCCCAAGTTGATCCCCCCCAGGGAAACCCTAGGGGGTTGGCCGGCCTGGGCCTTGGGGGCCAAGTGCCCCTGGCCCATTAGGCCAGGGAGCATCCCCTCGGCCCACGGTGGGCCTCCCGGGTCGTGGGCCCCATGGTGGACCCTTCCGGAACCTTCTAGAACCTTCCAGTCAACACCGGAACAATCCCGAACATTTCCGAAAACCCAGAAATCAACTTCCCTTATATGAATCTTATTCTCCGGACTCTTCCGGACCTCCTCGTGACATCCTGGATCACATCCGAGACTCCGAACAAACTTCGTCTCCATACCATACTCAAATCTACTTATGCGACATCGAACCTTAAGCGCGTCACCCTACGGTTCGCGAACTATGCAGACATGGTCGAGACTCCTCTCCGAGCAATAACCAATAGCGGGATCTGGAGATCCATAATGGCTCCCACATATTCAACGATGACTTAGTGATCGATTGAACCATTTACATACGATGCCAATTCCCTTTGTCTCGCGATATTTTACTTGTCCGAGGTTTGATCATCGGTATCTCCATACCTTGTTCAACCTCGTTACCGACAAGTACTCTTTACTCGTACCGTGGTATGTGATCTCTTATGAACTATTCATATGCTTGCAAGCTAATCAGATGACATTCCACCGAGAGGGCCCAGAGTATATCTATCCGTCATCGGATGGACAAATCCCACTGTTGATCCATATGCCTCAACTCACACTTTCCAAATACTTAATCCCACCTTTATTGTCACCCATTTACGCAATGACGTTTGATGTAATCAAAGTACCCTTTCGGTGTAAGTGATTTACATGATCTCATGGTCGAAGGATTAAGACAACTATGTATTGAAAGCTTATAGCAAATGAACTTAATGACTTGATCTTATGCTACGCTCATTTGGGTGTGTGTCCATTATATCATTCAACCAATGACATAACCTTGTTATTAATAACATCCAATGTTCATGATCACGAAACCATGATCATCTATTAATCAACAAGCTAGTTATACAAGAGGCTTACTAGGGACTCCTTGTTGTTTACATAACACACATGTATCAATGTTTCGGCTAATACAATTATAGCATGGTATATAAACATTTATCATAAACACAAAGATATTATAATAACCACTTTATTATTGCCTCTTGGGCATATCTCCAACATTCAAACCATACAAATCATGTATCTACCCCCTAACCCTAAACTCTTTCTTATGAAGTCAAGCATGAAGAGAAGTGGTTTTGGATTTCAAACATGGAAATTTCAAAAACATCCCAAAAACTTCATATTAGAGTGACTAAATAAGAAGGATACAGGCTTCCCTTTTCATTTTCATGTTTTAAACTTGTTCAAATCTTTGTCAAACCTATGATTTGGCCAAGATTCAAATATATGGGCATAAAATTAAAAAAATCAGAAAAATGAAAAACCCAAGCACATAGTCTTCTTATGTCATATAGTTAGCATTAAAGTTGATAAACAAGGTTTAGACATATTCAAACCAGACAGATCATGTATCTACCCCCTAACCCTAAACTTGGTCTTATGAAGTAAAGCATGAAGAGAAGTCGTTTTTGGTTTCAAACGTTTAAGCCAAAAGCCCCTTTTCAAATATTTCAAACTTATTCAAATTTGGTTCAAATTTGAAAGACATACAAGTTATAGCACACATAGTGCATACATTTTCACACATACTGCACTAGATAGATGCTAACCCTATAGTTTGAGGCCATTTGGATGAGGTAGAAAAAATTCTTGGATTAGAATCGTGTTGTTCGAACCCCGTAGTTGGATTTTTTGAACCTTGATCTGTAGTACTGGGCAAAACCCTAGTTTAACCTATTTAATTATAGATTCGTATATCGATTTTTCTACCTTTTTATTATTACTATGCAGCACATGTGTGTTTGCCCGTCTAGCTAGTGAAACTCGGAGGAAGAGGGATCACTCGGAAGGTTAGAAGAAGGGAGAGCATTATGGTGTCTCCCCTTTTTCGGGTGACGATGTTGACTATTGTGCAGGGTTTGTCAGTGAGCAGGAGGTGCGAGCGAGTGAGCGAGCGAGTCGAGCGAGGCCGAGAATGAGAGAGATTTGTTTTTTTGTGTGAGAGAGGGACAACCGAAGGATCCCGAAGGACCCACAGACTTCCAATACGCATCCTGATGCGTCTTCTCTTGACAAAGAAGATGGTGGGAGTTTGCGTACCTATTGCACGTGACTTGTGCTCACCAAGTGTGGGACCTCACGCGTGGGCACCACACGTAAGTGCCAGACCTGTTGGTGTAAAAACTCGGTTGATTATTATAGTGCATTAGAACAAAGTTTCCTATGGATTCAAGCGTAGGAAATCCAAGTTAACTCATTTAATTACATGACATTATTTTTCCCATGAAGCAAAGTTAACACATCTATCAATTGGTACATTTTGGAGTGACTAAGAAGGATCCATGCTTACTTATTCGTTTTCACGTGTTAAACTTGTCTAAATCTTGGTCAAACCTAGGATTTGACCAACAAGATTCAAATGGGCAGAAAAATAAAATAAAAACAGAAAAATGAAAAACTAAATCACATAGTCTTCTTATGTCATATAGTAAGCATTAAAGTTGATAAACAAGATCTAGACATATTCAAACCAGACAAATCATGTATCTACCCCTAACCCTTAAACTCTGTCTTATGAAGTCAAGCATGAAGAGAAGTGGTTTTGGGTTTCAAACATGGAAATTTCAAAAACCTTCCAAAAACTTCATTTTAGAGTGACTAAGAAGGATACATGCTTCCCTTTTCATTTTCATGTTTTAAACTTGTTTAAATCTTAATTTGTCAAACCTAGGATCTGACCAAGAGATTCAAATCGGCATTAAATTCAAAAAAAACTCAGAAAAAGGAAAAACAAAAGCATATAGTCTTCTTATGTCATATAGTAAGCATTCAAGTTTATAATCAAGGTTTGGACATATTCAAACCAGACAAATAATGTATCTCTACCCCCTAACCCTAAACTCGGTCGATCTTATGAAGTCTAGCATGAAGAGAAGTAGTTTTGGGTTTCAAACATGGAAATTCCAAGAACATCCCAAAAGCTTCTTATGGTATATAGTACTAAGCATTAAAGTTGAGAAACAAGGTCTAGACATATTCAAACTATGCAAATCATGTATCTACCCCCTAACCCGTAAACTCTGTCTTATGTATTCAAGCATGAAGAGAGGTGGTTTTGGGTTTCAAACATGGAAATTTCAAAAACCTCCCAAAAACTTCATTTTAGAGTGACTAAGAAGGATACATGCTTCCCTTTTCATTTTCATGTTTTAAACTTTTTTAAATCTTAGTTTGTCAAACCTAGGATCTAACCAAGAGATTCAAATCGGCATTAAATTCAAAAAAAAAACTCAGAAAAAGGAAAAACAAAAGCATATAGTCTTCTTATGTCATATAGTAAGCATTCAAGTTTATAATCAAGGTTTGGACATATTCAAACCAGACAAATAATGTATCTCTACCCCCTAACCTAAACTCTCGATCTGATCTAATGAAGCATGAAGAGAAGTAGTTTTGGGTTCAAACATGGAAATTTCAAGAACATCCCAAAAGCTTCTTATGTCATATAGTACTAAGCATTAAAGTTGAGAAACAAGGTCTAGACATATTCAAACTATGCAAATCATGTATCTACCCCCTAACCCCTAAACTTTGTCTTATGTAGTCAAGCATGAAGAGAGGTGGTTTTGGGTTTCAAACATGGAAATTTCAAAAACCTCCCAAAAGCTTCATTTTAGAGTGACTAAGAAGGATGATACAGGCTTCCCTTCTCATTTTCATGTTTTAAACTTGTTTAAATCTTTGTCAAACCTAGGATTTGACCAAGATTCTTCAAAAAATCAAAAAAATGAAAAACCAAATCTCTTCTTATGTCATATCGTAAGCATTAAAGTTGAGAAACAAGGTCTAGACATATTCAACCTATGCAAATCATGTATCTACCCCCTAACCCCTAAACTTTGTCTTATGTAGTCAAGCATGAAGAGAGGTGGTTTTGGGTTTCAAACATGGAAATTTCAAAAACCTCCCAAAAGCTTCATTTTAGAGTGACTAATTAATAAGAAGGATGATACAGGCTCCCCTTCTCATTTTCATGTTTTAAACTTGTTTAAATCTTGGTCAAACCTAGGATTTGACCAAGATTCTTCAGAAAAAATCAAAAGAATGAAAAACCAAAGCACATAGCATTCTTATGCCATATAGTAAGCTAGCATTCAAGATGATAAACAAGGTCTAGACATATTCAAACCAGAAAAAATCATGTATATATCTACCCCTAACCCTAAACTCTGTCTTATGAAGTCAAGCATGAAATAGAAGTGGCGGTTTTGGGTTTGAAACATGGAAATTTCAAAAAAAAACTTCATTTTAGGGAGACTAAGAAGGATCCATGCTTACCATTTTATTTTGATGTTTTAAACTTGTTTAAATCTTGTTCAAACCTATGATTTGACCAAGATTCAAATGGGTAGAAAATTAAAAAAGTGAAAAAATGAAAAACCAAAGTACATAGTCTTCTTATGTCATATAGTAAGCATTCAAGTTGTTAAACAAGGTCGATCTAGACATATTCAAACCAGACAAATCATGTATCTATACCCCTAACCCCTAATTAAACTCTGTCTTATGAAGTCAAGCATGAAGAGAAGTGGTTTCGGGTTTCAAACATGGACTAAGAAGGATCATTTTTAAAAAACAAAAGCTTCATTTTAGAGTGCATAAGAAGGATCCAGGCTTACCCTTTCATTTTGATGTTTTAATCTTGTTTAAATCTTGGTCAAACCTAGGATTTGACCAATATTCAAATGAGCATAAAAAAATCAACAGTTTACAACAGCACACAAAATAAGCATGAGATTACATCTAAATCCCTAACTTTTACATGGAGGACCCCAGGCTGAAAGCAAGAAATGCGATCGGGTCTTGAATCTTGATGCGTCTTCTCTTGACAAAGAACATCGCTGGGAGTTTGCGTAGGTACAGCACGTCACTTGTGCTCACTGAAGTGTGGGACCTGACGCATGGGCAACACACGTAAGTGACATGGATTCAAGGGTAGGGCAGCCAAGAGAAAAAAAACGAGAATTTGGACAAAAATAACCCAATCTTGCTACTAGTATGTCGAAATTTTGTTTTCCCAATCTTGTTGACTTTGGGTTATTTCTGTCTATTTTGCCGAAAAAACGAGACACCACATGGTGGAATCTGCAAAAAAAATGTCCAAGTGGTGGTTTGTGCAACATATAGAGGAGTATATGGTAGTACAAGATGAATGTGCACTGCCGTGGGCCCGTGGTAATATATCATGATGATGGCAAAGGATCTTTTCTCTGCTGAAACTGTCCAGAGCTGATTTGATGAGACAAAATACAGCTCCACGGCGTGCAAGGATAGCTATACAGTACATTAGCTTCTTCTCGGGTCACACGCCTTCACGACAGGTGCAGTAAGTGCAGCAGAGACCAGAGAGAGAAGGCACGCCCGTAGTACTCGTATATTGATTTCAATTCAAATTGTTTTTTTGCCTGCCTCTCCGTCTTCTTCATCTCCATCTTCTCTGGTGACCCCGCCTACACCAGCAGCCCCTGCACCACCGCCGCCATGCCTTTTTCGGATCATCTCGAGCCACCTGTTTAATGGTACTAGTAGGAGTTGTGGACTTTTATCCATATCGCTCTACCAGCTGCCGCTCGCACTGTCCTCCAATACCTCATACCCAAACGCCAGCGTCCCACTCCCACACCCCCACACCCACTTGACCGCATCCTTCCAATGGCGAGATCGATCAATGAGAGTGGCAGTTCTTGGGTGTTTCCTGATGGCCCCCTTGAAGAAATCGCATCCCGATGCGATGTCATCACCGCCGCGAGCCTCGTCGGTTCATGCAAGTTTTATCATGATTCAGCAACACAAAGTGTAGCTCTGCCTGCATCTCAGCCGTTTGGCTTGCCCTGTGTTCTTCATCTTCACCAAACTCAGGTACCCTCCGCGCACAATCCCTTCTACCGCGTCGTCAAGTTCAAGCAGCAGGGTGCGCAGAAGGGCGAGCAGCAGGATTCAAAAGAGCGCAAGGGTACATTGTGCCAACTGACGCCGCTGGACAGGATCTCTTCCGATGCCGTGATTCCAGATGGTGGTACGGGCATGTGGGCAGGCGCGAATGGAGATTGGATCGCTCTTCTTGGCTTTCCCTGGAATTGGGAGCTTGTCAATGTGTACACTGGTCGCCGGATTCCTCTACCACCAATACGTGAGTTTAAATCCACCCCGGATAAACTTGTGTTCGAGTCTAATGATCAACATCTTCAACTGCTGAAGATAGCTATTTGCCGAGTTCCAACAGCTGCTTCAAATTATACTAGTTTCTCTGTTCTTGCCATCTTCAACGCGGCAATTGCAGTCCTTCACTGTGCTTCTAGCCGATGGACAGTTCTTGACAACCAGTTCTTAGCGTTCGGCTACTCCGATGCAATCATCCACAAGGGTATTGTATTTGCTGTAACTCAGACAGGCGAAGTTTATGCATGGAATCAACTTTCTTGGGGTAATTTTTCTCATCTCATATGATGTGTTTTCGCTATTACCTGCTAGTTTCAGATATAGCTTTAGCCTTTTTCTTTTTGTTGTGCAGTTTTCGTGTCATGCCTGTACCTTTCCCCCTCTATATTCAATCAAAATCAGCAGCGATATGCCTTTGAGTCAAAATAAAGTACTCCCTCATATCCAAATCAAATTGACTCAGCTTTGTCTAGCGAGTGCATCTAGCTAGACAAACTTGAGTCAATTAATTTGTGCATATCTAGCTAGATACATCCAGTTGAGTCAATTAATTTGGATCGGAGGCAGTATTTTAGCTAGTATCATTATTCATGTATGTAATGAACTAATCAAGTTTTGCTGAACTGACTTCAAGTTGTGCTTTCCTTTGCAAGGTCCTTTGTTGATCAGCACGGCACCTATTCCGCCAGAACTTGATGAACAAGGTCGGTACAATCTTGGCTCCTGGTGGTTAGCACGATCTCCTGATGGTTCTAGACTTTTTCTGGTCCATACCTGGGGCGTTACTGACGGGCGGGATTATACTGGACTGGTTCGGATTTTACCTGCTGCTGCTACCTCTGAGGGTCGTCATGGTCGCACTATTAGCGGGTATGGTAAGGGTTTACTTGGCTGCGAGGTGTACAGCATGGACACCAGTCAGTTGATGCCACCGAGGCCATGGAGGAGGATTATTTCCCTTGGATCATATTCTCTCTTCCTTGGAGTGAACTATCCGATTATCATTCCAGTAGAAGACGGGGCAGAACATGACCGTCCAAATATGGCGAGAAGCAACTCTGTTTACACATCGCACCATGCAGTAGGCCTTGCATATCCTCCTTCTCCAGAAATTTGCCGCTTCAGTTTGAATTCTGAAGACTGTACTGTTGGTTTCCAAACCAACATTAGATGGACATGGCGGCAGGTTCCGTTGTGGCTCATCCCAAGCTTCGCCAACGCCCGGCAATGGAACCTGCCTTCGCGTCACAGGTCCAGAAAGAAGGGCTGATGTACTTTATGTAATACTCGTGTTGTAATGCAAGATTTGTATCTGTTGAACTATTTCATTTGCATGTTTATCTCTACCTAGGCTACTCCCTTTCCGTAGTTGTGTTGTACTATCTGTTGAACTATTTCCTTTGCCTGTTATCTCTACCTAGGCTACTCCTCCGTAGTTGTTAAATTGATGTAATGCTCCTACAATGCAGGCTACACTGGGCGTGTGGCCTGTAATGTTATCAAACACCTTTTGTACTCGTTCTAGTAAGCATTTCACACGATAGCTCACATAATTAAAGTACTCCTACAACGTATTAGTTGAAAGATATCTCTCATAATTAAGTACCCCTCTTTGAGCTTATGCGAAACATAAATGACTATTTTAGAAATATATACTCTCGTCACAAGATTATATTAAAAACAATGGTACGTAGTTCTATTAGAAAAAGAAAGTGTGAATAGTAGAATGATGTAGAAGTGTTTTTTGAGGTCTGTGCATAGCTAGTGTTCATTGTGCAAAAGCACTTAGACTAGTCACAATGGGAAGTATCATAGACTAGTATCATACATACTCCCTCCGTCCTCAAATAAGTGGACATCTAGCCTCAAACTTTGTCCATGAAAGAGTGTACTTCTATGTTCCCAATGTACTTTAAATTAGCAAAAGTTATTTCTCTCTCATCGCATGGAAATCAAACCCAATAATATTCAACACATGTTATCTTAATTTTGTACATGCACTTAGCCTATTGGAGATGAAATAATTAAAGAGGAGAGAGATGTTGGTTGCATCTTCCCAATGCAATTTTTCTCTCTTTTTACTAATTTACCTTGAAAATCCCGCACGTCCACTTATTTATGGACGGAGGGAGTATGATACTAGTTTATGATACAACACCTACAATGCATAGTATCATGAATTAGTATCATAGTTCCATTCTATTTAATGTTTTGTAGAATCTCAATGCAAATATGTGTACATGATGTGTTTGCCTCTAAAATTTCTAGTTTTACGTGCTATGATACTGTATCTACCTATGATACTAATTTCACCTCTCTCATCATTAATTGATGTGCCACATAAGATTTATACCTACATGACATGCATGATACTACTACTACCTATGATACTCCCATTGTGGCTAGTCTTAGTTGAAGCAAAACCGAGCCGTGGCCCGCCCAACCTAGAAAAATTAAGCCTATGTTATTTGTAAAATTCAGCGTAATATTAGCTCATTTTACTTTCTCTCAGCTTGTTGTCCCTCCAACCTTTCTTGTCAAGCTTCACCGCTATGCAAAAGGCTAAGAGCATCCACTATGTTGTCCACAAGACCTATCTACAAGGAAAAAGTAGTTGATAAGGTTGTAGTGGAGGTTATCCACAAGTAATATTTCCTTGGGCTGCATGATTCGTAGGAATAGGAAAAAACATATGATTAGTATGGCATGCCTAGTCGAATCCTGTAGGAAGATGAGTTCTCTTTGATTCAGCCAAAGGAATTATCAATGAGATATGACCTCATGTTTATTTTCTATAGGATTATTTCCTATAGGATATGTTCCCATGAATCAAACAACTAGCTGGTGTAGGAAAAAATCCCGTAGAATCAAACAACTAGCAATCAAAAATAATTTATCTCTCATTCCTCTGTCGTGCATGTGGGTACACCAATAGCATATACATGTTGGTCCCATCTTAATGCTAAGGTTCAGTTCATCATACATAGTGGGAAACTTCACAAGATAAATGGGACCCAAGTTATGGCGAAAGTTAATATTATTACTATATATATACACACATAGTTTCATTCGATTTGAATTATAGGTTTGTGAGCAAATATATATTTAGTTTGAACTAGTGCTCGAGTACGTAAGAAGCTATTTAATCACAAGCTTCATAGATTTTAAAACAAGGCATCTACATATTACTGGATTTTTTCAAAATTTTCAGAATAGTTTTTTTAGCTTCGAAATAAGAGATAGTTTGGAACGTTGGATCTCAAATGGATGGTAGATGGTGGCACATAGTCACAATGTATCTTGGAAGCATCAAGTCACTGAAGCTCTGTCCGGTTTCCAAACCAAGCTAAGAAAGGCATTGAAAATGAAGTTCTGCTCTAAAACATCTCTCATTCCATTTTGGTGCTCGCGCGGTTGCATGCTGCCCACGTGTTAAGGTACGTGTCTCTGGCATGTAGAGAACTACGATTATTGGCGAAAAATATATCGAAATGGAAACTGTAAAAAAAAACCTCTCTGGTCAACCTGATGTGACGAGACATCACTGCACCAAACGTCGTCGCAAATTTATAGATGGGTGGCGTGCTAGTATACCAACAGTCAAATCGGCGCCCAGTCGCAGCAGCAGCCTAGAGTACTACCTAGTTTTTGCCCCTTGCATGTCTATCATCTTCTTCTTCACCCTCCCAGAATCACGCGCACGCGCAGGATCTCGATCCCCACCACGCCGCATCGTTCCGCTCGCCCTCTCCTCCGAAATCCCCAAGCGCGGTTGCATCCGCCATCCACCTAAATCCATCTTCACGTGATGAATTATTCTAGGCTTTGCCGGGGCGGCGGGGAAGGCCACTGGGAGGCTCTCACGCATATGCTGATACGTCTCCAACGTATCGATAATTTCTTATGTTCCATGCTACTTTATTGATGATACCTACATGTTTTATGCACATTATATGTCGTATTTACGCATTTTCTGGAACTAACCTATTAACAAGATGCCGAAGAGCCAATTGCTGTTTTCTGTTTTTGGTTTCAGAAATCCTAGTAAGGAAATATTCTCGGAATTGGACGAAATCAACGCCCGGGGTCCTATTTTTGCACGAAGCTTCCAGAAGACCGAAGGAGAGTCGAAGTGGGGCCACGAGGTGGCACCACAGCGGTGCAGCCCGGCCCTGGCCGCGCCGACCTATGGTGTGGGCCCGTGCCGCCTCTTGACCTGCCCTTCCGCCTACAAATAGCCTCCGTCGCGAAACCCCCAGGAGCCACGATACGGAAAACCTTCCAGAGACGCCGCCGCCGCGAATCCCATCTCGGGGGATTCAGGAGATCGCCTCCGGCACCCTGCCGGAGAGGTTCATCTCCGGGAGGACTCTTCATCGCCATGATCGCCTCCGGAGTGATGAGTGAGTAGTTCACCCCTGGACTATGGGTCCATAGCAGTAGCTAGATGGTCGTCTTCTCCTAATTGTGCTTCATTGTTGGATCTTGTGAGCTGCCTAACATGATCAAGATCATCTATCTGTAATACTATATGTTGTGTTTGTCGGGATCCGATGGATAGAGAATACTATGTTATGGTGATTATCAATCTATTGTTTATGTGTTGTTTATGATCTTGCATGCTCTCCGTTATTAGTAGAGGCTCTGGCCAAGTTTGTACTCTTAACTCCAAGAGGGAGTATTTATGCTCGATAGTGGGTTCATGCCTTCATTGATACCTGGGACAGTGACAGAAAGTTCTAAGGTTGTGATGTGCTGTTGCCACTAGGGATAAAACATTGATTCTATGTCTAAGGATGTAGTTGTCGATTACATTACGCACCATACTTAATGCAATTGTCTGTTGCTTTGCAACTTAATACTGAAAGGGGTTCGGATGATAACCTGAAGGTGGACTTTTTAGGCATAGATGCAGTTGGATGGTGGTCTATGTACTTTGTCGTAATGCCCGGATTAAATCTCACTATATTTATCATATCATGTACATGCATTGTTATGCCCTTCTCTATTTGTCAATTGCCCGACTGTAATTTCTTCACCCAACATGCTTTTATCTTATGGGAGAGACACCTCTAGTGAACTGTGGACCCCGGTCCTATTCTTTACATAGCATACAATCTACTGCAATACTTGTTTTACTGTTTTCTTGCAAACAATCATCTTCCACACAATACGTTTAATCCTTTGTTACAGCAAGCCGGTGAGATTGACAACCTCACTGTTTCGTTGGGGCAAAGTACTTTGGTTGTGTTGTGCAGGTTCCACGTTGGCGCCGGAATCCTGTTGTTGCGCCGCATCACATTTTGCCACCATCAACCTTCAACGTGCTTCTCTCTACTGGTTCGATTAAACCTTGGTTTCTTTCGAGGGAAAACTTGCTACTGTGCGCATCATACCTTCCTCTTGGGGTTCCCAACGAACGTGTGAGTTACACGCCATCAAGCTCTTTTGCGCCGTTGGAGATCAAGACACGCTGCAAGGGGAGTCTCCACTTCTCAATCTCTTTACTTTGTTTTTGTCTTGCTTTATTTTATTTACTACTTTGTTTGCTGCACCTAAACAAAACACACAAAAAAATTAGTTGCTAGTTTTACTTTATTTACTGTCTTGTTCTCCATATCAAAAACACAAAAAAATTAGTTACTTGTCTTTACTTTATTTGCCTAGTTTACTTTTTGCTTATTTCATCATGCTTAATCCTAAGTTTACTTTGGAAAAGATACCGGTAGGGCGTGGGTGTATCATTGGAAGAGATAATATAGAAGAATTTTTCACCCATGTTAGTATGGATGAAGATTTTAAAGATATACCATTATTAAAAACTGCCCCTACTTATGAAAGTGCTGCTGCCTGTTTAATACACATGTTGGAAACTAGATTTGTTAATCTCAATCCCATAATACAACATATGTTTCTTACACTTACGGATATAGAGATGGGAGAAAAGAGAAATTTTGTTTTAAAAGTCCTTGTTAGAGAATTTGAAGATATAGCTAAAGAAGCTAGAAAAGTTTTTATCAAGCATAAGAGGCTTGGTTTCTTTCCTGATTTTAAACAAATACTTGAAAAGATGGATATGGATAGAATTAAGTATACTAGTAATGTTAATGATGGTAGGGAAATTAAAGCGCCAATACCTAGTAAGCTACTAGGGATGCATGAAGCTTTGGAAAATAATTATGCTTGGCTTGTTCCTGAAAATTTGTTTGATGAGAATAGTAAGCCTAGGAGCAATGAGAGAGGAGTTACTTATATAGACCAGATAAAATGCATTGTTGAGAAAACTCCCAACTCTCAAGGTAATGTTGATGCCTCATCTCTTGATGTTACTTGATTTGCACTTTCTGCGCCTAGCTGAAAGGCGTTAAAGAAAAGCGCTTATGGGAGACAACCCATGTTTTTACTACAGTAATTTGTTTTATATTTGAGTCTTGAAGTTGTTTACTACTGTAGCAACCTCTCCTTATCATGTTTTTGTGCCAAGTAAAGTTTCTATGTCAAAGTTGATGTTATATTTGGGATCGCTGCGCAGAAACAGCATTGCTGTCTGTCACGAATCTGGGCACAAGTCTCTGTAGAAAATTCGAAAAATCTGCCAATTTACGAGCGTGATCCTCAGATATGTACGCAACTTTCATTAGTTTTGAGTTTTTCCATTTGAGCAAGTCTGGTGCCACTTTAAAATTCGTCTTTACGAACTGTTCTGTTTTTGACAGATTCTGCCTTTTATTTCGCATTGCCTCTTTTGCTATGTTGGATGAATTACTTTGATCCATTAATGTCCAGTAGCTTTATGCAATGTCCAGAAGTGAAAAGAATGATTGTGTCACCTCTGAATATGTGAATTATTAATTGTGCACTAACCCTCTAATGAGTTTGCTTGAAGTTTGGTGTGAAGGAAGTTTTCAAGGGTCAAGAGAGGAGTATGATATACTATGATCAAGAGGAGTGAAAGCTCTAAGCTTGGGGATGCCCCGTGGTTCACCCCTGCATATTTTAAGAAGACTCAAGCATCTAAGCTTGGGGATGCCCAAGGCATCCCCTTCTTCATCGACAACATCATCAGGTTCCTCCCCTGAAACTATATTTTTATTCAGTCACATCTTGTGTTCTTTACTTGGAGCGTCGGTTTGTTTTTGTTTTTGTTTTTGTTTGAATAAAACGGATCCTAGCATTCACTTTGTGGGAGAGAGACACGCTCCGCTGTTGCATATGGACAAATATGTCCTTAGGCTTTACTCATAATGTTCAAGGCGAAGTTTCTTCTTCGTTAAATTGTTATATGGTTGGAATTGGAAAATGCTACATGTAGTAATTCTAAAATTTCTTGGATAATGTGATACTTGGCAATTGTTGTGCTCATGTTTAAGCTCTTGCATCATATGCTTTGCACCTATTAATGAAGAAATACATAGAGCTTGCTAAAATTTGATTTGCATATTTGGTCTCTCTAAGGTCTAGATATCTAGTATTGAGTTTTGAACAACAAGGAAGACGGTGTAGAGTCTTATAATGTTTACAATATGTCTTTTATGTGAGTTTTGCTGCACCGGTTCATCCTTGAGTTTGCTTCAAAAAACCTTGCTAGCCTAAACCTTGTATCGAGAGGGAATACTTCTCATGCATCCAAAATCCTTGAGCCAACCACTATGCCATTTGTGTCCACCATACCTACCTACTACATGGTATTTCTCCGCCATTCCAAAGTAAATTGCTTGAGTGCTACCTTTAAAATTCCATCATTCACCTTTGCAATATATAGCTCATGGGACAAAATAGCCTTAAAAACTATCGTAGTATTGAATATGTACTTATGCACTTTATCTCTTATTAAGTTGCTTGTTGTGCGATAACCATGCTTCTGGGGAACGCCATCAATTACTCTTTATTGAATATCATGTGAGTTGCTATGCATGTCCGTCTTGTCTGAAGGATCTATCACCTTAGTGGTTGGAGCATGCAAATTGTTAGAGAAGAACATTGGGCCGCTAACTAAAGCCATGAATCATGGTTGAAGTTTCAGTTTTGGACATATATCCTCAATCTCATATGAGAATAATAATTGTTGTTACATGCTTATGCATTAAAGAGGAGTCCATTATCTGTTGTCCATGTTGTCCCGGTATGGATGTCTAAGTTGAGAATAATCAAAAGCGAGAAATCCAAAATGCGAGCTTTCTCCTTAGACCTTTGTACAGGCGGCATGGAGGTACCCCTTTGTGACACTTGGTTGAAACATGGCATTGCGAAGATCCGGTAGTCCAAGCTAAGTAGGACAAGGTGCGGGCACTATTAGTATACTATGCATGAGGCTTGCAACTTGTAAGATATAATTTACATAACTCATATGCTTTATTACTACCGTTGACAAAATTGTTTCATGTTTTCAAAATAAAAGCTCTAGCACAAATACAGCAATCGATGCTTTCCTCTTTGAAGGACCATTCTTTTACTTTTATGTTGAGTCAGTTTACCTATCTCTCTCCACCTCAAGAAGCAAACACTTGTGTGAACTGTGCATTGATTCCTACATACTTGCATATTGCACTTGTTATATTACTTTATGTTGACAATATCCATGAGATATACATGTTATAAGTTGAAAGCAACCGCTGAAACTTAATCTTCCTTTGTGTTGCTTCAACACCTTTACTTTGATTTATTGCTTTATGAGTTAACTCTTATGCAAGACTTATTGATGCTTGTCTTGAAGTACTATTCATGAAAAGTCTTTGCTTTATGATTCAGTTGTTTACTCATGTCATTACCATTGTTTTGATCGCTGCATTCATTACATATGTTTACAAATAGTATGATCAAGATTATGATGGCATGTCACTTCAGAAATTATCTTTGTTATCGTTTTACCTGCTCGGGACGAGCAGAACTAAGCTTGGGGATGCTGATACGTCTCCAACGTATCGATAATTTCTTATGTTCCATGCTACTTTATTGATGATACCTACATGTTTTATGCACATTATATGTCGTATTTACGCATTTTGGAACTAACCTATTAACAAGATGCCGAAGAGCCAGTTGCTGTTTTCTGCTGTTTTTGGTTTCAGAAATCCTACGGACGAAATCAACGCCCAGGGTCCTATTTTTGCACGAAGCTTCCAGAAGACCGAAGGAGAGTCGAAGTGGGGCCACGAGGTGGCGACACCACGGGCGGCGCGGCCCAGGCCCTGGCCGCGCCGACCTATGGTGTGGGCCCCTCGTGCCGCCTCTTGACCTGCCCTTCCGCCTACAAATAGCCTCCGTCGCGAAACCCCCCGAGAGCCACGATACGGAAAACCTTCCAGACGCGCGCCGTGAATCCCATCTCGGGGATTCAGGAGATCGCCTCCGGCACCCTGCCGGAGAGGGGATTCATCTCCCGGATTACTCTTCATCGCCATGATCGCCTCCGGAGTGATGAGTGAGTAGTTCACCCCTGGACTATGGGTCCATAGCAGTAGCTAGATGGTCGTCTTCTCCTAATTGTGCTTCATTGTTGGATCTTGTGAGCTGCCTAACATGATCAAGATCATCTATCTGTAATACTATATGTTGTGTTTGTCGGGATCCGATGGATAGAGAATACTATGTTATGGTGATTATCAATCTATTGTTTATGTGTTGTTTATGATCTTGCATGCTCTCCGTTATTAGTAGAGGCTCTGGCCAAGTTTGTACTCTTAACTCCAAGAGGGAGTATTTATGCTCGATAGTGGGTTCATGCCTTCATTGATACCTGGGACAGTGACAGAAAGTTCTAAGGTTGTGATGTGCTGTTGCCACTAGGGATAAAACATTGATTCTATGTCTAAGGATGTAGTTGTCGATTACATTACGCACCATACTTAATGCAATTGTCTGTTGCTTTGCAACTTAATACTGAAAGGGGTTCGGATGATAACCTGAAGGTGGACTTTTTAGGCATAGATGCAGTTGGATGGTGGTCTATGTACTTTGTCGTAATGCCCGGATTAAATCTCACTATATTTATCATATCATGTACATGCATTGTTATGCCCTTCTCTATTTGTCAATTGCCCGACTGTAATTTCTTCACCCAACATGCTTTTATCTTATGGGAGAGACACCTCGTGAACTGTGGACCCCGGTCCTATTCTTTACATAGCATACAATCTACTGCAATACTTGTTTTACTGTTTTCTTGCAAACAATCATCTTCCACACAATACGTTTAATCCTTTGTTACAGCAAGCCGGTGAGATTGACAACCTCACTGTTTCGTTGGGGCAAAGTACTTTGGTTGTATTGTGCAGGTTCCACGTTGGCGCCGGAATCCCTGTTGTTGCGCCGCATCACATTTCGCCACCATCAACCTTCAACGTGCTTCTTGGCTCCTACTGGTTCGATTAAACCTTGGTTTCTTTCTGAGGGAAAGCTTGCTACTGTGCGCATCATACCTTCCTCTTCGCGAACTGGATTACCGCATCGTTACCTACACCGTCCGACTTGCCGCATGTTCCAGGGAGCTCTACGACCGGATCAGCAAGGATGAAGGTAAGATGCACCATTGGGGTGAACCCTGCCTGCTGATGCCTCCGCCTGCTTATTGGTTCGATGAACACTGGGATTGGGCGACAGCATCTCGTCTGCATGATACCGTGTACGACCTGGTGCCCCTCGACCATCCTCGCCGTTCTGTCGCCCTGCCGTTCATGCACGACAGAAAATGGCTTGGCGCGAACGGCGACTGGATCGCCGCCGCCGATCATCATGGGTACCAGTGGTGCCTCGTGAACGTCTACACCGAGCGACATATCCCCCTTCCATCCCTACCTGCTTCGAAGATCGATCATAGTAGTTTTTCATATCAACCTGCATACTCTTTTAACTGGGGTCCAGCAATTGATTTGTTGAAGATTGTAATCTGCCAAGTGCCCACAAAAGGTGGGAGGTACGCAGATTACAAGCTCATCGCCTTGTTCGACAAAACGATTTTCTACCTTGAAGGGGGTGGCGACTGGAGAATGCTGGAGGCCCTTACACCTGCACCTGATTATCCAAATTACTGTGATGCCATTGAACTCGGTGGCCATGTTTTTGCGGTGGACGAAACTGACGGCTCCACGTACTTCTGGGACACCGCAAATGGTATTTTTTCAGTCCTTTTGCATTGCATGATACACTGCCTTAACCAATGAAGTTATTAATGAACTACCTTGTTTATATTTTACCTTTCTTAAATGACTTAATGATCACACCCCCTTTTGCTGAATATGAATGAACCGTTGCTTGCAATGAATTAGTAGTACTAATTAGCCACCAACAAACATAGTATGCTCAGTATGTGATTGCATTCCTGAATTAGTAACTCTACGCCAATGCAGAATATGGATGTAATTAACCAGTATCTCAAAAGATAACGTAGCACTATGAAGGCACCCTTTTTGATAACCTTTTACACCCATTGTTTCATATATAACTAATTGATTTTGCCTCCAAAAGGAGGACGAGAGACCCCCGCCATCTGCATCAGAGAGATGCATAAGGACTTTCATAAGTATATGACTTAACGATCACATCCTTTATCTGAATATGAATGAACCGTTGCTTGCAATGAATTAGTACTAGTCAGTCATCAGCAAACATAGTATACTCCGTATGTGAATGCATTCCTGAATTAGTAACTCTATGCAACTGCAGAATATGGATGTAATTAACAAGTATCTCAAATGTTAACGTAGAAACAGAAAAATAGAAGAAAATCGTTTGTAATTACATGCGTAGCTTATATTTTCTAGAGATCGGGGAAAAAGCGTTGATTGGATGTACCTACATGCAGATCAAACAGTTCTTTGTTTATATCGGTGAACAATCTGCAAAATGGTATAATTAATTTTGTTTTTGATACATTATTTCTCCCATTTTCTTGAATAGATTTCAGTTTCCCACAATTATCTTTGATTAGTGATTGTGACGTCCCCTCATTCAAAATAACTCAGGTTATCTTTTTCCTAATTCAGTGTTATTTAAGTTTGAGTAAGTTTACGACTAATATCTACAACCTCATATATATATAAGATTTAGCACCTGCAGGCCTAGCAAAGTTAGCTGCCTGTAGTCCCCTGTATAGTTCTTTCTTTTTGCTTTCTCAGTTTTTCGTAGCCTTGCTACAACCCTGTATGCTCTAATATATAATGATGCACGACTAGGCATGTGTTCGAGAAAAGAAAATCTAAATATCTTTTGTAATATATGAACCTATATTGATGTTTTAGATGTTGGTAGTATAACTTTCGATAAACTTGAACAGACTTAAATCAGTTTAACTTAGCACAACCATATGGCGTACCTTTTTTAGAACGCGAAAATGAGGTAAACAAATACCATGTGTACCCTTAACTATCAATAGTAGAGAAGAGATTATGAACCTTCAACTCTAAAATGCAAATTCTTCTACTGAATGGATAGCTGCATCTGATACCTATTTTGCAAATGTTACCAGACTTGGGGTTAGCTATAAAAAGGCATTTCTTTCTTGTCAAGCTTAATGCACTACCAACACAACCAAAAGTCCGAACTGATCGCAAGGGCGGCAATTTTAGGATAAATTGCGAAAGCCAGGACTCGAACTCGAGACCCTGGCTCTGACACCATGTCAAGCTTCATCGACTAGCCAACGCAACCAAAAGTCCGAACTGATGGAAAGGTCTAGGCAATCCACTTATACAGTTAAACATTTCTTACCCTTCGGGTGGTCACAGGGAAGCTCTCTAATAGATCACTTAAGACAAAGGGAATTAACTACAGCACAGGACTTAAACTTAAGATGATATATATTTGTCAAAATTTGAATGTATCTATATGCTTTCACTGTCTAGATACATCTGAATTTGGACAAATCTCAGACACTTTCGGTGGGACAGAGGTAGTATATAACTGTGTATACACTAACTAGTGTCTAGTTTTGGCGAAGTTAAGACTAGTTTCGTGGGATGGATGCAGTATAACTGATATATTGGACACTTGATTTGAACACATGAATGACCAATGTCCTTAGCTTACATAGTCGTATTTATACTGTGAGCATGAACGATGAACAATGCTGCTGTTTGAATATGGTTGCCAGTAACACCCTATTCGTCTCCATTTCTAATATTGCAGAAAACCCGATGCTCCCGTTTGTAATCCCGCCACCGGTGGTGGATGATCAGCAGTACGCGTGGTTCCTCGCTCCATCTGCTGATGGCAAGCGATTGATGATCATCCTTACAGTAAACAACATTGGGATTGCCAATGCTGAAGTACCTCCTGACATTCCCTATGCTGCTAATGGGCTTCAGCTACGGCAGTATCCTCCTGTTGCCACCTACGTCTTTGAGCAGGATCCCTTATCTACTGCACGTGCAGGGGACTTTCTTTGGAGGCAGGTTAACAGCCTCGGCGACCACTCTCTGTTCCTCGGACTCAATTACCCGATCATTGCCAACCTGAAGAAGCGTGAATCCAAAGCTCCTGATGGCACATTGGTTCCATTCATGAGGAAAAACTGCGTCTACACAGCATACCGGAAGTTTCTTCATAATCAATACCCTAAAATTTTGCGCTGCAACCTCCAGCCAGATGAAGGTGAGACTGTGGGAGTTATCAGCCTTCCCAGAGATGGTTGGGGTAGTGTCCGACAAGCGGCTATGTGGTTTAAGCCTGCTTTAAACATTGCCCGTTCGGTGTTACCTTTAAAAAAACACTGACACACTTTTTTATTATGCTTGAAGTGTTGAGAAGTAGTACACTGTTTTTAGTACGTACTAGTTTGAATCAGTTTATTTGAACACTGCCCTGCTTTTGTATTTCGTGTTGCCTTCATATTATAACCCATGCATGGCTGTTTTAGGATTGACTTTATTTCAGCACTATAATTACAATGTGTGTACGTCCTTTATAATATAGCCACCTCTTGTTGATCATACTCATGAGAGGACCATTCCTATTTTTTCGCCGCTAAAGGGTAAAGTACATCCCTGGGGGCAGTGATTCTTGCTGCAGGCCACTAAACATGCATCAACTACGAGCAAGGAAGTAGATGAGCGACCTAGGTGACTGTGCGGACCCCACTTGTGGACCAAAGAAAAAACATGTCAATACGGAACTGATGTACATACGACAACTCCTATATGATATGTGTATGTACGATTGAGCATCTGGAGGTGTGCTGCCACCTGCTACCTCACACGAAGGGTTTGGATCTTGTGTTTCGTACACGGATCGGACTGAAATTGTCGTGTGCATAGCAAGGTTCATGTCAATAAGGCTGAGTTTGGCATCTAAGTCTAGGCAACAAATACTTTTGGGTTCCAACGGCCATCTACATGGTATTTGCTATAGGCCTACTTGCTCCGGCTGTCGAAGCCCAATAACTAGAAATGGGCTTTCTGCTCATGCAATGTCGGCCCTTTTCTAAAGAACCACAGATCCTATGATTGGCAAAAAACAAAAACACGGAGATTCTACATAAAAGTTGTTTGTATTTATTTTGAATTATTGGGTTGCAATTTTTGAAACTGCTCATGGCCAATATGAAAATCCTTGATCGCTCCATACCCACATGGATCACGGTATTTTTAAAAATTCATAAAGTGGATTTGAAATTTAAAACATATCCTAATAATTCCATGATTTATATTCTATTAACTTGCAAGATCTTGGAGCGAAAGAGCTTGTATTAGTCTGCAAAAATAATACAGATAAACCTGTCATTAACAAGAAATGAAGGTTTATCGTCCAAAGAGGATGCCATGTGGGACCCATGAGCCAGCAGCGTCCTCAACATTTCAAATGCGGTAGGATATCCAAAAAAAAGAAAGTATCCCGAAAATAGGGGTCAAAAATAAATCATAGAAAGGAAACATTTATAGTTCAGAGAGTCTGACATGTGGGACAGATCTGCCAGCAGCATCCTCATCATTTCAAAGTCGGCAGAGGATCAAAAGAAAAAAAGGCAAATAGCCAGAAATTAGGGGTCAAAAGTAAATCCAACAAAGGAAACTTTTATTCTTCATAGAAGATGACATGTGGGACCGACCTGCCAGCATCGTCCTCATCGTTTCAAAGGCCGCAGGGGATCAAAAGAAAAAGGAAAATATCCAGAAATTAGGGGTAAAAAATAAATCCAACAAAGGAAAGGTTTATTGTTCATAGAGGCTGACATGTGGGACCCATGAGCCAGCAGCCTCCTCAATTTCAAAGGCGGCATAGGATCGAAAGAAAAAGGCAAGTGACAAAAAATCAGGGGGTAAAAATCCAAGAAAAGAAACTTTATTGTACATAGAGGATGAAATGCGGGTCCCATGAGGCAGCTACTTACTCAACGTTTCAGAGGCGGCATGAGATCGAAAGAAAAAGGAAAGTGACCAAATATCAGGAGCAAAAAATAATCCAAGAAAAGAAACTTTTATTGTACATAGAGGATGACATATGAGTCCCATTTTGCAGCAGCGGTCTCAACGTTTCAAAGGCGGCATGAGATCGAAAGAAAAATGCAAGTGCCAAAACATCAGTAGCAAAAAATAATCCAAGAAAAGAAACTTTATTGTACATAGAGTATGACATGCGGGTCCCATTTTTCAGCAGTGGTCTTAACGTTTCCAAGGGGCACGGGATCGAAATAAAAAGGAAGTGACCAAATATCAGGAGCCAAAAATAATCCAAGAAAAGAAACTTTATTGTACATAGAGGATGACATGCGGGTCCCATTTTGCAGCAGCGGTCTCAACGTTTCCAAGGCGGCACGGGATCAAAAGAAAAAGGAAGTAGCCAGAAATCAGGGGTAAAAATAATTCCAAGAAAGGAAACTTTTATTCTACATAGAGGATGACTTGCGGGACCCACGAGCCAGCAGCTTCCTCAACGTTTCAGAAGCGGCATGATACTGATACGTCCCCGACGTATCCATAATTTATGTCGTTCCATGCTTGTTTTATGACAATACTTACATGTTTTGCTTGCACTTTATGATGTTTTTATGCGTTTTCGGAACTAACCTATTAACAAGATGCCACAGTGCCAGTTCCTGTTTCTGCTGTTTTTGGTTCCAGAAAGGCTGTTCGGGCAATATTCTCGGAATTCGACGAAACGAAGACCAAACCTCCTATTTTTCCCGGAAGGCTCCAGAACACCGAAGAAGAGTCGGAGAGGGGCCAGAGGGCCACCACACCATAGGGCGGCGCGGCCTGGCCTGGGCCCGCGCCGGCTGTGGTGTGGAGCCCCCAGGTGCCCCCTGCGCCGCCTCTTCGCCTATAAAATCCCTTTCGACCTAAAAACACCGTACCACTTGACGAAACTCCAGAAAGACTCCGGGCGCCGCCGCCATCGCGAAACTCCAATTCGGGGACAGAAGTCTCTGTCCCGGCACCCTGCCGGGACGGGGAAGTGCCCCGGAAGCCATCTCCATCAACGCCACCGCCTCCATCATGCTCCGTGAGTAGTTCCCCCATGGACTACGGGTTCTAGCTGTAGCTAGTTGGTATTCTCTCCCCATGTACTTCAATACAATGATCTCATGAGCTGCCTTACATGATTGAGATCCATCTGATGTAATCGGTGTTGTGTTTGTTGGGATCCGATGGATGATACATTATGATTAGTCTATCTATAAAGTTTGTGAAGTTATTGTTGCTGCAATCTTGTTATGCTTAATGCTTGTCACTAGGGCCCGAGTGGCATGATCTTAGATTTGAGCTCTATAATTATTGCTTAGATTGTATCTACAAGTTGTATGCACATGTCACTGTCCGGAACCAAAGGCCCCGAAGTGACAAAATCGGGACAACCGGAGGGGATGGCGGTGATGTGAGGGACACATGTTTTCACGGAGTGTTAATGCTTTGCTCCGGTGCTCTATTAAAAGGAGTACCTTAATATCCAGTAGATTCCCTTGAGGCCCGGCCACCGGCTGGTAGGACAATAGATGTTGTGCAAGTTTCTCATTGCGAGCACGTACGACTATTATTGGAAAACATGCCTACATGATTAATAGACTTGATATTCTGTCTTAATGCTATTTCAATCCTATCAATTGCCCGTAATTTGTTCACCCAACACTTGTTATTGGAGAGTTGCCACTAGTGTAGATAGCTGGGAACCCCGGTCCATCTTTCATCATCATATACTCGTTCTACATGTCAACTATTTTCTGGTACCATTGCTCTCATATTGCTATTACTGCTGCTGTGTTACTGTTACTACTGCTCTCATATTACTGCTACTTTCACATCACCCCTGTTACTAGTGCTTTTCCAGGTGCAGCTGAATTGACAACTCAGTTGTTAAGGCTTATAAGTATTCTTTACCTCCCCTTGTGTCGAATCAATAAATTTGGGTTTTACTTCCCTCGAAGACTGTTGCGATCCCCTATACTTGTGGGTCATCAAGACTATTTTCTGGCGCCGTTGCCGGGGAGGCATAGCTCTACTCATAAGTTCACCTGGGGAGTACACTCTACCTCTCTCTCTGCTTTTATTTTATTTTGTCTTGCTAGTTTATTTCTGTCTAGTTTTATTTTGCTTAGTTTACTTTTGTCTAGTTTATTTTGGTCTTGTTTTATTTTCCCTATATACCCTAAAATCCATAAAAATTTGAAAAACCTAAAAATTAAAAACTGCTGTTATGGGAGAACCAACAACCTACTTGGATCTTATAGAATGTTATAATAATTATAGAGAATCAAGAACTGGTAAAATAATGAGTGCTATGATAGAAAAATTGAATACAATGGCTAGAATCTTGCTTAGACGCCATGATATAAACTGTTGCTCTCAACAGGATACTAAACATCTTAAATTTCAATGTGGCTTTAGTGAGGAATTTTTAATTAAGAACTATAATCGGAATTGCTATATTCATTATGGGTTCGAAGAGGTAGAACAATTTGTCTTATTTATGGGAGCCTCCGAGATAGAATCCTTCATGGTTGAGAATTATGAAACTTGTGCTATTTGTAAGGACCTTAAAGATTATGTCTCTACTATCCTTAATTCTTGTATAGAATGCTACAGTAGGAATCCGTATATCCTTGATTATAAAGAGAGACACATTAATGCACAAGAATGCACTCACAATTTGCAGGAACCGGTGGAAGAAGAAATTGATGAACCTGAAAGCTCATTGGATGAAAAAGAGGAGGAAATTGATGAACCTGAAAGCTCATTGGATGAAAAAGAAGAGGAGAGCGACGAACAAAAGGAGGAAGAATGGATTAGCTACCCATGCCAACCTTCTAATGAGAGTAACTCTTTATCTCTTACACTATTTGATTGTCCTCCATGCTTACCGAAAGAGGTTGAATGTTATGTTCCTGTGGATTCTCTTGAAATATTTCCTATAAGTAAAACTTGTGAGAATAATTATGCTACTGTTATATATGATAATCCATGCTACTTTGATAAATCTTATGATAATGCTTTGTTTGTGCCTGATGTCGAAATGCATGGTACTAAAGAATTTTGCTTGGCAAATGTTTATGATAAAGCTCTAGATGATGGTCCTATGTTACTTGATAATATTAATTGTGCTACTAATGAAAATGGGATTGGAGAAGTATTGACTTTATTTAGGAGTCCCATATCTCTTGAGATTGATCAACTACCTTGTTATATTATTGATAAAAGTGAGTTTGAAAGTTTTAATTCCACTATTTTTGAGCTTGATAAAAATTATATGTTTGTGGATCATGAAAAGTATGCTGCATGTGATAGTTATATTGTTGAGTTTATTCATGAAGCTACTGAAAATTATTATGAGAGAGGAAAATATGGTTGTAGAAATTTGCATGGTACTAAAACACCTCTCTATATGCTTAAAATTTTGAAGTTACACTTGTTTTATCTTCTTATGCTTGTTACTTTGCTTTTCATGAACTTGTTTATTTACAAGATTCCTTTACATAGGAAGCATGTTAGACTTAAATGTGTTTTGGATTTGCTTTTTGATGCTCTCTTTTACCTCTACTCTTGTTTCTTGCGAGTGCATCATTAAAACTGCTGAGCCCATCTTAATGGCTATAAAGAAAGAACTTCTTGGGAGATAACCCATGTGTTATTTTGCTACAGTACTTGGTTTTATATTTGTGTCTTGGAATTTGTTTACTACTGTAGCAACCTCTCCTTATCTTAGTTTTGTGTTTTGTTGTGCCAAGTGAAGCCTCTAATCGAAGGTTGATACTAGATTTGGATTTCTGCGCAGAAACAGATTTCTATCTGTCACGAATCTGGGCTTATTTCTCTGTAGGAAACTCAGAAAAATCTGCCAATTTACGTGCGTGATCCTCAGATATGTACGCAACTTTCATTAGTTTTGAGTTTTCTGATTTGAGCAACGGAAGTACCATTTTAAAATTCGTCTTTACTGGCTGTTCTGTTTTGGCAGATTCTGTCTCTGTTTTTTGCATTGTCTCTTGTGGACTTTATGTGAGGCTTTCTAGACGTGGAGAGCTGTAGCTAATGTTTTATTGAGTTCTTGCAATGTGTCACTACAGGACCAAGGTGGATTCAAGTTTTTTTTGAGTACTAACCCCTCTAATGAAGTTTATGAGAAGTTTGGTGTGGAGGAAGTTTTCAAGGGTCAAGAGAGGAGGATGATATATGATCAAGAAGAGTGAAAAGTCTAAGCTTGGGGATGCCCCCGTGGTTCATCCCTGCATATTTCAAGGAGACTCAAGCGTCTAAGCTTGGGGATGCCCAAGGCATCCCCTTCTTCATCAACTTATCAGGTTTCTTCTATTGAAACTATATTTTTATTCGGTCACATCTTATGTGCTTTACTTGGAGCGTCTGTGTGTTTTTATTTTTGTTTGTGTTTGAATAAATTCGGATCCTAGCAATCCTTGTTTGGGAGAGAGACACGCTCCGCTTTTTCATATGAACACTTGTTCTTCGTTTTACTTTTAATGTTCAATGAATAAAAGTTGGAAGCTACAATATTTATCTTTATTTGGTTGGGAAAAGAAAATGCCTCATATGTCTTGGATAATTTGATACTTGGCAATTGTTTTGAGCTCTCAAGTAGATCATAAGTTTTTGCATGTAGTTTAAACCTATTAGTGGAGAACTACCGTAAAGCTTGTTAAAATTGGTTTGCATAATTGATCTCTCTTAAGGTCTAGATATTTTCTGGTAAAAGTGTTTGAGCAACAAGGAAGACAGTGTAGAGTATTATAATGCTTGCAATATGTTCTTATGTAAGTTTTGCTGTACCGGTTCATACTTGTGTTTGCTTCAAACAACCTTGCTAGCCTAAACCTTGTACGAGAGGGAATACTTCTCGTGCATCCAAAAACCTTGAGCCAAAACCTATGCCATTTGTGTCCACCATACCTACCTACTATGTGGTATTTCCTGCCATTCCAAAGTAAATTGCTTGAGTGCTACCTTTAAATAATTCAAAATGCTTCTCAATTTGTGTTAATGTTTCATAGCTCATGAGGAAGTATGTGGTGTTTAGCTTTCAACCTTGTCATTTACTTTTGACAGACTTTCACAATGGACTAGTGGCACATCCGCTTATCCAATAATTTTGCAAAAAGAGCTGGCAATGGGGTTCCCAGCCCCAATTAAT
Organism: Lolium multiflorum; assembly: GCA_030979885.1. Lineage (NCBI taxonomy): Eukaryota > Viridiplantae > Streptophyta > Magnoliopsida > Poales > Poaceae > Lolium > Lolium multiflorum. The sequence continues at coordinate 94,027,921 of CM061747.1, forward strand.
TAACTTTCATTAATAATTCTCTTCACATGTTTTGCTCTGATTCATCAGTAAGCAACTTAATTTTGCAAATAGACACTCCTCCATGGTATGTGAATGTTGGAAGGCACCCGAGGATTCGGTTAGCCATGGCTTGTGTAAGCAAAAGGTTGGGAGGAGTGTCATCCATAAATAAAGAAAAACTAAACTAAAGTACATGTGTAAACAAAAGAGAAGAGGGATGATCTACCTTGCTGGTAGAGATAACGTCCTTCATGGGAGCCGCTCTTGAAAGTCTGGTTGATGAGGTAGTTAGTGTACCCACTACCATTCGTTGACAACAACAAACACCTCTCAAAATTTTACTTTTATGCTCTCTATATGTTTTCAAAACCAAAGCTCTAGCACAAATATAGCAATCGATGCTTCCCTCGTAGAAGGGCCATTCTTTTACTTTTATGTTGAGTCAGTTACCTAATTCCTTCCACCTTAGAAGCAAACACTTGTGTCAACTGTGCATTGATTCTTACATACTTGCATATTTGCATTCATCATATTACTCTATGTTGACAATATCCATGAGATATACATGTTGAAAGTTGAAAGCAACCGCTGAAACTTATATCCTCCTTTGTGTTGCTTCGATGCCTTTACTATGAACTTATTGCTTTATGAGTTAACTCTTGTGCAAGACTTTTGATGCTTGTCTTGAAAGTACTCTCCATGAAAAGTTTTGCTATATGTTATCTATTTGTTAGCAACTATAGATCATTGCCTTGAGTCACTTCATTCATTTCATATGCTTTGTAATAGTATGATCAAGGTTATGTAAGTAGCATGTCACTACAGAAATTATTCTTTTTATCGTTTACCTGCTCGGGACGAGCAGAACTAAGCTTGGGGATGCTGATACGTCCCCGACGTATCCATAATTTCTGTCGTTCCATGCTTGTTTTATGACAATACTTACATGTTTTGCTTGCACTTTATGATGTTTTTATGCGTTTTCCGGAACTAACCTATTAACAAGATGCCACAGTGCCAGTTCCTGTTTTCTGCTGTTTTTGGTTCCAGAAAGGCTGTTCGGGCAATATTCTCGAAATTCGACGAAACGAAGACCAAACCTCCTATTTTTCCCGGAAGGCTCCAGAACACCGAAGAAGAGTCGGAGAGGGGCCAGAGGGCCACCACACCATAGGCGCGGCGCGGCCTGGCCTGGGCCCGCGCCGGCCTGTGGTGAGGTGCCCCCTGCGCCGCCTCTTCGCCTATAAAATCCCTTTCGACCTAAAAACACCGTACCACTTGACGAAACTCCAGAAAGACTCCGGGGCGCCGCCGCCATCGCGAAACTCCAATCGGGGACAGAAGTCTCTGTCCCGGCACCTGCCGGGACGGGGAAGTGCCCCCGGAAGCCATCTCCATCAACGCCACCGCCTCCATCATGCTCCGTGAGTAGTTCCCCCATGGACTACGGGTTCTAGCTGTAGCTAGTTGGTATTCTCTCCCCCATGTACTTCAATACAATGATCTCATGAGCTGCCTTACATGATTGAGATCCATCTGATGTAATCGGTGTTGTGTTTGTTGGGATCCGATGGATGATACATTATGATTAGTCTATCTATAAAGTTTGTGAAGTTATTGTTGCTGCAATCTTGTTATGCTTAATGCTTGTCACTAGGGCCCGAGTGGCATGATCTTAGATTTGAGCTCTATAATTATTGCTTAGATTGTATCTACAAGTTGTATGCACATGTCACTGTCCGGAACCAAAGGCCCCGAAGTGACAGAAATCGGGACAACCGGAGGGGATGGCGGTGATGTGAGGGACACATGTTTTCACGGAGTGTTAATGCTTTGCTCCGGTGCTCTATTAAAAGGAGTACCTTAATATCCAGTAGATTCCCTTGAGGCCCGGCTGCCACCGGCTGGTAGGACAATAGATGTTGTGCAAGTTTCTCATTGCGAGCACGTACGACTATTATTGGAAAACATGCCTACATGATTAATAGACTTGATATTCTGTCTTAATGCTATTTCAATCCTATCAATTGCCCGACTGTAATTTGTTCACCCAACACTTGTTATTGGAGAGTTGCCACTAGTGTAGATAGCTGGGAACCCCGGTCCATCTTTCATCATCATATACTCGTTCTACATGTCAACTATTTTCTGGTACCATTGCTCTCATATTGCTATTACTGCTGCTGTGTTACTGTTACTACTGCTCTCATATTACTGCTACTTTCACATCACCCCTGTTACTAGTGCTTTTCCAGGTGCAGCTGAATTGACAACTCAGTTGTTAAGGCTTATAAGTATTCTTTACCTCCCCTTGTGTCGAATCAATAAATTTGGGTTTTACTTCCCTCGAAAGTTGATTGTACATAGAGGATGACATGCGGGTCCCATTTAGCACAATGTTTCCAAGGCAGGGGGGATCAAAAGAAAATCAGAGGGTGAAAAAATCCAAGAAAAGAAAGTTTTATAGTACATAGAGGATGACATGCGGGTCCCATGAGCCAGCAACGTTTCAAAGGCATGAGATCGAAAGAAAAAGGCAAGTGACCAAATATCAGGAGCCAAAAATAATCCAAGAAAAGTAATTTTTATTGTAAATAGAGGATGACATGGGGTCCCATTTTGCCGCAGCTCAGTTTCGTCGGCATAAGATGGAAAAAAAAGGCAAGTGACAAATATCAGGAGCCAAAAATAATCCAAGAAAAGAAATTATTGTACATAGAGGATGACATGCGGGTCCCATTTAAAGCAGCGGTCTCACTCCAAAACAGGAAAGTCCTATGCTTCGCAAAAACAAAAAACAAGGAGATTCAACATATAAGTTTGTTTATTTAAAAATAAAGATTTATTTTTTCCGTTTGCAATAGCTCAGAGCGAAATACACTGTTTATTGTCTGCAAAATAATCAAGATATCACATGTTTTTGTACGGGAGGCTGACATCGGGGACCCATGAGCCAGCAGCGTCGTCAACGTTTTAAAGACGGCAGAGGATCGAAAGAAAAAATAAATCAAAAATCAGTTGGTAAAAAAATAAAAAATAAACATTTATCGTTCTGAGAGGATGACATGCGGGACCCATGAGGCAGCAGCATCCTCAACGATTCCAAGGCGGGGGATCAAAAGAAAAAATATCCAGAAATTAATTAGGGGTTCAAAATAAATCAATCAAAGGAAAGTTTTATTGTTCATAGAGGATGACATGTGGGACCAACCTGCCAACAGCGTTCTCATCGTTTCAAAGGGGGCAGGAGATCAAAAGAAAAAGGCAAGTAGCCAGAAATTAGGGGTAAAAAATAACTCCAATAAAGGAAACTTTTATTGTTCGTAGAGGATGACATGCGGGACCCATGAGCCAGCAGCTTACTTAAAGTTTCAAAGGCGGCATGAGATCGAAAGAAAAAGGCAAGTGACAAAATATCAGGAGCCAAAGATAATCCAAGAAAAGAAACTTTATTTACATAGAGGATGACATGCGGGTCCCATTTTGCAGCAGCGGTCCCAACGTTTCAAATGCGGCTTGAGATCAAAAGAAAAAGAAAGTAGCCAGAAATTAGGGGGTAAAAAAAAATCCAAGAAAATAAAGTTGATGGACATAGAGGATGACATGCGGGTCCCATGAGCTAGCAGGTTCCTCAACGTTTCAAACGTGGCATGAGATCGAAAGAAAAAGGCAAGTGACCAAATATGAGGAGCCAAAAATAATTCAAGAAAAGAAAGTTTTATAGTACATAGAGGATGACATGCGGGTCCCATGATCCAGCAGGTTCCTCAACGTTTCAAACGTGGCATGAGATCGAAAGAAAAAGGCAAGTGACCAAATATCAGGAGCCAAAAATAATTCAAGAAAGGAAACTTGATTGTACATAGAGGATGACATGCGAGTCCCATTTAGCAGCAGCGGTCTCACCGTTTGAGAGGCTGCGCGGGATCGAAAGAAAAGGCAAGTGACCAAATATCGGGAGCCAAAAATAATCCAAGAAAAGAAATTTTATTGTACATAGAGGATGACATGCGGGTCCCATTTTGCAGCAGCGGTCTCAACATTTCCAAGGCGGCACAGGACCAAAAGAAAAATGAAGTAGCCAGAAATCAGGGGGTGAAAAAATCCAAGAAAAGAAAGATTTCAATTGGGCTGCATCTGGACATCTGGGCCTTCGAACTATCTGCTGGGCCTTTTGACTCGTACAATTTCAGCCCACTCCAAAACAGGAAAGTTCGGATTTTTCTAAAAAAACAGGAAAGTCCTATGCTTCGCAAAAACACAAAACAAGGAGATTCAACATATAAGTTTGTTTATGTAAAAATAAAGATTTAATTTATCCGTTTGCAATAGCTCAGAGCGAAATAATGTTGTTTATTGTCAAAATAATCAAGATATCACATGTTTCTTGTACGGGGAGGCTGACATCGGGGACCCATGAGCCAACAGCGTCGTCAACGTTTAAAGGTAAAGAAAAAAAAACCAAAAATCTATTGGTACAAAATCCAAGAAAGGAAACATTTATTGTTCATAGAGGCTGACATGTGGGACCCGTGAGCCAGCAGCGTCCTCAATGTTTTAAAGGCGGCAGGAGATCGAAAGAAAAAATAAGCCAAAAATCATTTGGTAAACAAAATCCAAGAAAAAAACATTTACCGTTCTGAGAGGATGACATGCGGGACCCATGAGGCAGCAGCATCCTCAACGATTCCAAGGCGGCAGGGGATCAAAGGAAAAAAAAGGAAATATCCCGAAATTAATTAGGGGTTCAAAATAAATCCATCAAAGGAAACTTTTATTGTTCACAGAGGATGACATGTGGGACCGACCTGCCAACAGCGTCCTCATCGTTTCAAAGGGGGCAGGAGATCAAAAGAAAAAGGCAAATAGCCAGAAATTAGGGGTCAAAAATAACTCCAAGAAAGGAAACTTTTATTGTTCGTAGAGGATGACATGCGGGACCCATGAGCCAGCAGCTTACTCAACATTTCAAAGGCGGCATGGGATCGAAAGAAAAAGGCAAGTGACAAAATATCAGGAGCCAAAGATAATCCAAGAAAAAAACTTTATTGTACATAGAGGATGACATGCGGGTCCCAATTAGCAGCAGCGGTCTCAACGTTTCAAATGCGGCTTGAGATCAAAAGAAAAAGAAAGTTGATTGTACATAGAGGGTGACATGCGGGTCCCATGAGTCAGCAGCTTACTCAACGTTTCCAAGGCGGCAGGGGATCGAAAGGAAAAGGAAATAGCCAAAAATCAGAGGGTGAAAAAAACCCAAGAAAATAAACTTTTATAGCACATAGAGGATGACATGCGGGTTCCATGAGCCAGCAGGGTCCTCAACGTGGCATGAGATCGAAAGAAAAAGGCAAGTGACCAAATACCAGGAGCCAAAAATAATTCAAGAAAAGAAACTTGATTGTACATAGAGGATGACATGCGGGTCCCAATTAGCAGCAGTATCACCGTTTGAGAAGCGGCAGGGGATCGAAAGAAAAGGCAAGTGACCAAATATGAGGTGCCAAAAAATCCAAGAAAAGAAAGTTTTATAGTACATAGAGGATGACATGTGGGTCCCATGAGCAGCAGGGTCCTCAACGTGGCATGAGATCGAAAGAAAATGCAAGTGACCAAATATCAGGAGCCAAAAATAATTCAAGAAAAGAACTTGATTGTACATAGAGGATGACATGCGGGTCCCATTTAGCAGCAGCGGTATCACCGTTTGAGAGGCGGCAGGGGATTGAAAGAAAAAGGCAAGTGACCAAATATGAGGTGCCAAAAAATCCATGAAAAGAAAGTTTTATAGTACATAGAGGATGACATGCGGGTCCCATGAGCCTGCAGGGTCCTCAACGTGGCATGAGATCGAAAGAAAAATGCAAGTGACCAAATATCAGGAGCCAAAAATAATTCAAGAAAATAAACTTGATTGTACATAGAGGATGACATGCGGGCCCCATTTAGCAGCAGCGGTATCACCGTTTGAGAGGCTGCAGGATAGAAAGAAAAAGGCAAGTGACCAAATATGAGGTTCCAAAAAAAACCCAAGAAAAGAAAGTTTTATAGTACATAGAGGATGACATGCGGGTCCCATTTAGCAGCAGCGGCATCACCGTTTGAGAGGCGGCAGGGGATCAAAAGAAAAAGGCAAGTGACCAAATATGAGGTGCCAAAAAAACTCCAAGAAAAGAAAGTTGATTGCTCATAGAGGATGACATGCGGGTCCCATTTAGCTGCAGCGGTCTCAACGTTTCCAAGGCGGCAAGGGATCAAAAGAAAAAGGAAGTAGCCAGAAATCAGGGGGTCAAAAAATCCAAGAAAAGAAAGAAATTTGGTTCATAGAGGATGACAAGCGGGACCCATGATCCTGCATCGTAAACGGCTCGATCGGAGAGCGTTGAACGAGATGGCGCGATCGAGAAAAAAACAATGCTAGAGAGGCTGCCATCTGGGCCCTACATCCCTGGGCGGTGCGGATTTGCGTTGACTCGGCCGGCCCCGAGAATTCGCGATGCACCACGTCCCGGGCCACCATACGCGACGTTTTGGCCGCTTTCGTCGGGCTAGGTGGCCTCAAAAACGAGAAAAAAAGTTTTGACATGAACCACGGAGGGACCAAAAATCGTCGGCCATGGTGCACCAGCAACCACGGCGCGACTTCAACTTCGTCGGCCATGGCAACTTTTCTTGTAGTGTTGCCACCTGCGGTTGCTAACCTTTTGCAGGAATTCATTGATGTGTTCCCACAAGATGTTCCACCTGGACTACCACCTATCCGTGGGATAGAACACCAGATTGACTTGATTCCAGGTGCTTCGCTGCCCAACCGTGCGCCATATCGTACCAATCCTGAAGAGACCAAAGAGATTCAGCGACAAATTCAGGTTCTACAAGATAAAGGTTACATTCGTGAGTCTCTTAGTCCATGTGCTGTTCCTATTATCTTGGTACCTAAGAAAGATGGTTCTTCACGCATGTGTACTGATTGTAGAGCTATTAATAATATTACCATTCGATACCGTCATCCTATACCTCGTTTAGATGATATGCTTGATGAATTGAGTGGTTCTATTATGTTCTCTAAAGTTGATTTGCGTAGTGGTTACCACCAGATTCGTATGCAATTAGGAGATGAATGGAAAACATCGTTTAAAACTAAGTTCGGTTTATATGAGTGGTTAGTAATGCCGTTTGGTTTAACTAATGCACCTAGTACTTTCATGAGACTGATGAACGGAGTTTTACGTGCTTTTATTGGATGTTTTGTGGTGGTATACTTTGATGATATTCTGATTTATAGCAAATCTTTGGAGGATCATTTGGATCATTTACGTGTTGTTTTCAATGCTTTACGTGATGCACGTTTGTATGGTAATCTTGAGAAGTGCACCTTTTGCACCAATCGAGTTGCGTTTCTTGGCTATGTTGTTACTGCGCAGGGTATTGAAGTTGATCCAGCCAAGATTGAGGCGATTGAGAGTTGGCCGCAGCCAAAGACGGTCACGCAAGTGAGGAGTTTTCTTGGCCTCGCTGGTTTCTATAGGCGCTTTGTGAAAGATTTTGGATCCATTGTTGCGCCGCTGAATGAGCTTACAAAGAAGGATGTGCCCTTTGTGTGGGGCGATGCACAACAAGAAGCCTTCGTGATATTGAAAGATAAGTTAACACATGCTCCATTACTCCAACTTCCTGATTTCAATAAGACTTTTGAGCTTGAATGTGATGCTAGTGGAATTGGTTTGGGAGGTGTGTTATTACAAGAGGGCAAACCTGTTGCATATTTTAGTGAGAAATTGAGTGGGCCTAGTCTGAACTATTCTACTTATGATAAAGAATTATATGCGCTGGTTCGGACATTAGAAACTTGGCAACATTATTTATGGCCTAAAGAATTTGTTATACATTCTGATCATGAATCTTTGAAGCATATTCGTAGTCAAGCTAAGTTGAATCGTCGCCATGCAAAGTGGGTAGAATTTATTGAGTCTTTTCCTTATGTTATCAAACACAAAAAGGGTAAAGATAATGTTATTGCTGATGCTTTGTCGCGCCGTTATACTATGCTATCTCAACTTGACTTCAAGATTTTTGGATTAGAAACTATAAAGGAACAATATTTGCATGATGCTGATTTTAAAGATGTGTTGCTGAATTGTAAAGATGGTAGAACATGGAACAAATTCGTCCTCAATGATGGATTTGTGTTCCGTGCTAACAAGCTATGCATCCCAGATAGTTCCGTTCGTCTTTTGTTGTTGCAGGAGGCGCATGGAGGAGGATTGATGGGTCACTTTGGTGTGAAGAAGACGGAGGATGTACTTGCTGCACACTTCTTTTGGCCACGTATGCGTCGAGATGTTGAGAGATTTGTGGCACGCTGCACTACATGTCAAAAAGCTAAGTCTCGACTTAATCCACATGGTTTATATATGCCTCTTCCTGTTCCTAGTGTACCTTGGGAGGATATTTCTATGGATTTCGTTTTGGGATTGCCTCGTACACAGAAGGGGAGGGATAGTATCTTTGTTGTTGTGGATCGGTTTTCTAAGATGGCACACTTTATTCCATGTCACAAGACTGATGATGCTACACATGTTGCTGATTTGTTCTTTCGTGAAATTGTTCGTTTACATGGTGTGCCAAATACTATTGTTTCTGATCGTGATACTAAGTTTCTTAGCCATTTTTGGAGATGTTTATGGGCTAAGTTGGGGACTAAATTGCTGTTTAGTACTACATGTCATCCCCAAACTGATGGACAAACTGAAGTAGTAAATAGAACATTGTCTACTATGCTGCGGGCTGTTTTGAAGAAGAACTTAAAATTGTGGGAAGAGTGTTTGCCTCATATTGAATTTGCTTACAATCGTTCGCTGCATTCTACTACTAAGATGTGCCCTTTTGAGATTGTGTATGGTTTTGTTCCACGTGCACCTATTGATTTATTGCCTTTACCATCTTCGGTGCAAAATAATTTGGATGCTACACAACGAGCTGAATTGATATTAAAATTGCATGAGACTACTAAAGACAACATAGAACACATGAATGCTAAGTATAAAATTGCTGGGGATAGAGGAAGAAAGCATGTTGTGTTTGATGTTGGTGATCTTGTTTGGTTGCATTTGCGCAAAGATCGTTTTCCTGCATTGCGCAAGTCTAAGCTCATGCCACGTGCCGCTGGTCCTTTTAAGGTGTTAGAGAAAATCTTATATTTACTAATTGGAGACTCCCAATAAGCTCTCACGTTAATCCTAGAGATTAGCAATTGATCTCCGTTAGATGAAGTAATGCTTGATTTTCTGCCATTGGATGATCTCCGTCCGCCGACTTCCACCCCGCGAGCGTTTCTCCTCTACTTCCATCCAATACCGTAATAGAAAAAAAAAATCTGAACATGGCCTCCAGTCTAATCTCGCGATGGCGAGTAATCCGGCGGCCGTACAGCCTGCGTGCACCCGGTCGATGATGCGTTCGTTTTCCGATCCGGTTCTCACGCGCCTCTGCATGTAGTACGAGGAGCAGTCCAAAGGTTCAGATCGAGGAATCATGGTTGGTTGCTTGGCCTAGCGGCGGCCACTATGGTCTGAATCTCAGCAGATTAATCTCCATGCATGGTAGGTTGATTAGTGTCGTCGGCATGCAATGCATGGCTGCATGATCACGTTTGACAACTAATTACCGCAAAAGAGGATGTGATTCAATCTAACCTGTCAGCTCTCTTCTATCATGTTCAACTTCAACATTGATTTTTTTATCTCATCATCTTGGATTAATCTAAGGTTTATTTTAATCCAGCATATGAACTTATTACACGACGTTTGATTTAGCAGGAGAAAGATATACATACAGCAACTACTGTTAGGAGCAGATGATCGACCTCCGACGACGGCAACACTGCCGACCTAGCACAGTGGTGACTTTTGGCACAGGCGCGAGACTACTCGATTTTTTCTTTGGTGTTAATCGGAAAAAAAGAGTGACAACATACATACACAAAACCTGTCCGATATTGGATTAATCTAAGGTTTATTTTAATTCAGCATATGAACTTATTACATGACATTTGATTTAGCAGGAAAAAGATATACATACAGTTAGGAGCAGATCGACCTCCGACGGCGGCAACACTGCCGACCTAGCACAGTGGTGACTTTTGGCACAGGCGCGAGACTACTCGATTTTTCTCGCCGGAGGTACTGAATGTTACCTTTTAAATCATAGAACTATATTTCCATAATGCTTTAAATTTTAGACCTACATCTTATTATGACTTCGGCCCGTAATGCGATATGAAGTTTTCATTTATGTTTCGTACTTGTATGTCTTACTACACTACTATTGACACCCTTGAATTTTGGTGTTATTGGAAAAAAAGAGTGACAACATACATACACAAAACATGTCCGATCTTGGATTAATCTAAGGTTTATTTTAATCCAGCATATGAACTTATTACATGATGTTTAATTTAGCAGGAGAAAGATATACATACAACAACTACTGTTAGGAGCAGATCGACCTCCGTCGGCGGCAACACTGCAGACCTAGCACAGTGGTGACTTTTGGCATAGGCGCGAGACTACTCGATTTTTTTTCGGCGGAGGTACTGAATATTACCTTTTAAATCATAGAATTAGATTCCATAATGCTCTAAATTTTAGACCTACATCTTATTATGACTTCGGCCCGTAATGCGATATGAACTTTTCATTTATGTTTCGTACGTGTATGTCTTACTACACTACTATTGACACCCTTGAATTTTGGTGTTAATCGGAAAAAAAGAGTGACAACATACATACACAAAATCTGTCCGATCTTGGATTAATCTACGCTGCTTTCCGTCCAAAAAGAATATTCCCGTCGCCATCGTGGCTTCTTCCGCCAATCGCCTCCAGCCGCCGCCTCTACTCTGTGTCGTGCGCCTCTCCGGCCCCTCGATCCCTACTCTATGTCGCCAAATCGCCTTCAGCGTATGGCCGTACCAGTCCGGCGTTTCCTACTCTCCTGTCCCAGATGCTCTCTGCTGCCAGTTCGCTAGAATCCTCGATGGGGCACTGCGTGCAGACGATTCCATGAAGGTTTCAGGTTTTTCCGTCCACAATCTTCCATCCACTCTCTAGCAGCGTTACTGCACTCTGCAGGTAATCTGGTACATATAAGTTATCCACGAGGCCCTCTCCTTGAACGAGCGTGAGCCAGTGTCCATGATGGCTCTCATATCATCAGGTTGAATTTCTGTACATCCACTAGCTGCCCAGATACTTGGCATCCTCGATCATTCGTACAAAGCATGTAGACGTTATTTCAATGTGAGTTACCAACGCAAAAATTATTATAGAGTTTAATCAATGTGGATCTATCAATATTTTTGATTGGAAGTCCAAGGATTGATACCAATCTAATTAGTAGTTCGATGCATAGACGTATGAACTGAAATAATAACCGTTCATGATTTTGCATTCTAAACGTGCTGAGCTAAGTTAATCCCCAGATTGTAGTGTTCTTAATCCAATAATGAGTCATATCCATCACGGGATGTGAAAACGAAGTACAAAGTAAAGAAGGAGCCTTGGTGGCAAATACACAGGGCGGCCAATTGGTTGACCGCTACATTTTTCCGTAAATTCTCATGCATATTGTCTCCGTTCTTTGTTTATTTTTCTCCCTGCAAGGTGAATTGTCACTCTGCCATGCGAATTTGATCATATGTATAAATGAAAACCTAAAAAAATGATTTGCTTAATTTCTACAAACAAAAAACATTTTACCCTTTGGTCAAAGTAAGCAATATTTTACTGCTATTCTTTGTTGAACTAACAATGATTAGATGATAATTTGGAACAATGCGAAAGTTGGATCTTAACTCTTCAGCAATCTTTAGGTTTTCATGTCTGCATTGACCTAAGGTGTAACCACCGAGGTCTGTATCCCACAGGCGAGTCCTCCAGCGGACCATAGCGACTTTGTTCCGCTGACCTAGGCCTCCTCTCTCCGTGTGATCCATGACTTGAAATGTCAGGATCCAATCCAGCTTCCCGTAATCCCGTTCTGTCTCCAACCTTTGAATCCCCTGTTTTACGTTTAAACAATCAGTGAATTAGTTGGCCAGTCAATTGATGGTAGATGCAGCAGACCAGGTTGTGTATGGATCACAATTTGAGGCAGACTAAGCTGCCGCAATGGTTTGCGAGGTGGAGTTGGCGAACTGCACATGTGCCTAGCCAGGTAAGTCCATGCACTTAATTTTCATGCTCTATTTTACAGACAGATCCCTGCGAATTGTCTTATTCATGATGTATAAACAAAACACAAATTCAGTTATGTACGTGTTTCAGTTTTGAGACAAAGAAGACATCAACGTTTGCCTGACCTTTGCCTCATATGAACTCTGTCTGGTGCGGAATTATTTGTTACAGAGAAATTTGTGTTTCCAAGTCAAAATCATCACATATGTCCATTATATACCTAACAAAAATTCATATTTTTCAGCTCCATTCTATCGCAAACCAGGCTGAGAAAGGCATGAAGGTCTCCTTTCTGTGCTATTAAGGGGTTGCATCTCGGATATAATAATCCAACTTTTATTTTATTGAGGTTGGGAACTTGCTGAAGACTTTAACATTTGTATTCAACTCACGGAGCCATGTGAGTATGACCTTTTTTGCAAACATAAGGTGGAGGTACTTTTTTCTGCTGTAATCATATGTTGTTACTAAGTGTATGTCTCGCGCCAATTCAGATTTCTACGCAATTATTTACCCGAGGCTTCTTATTTCATATTTTATGTGAACATACTATTGGTAGTTATTTTGTGAGAACAAATGGATTATACACCGTAGAAATTCCCATGCAAAGAAATAAACTCTTAGACGAAGACTTAAGTTAAAACATGCATTTAAGTAGAATTGTAGTTGCATGCATAAGCTCCGGTGAATGAACAGAAAGGGTGTGCCAAACTTTCAACAAATGGTGATTACCAATTATATTAATAAATAACTTAAGAGACCTTGAAATTTGAGAAAAACTATGTAGCCCCGTGCGATGCACGGGTTGATGACTAGTAAATGATAATGCATATAAACTTGAGCTTCCTGCAGAATTGGGTCCGGTTAGTCCTACATTTAACATTGCAGATTTGAAGCCTTACTTTGGTGAAGAAGATGAGATCGCGTCGAGGACGACTTCAATTCAAGAAGGGGAGCATGATGAGGACATCCCATCTATTGATACAACCGTTGTACCTACAGCCACACAAATACAAGGACCAATCACTCGAGCTCGTGCCAAACAACTTAACTATCAGGTACTTTCGTTTCTTGGAACTATTCCTCACATACATGAGAATATGATGCTGCCTAAATCAGATGTGTTTGTTACTCTTAGGAATGATGGACCTAGCATGGATGAGAGGGACAAGCATTGGAGCATGATCACACATGGAGGAGATGGCAGCAAACATGTGAGGATTGAAGAAGACGCTGCGAGTGGAGATTTCAGAACTTTGAAGCCACCATAATTGGAGATGAAGACATGGACGAAATATAGAGTTCTCCACTTCATAATTTCGTCCACATGAGTCCATGGTGCTGCGACACCATTAGTTTTGGGCCAGGCCCATGTAATTTTCGCAGGATTTAAGTCAGCCACTTTTTAGAGTCCGTATTGAAGGGGGAAAGGCCTTCTAGGGTTTGGTTCGGCCACCATATGCATGGCTGGCCGAAACCCCACCTTTTCCTCCTTTAAATACCCCCATAGCCGTCACGTTTAGACTCGGATTTTGATTAGATTAAAAGTTAGCCATTGCTGCAACTCTCGTGTACTTCTTTTGAGGCCAACGCCCAGAACAAGACCGACTATTCGGAATCCCACCTTTTCAATAAAGCTTTCATCTATATCCGCAATAATTCTGATTGCATTATTAGTTCTTACTTGTTCTCGATTTCAGGTAGGAATTAAGACCCTCGCTGGTCAGGCTGATCGTGCATCCGCAAGATCAGTAACTCCCGGAGATTGTCCTAGCGATTGCATTGGCGCACGAGCTTTGCACGTGTAGTCGGATCGTCAAGCACGAACTCCACCAACAAATCGACGCTATCATACTCTCATCGAAAGATCGGACACCTTTGCCCTATCACTTTCCCTGATGGAAAAGAGGATCCTATCAGAGGTAGGAGGCTCCATCTTGCCCCTCATATCAGCGGTGATAACCCACTGAAGTTCCCCTCTGGGCTGGTCGTTGACTTCAGTTCCGAAGAACTCCGGATGCGGGCGATCAAGAAGGTCAGACAAAGCGTCCAAGTCCCTCTCGAAAACTAAGCTCCCACCATTGCCCAACTGGTAAAACTTGGTGTTGGCTTGTTCCATCTGAAAGTGAATTGGATGAGTAAGTTAGAGAAGTGAACAAGTGTGGCAAAATTTTATGTAGATTTTTAAGGAAGAGCATGACTTATCATTTTGAAAAGATCTCAAGGAAAAGAGAGTGAATAATTTTTCAGAAATATTCACTTCATTTGTTTTTGAAACTAAGTTTTTCAGAACGTCCATTCTAACTAGGGTCTCCTAAGGTCAAACAATGGCTTTGATACCAACTTGTCAACACCCGGATTTTTAAGTCCAGATGCCTATTATGCCATACATCGCAATCCCAGGAAGATTGTTGTTGCGAGACATAACAGTTGATATCATAAGTCATCATTCATTACAAACCATAGTCGTCTTACAAAAGTAGATCACATGATCCAATATTACAATAATAGTTGATCTATTGATCAACGAACATCACAAATAGCGGAAGCGAAGTAGTAGTGGACTATCTATTCCACAGGCCAACGCTTGACGTCAAAAGATACTCCTAGTTGTCGTAGACGTCCTGCTAGCCGTCATCTTGGTATTGCTGCTCCTCTTCATAGTCTGGCCATTGGAATAGCCAGGGACACAGCCGTGAGTACTTTTAAAGTACTCGCAAACTAATACTAGTGTAAGTATTCTTAATTTTAGTAAGGGGTGCTAAGCTTTAGGTTTAATTGCATAAAGCCAATTTCAGTTCATAAGCATTTAATAAAAGACTCTTCATTTGATAACTAACTCGAGTGGGAACATTAGTGTCATTCCCACAACTCAGTTGTGATTCAAGTCAAGTCACCATTTCAATTCATCATTCCTTTTTAAGAAAACATCTGACAACGGAACAGTATGGCCTTTCCAATCGTCCATAACCGTGGACACGGCTATTCGAATAGGTTTACACTCTGCAGAGGTTGTACACTTGTGCCACAACTTTTGATTACATCCGTCAGGGATAACCCTGAATAATCATAACTCAGTATGCGGATCATCAACCATAACCTTTCACTTACATACCCTAGTATAGGCACCTCTCCCCATGAGCTTGGCCTCCCAGTGAAGACAAACCGTCAACCTGGGAACTGCACAGGGCTTGGGCCGGACATTCACCTCATTTCACGTTATTTCACATCATTTCACTTTCAACGGAGGCAGCCTTGGCATAACCCCTATGACGCTTGTTTAGAGGGAACCCATACTAAGCTGCATAAACTTCCAGTTAAGCCCTACCCATAATCAGGTATTGTGGGGGTATGATACGTCTCAAACGTATCTATAATTTCTGATGTTCCATGCTAGTTTTATGACAATACCTACATGTTTTGTTCACACTTTATATCGTTTTGATGCGTTTTCCGGAACTAACCTATTGACGTGATGCCGAAGTGCCAGTCCTGTTTTCTGCTGTTTTTGGTTTCAGAAATCCTAGTAAGGAAATATTCTCGGAATTGGACGAAATCAACGCCCAGCATCTTATAATTCCACGAAGCTTCCAGAACACCTGAGAGGGACCAGAGGGGAGGCCCAGGGGCCCCACACAACATGGCGGCGCGGCCAGAGGGGGGCCTGTTGTGTGGCGGCTCCGTAACCCCTCCGACTCCGCCTCTTCGCCTATTTAAGCCTCCCTGACCTAAAACCTCGATACGGAAAAACCACGATACGAGAAAAGTTCCAGAGCCGCCGTCATCGCGAAACTCCAATTCGGGGGACAGAAGTCTCTGTTCCGGCACGCCGCCGGGACGGGGAATTGCCCCCGGAAGGCTTCTCCATCGACACCACCGCCATCTTCATCAACGCTGCTTCTCCCATGATGAGGAGGGAGTAGTTCTCCCTCGAGGCTAAGGGCTGTACCGGTAGCTATGTGGTTAATCTCTCTCTCTGTACTCCAATACAATGATCTCATGAATTGCTTTGCATGATTGAGATCCATATGATGAGCTTTGTATCGCTATTAGTCTATGTGCTACTCATGTGATGTTATTAAAGTAGTATATTCCTCCTGCATGGTGTAATGGTGACAGTGTGTGCATCGTGTGGTTCTTGTCGTAGGCTATGATCATAATCTCTTGTAGGTTATGGAGTTAATTATTACTATGATAGTATTGATGTGATCTATCCCCCCTTCATAGTGTAATGGTGACAGTGTGTATGCTATGTTAGTACTCGGGCTATTTTGCAAAGATCTATTATGCTCTAAGGTTACTTAAATATGAATGCTGAATGTTGTGGCGCTTGTTAACTCCGGCTTGAGGGAGCTCTTGTAGCCCTACACAATGAATGGTGTTTGTCATCCAACAAAAGAGTGTATGTAGCACAAGTGAGGAGAAGTTATTAATTTATTATGTGATCAATGTTGAGAGTCCACTAGTGAAAGTATGATCCCTAGGCCTTGTTTCCAATAGCAAACACCGCTTACTTACTGTTCTACTGCATGTTTACTTGCTGCCATATTTATTTTAGATTGTTATTACCACTCATATTCATCTATACCACATGTGTTTTACTATCTCTTCGCCGAACTAGTGCGCCTTGATGACCCACAAGTATAGGGGATCGCAACAGTCTTCGAGGGAAGTATTACCCAATTTATTGATTCGACACAAGGGGAGACAAAGAATACTTGTAAGCCTTAACAGCGGAGTTGTCAATTCAGCTGCACCTGGAAACAGACTTGCTCGCAAGAGTTTATCAGTAGTAACAGTTTTATGGCAGTAGGAATAGTGAAATAACAGCAGCGGTGAAATAAAGACAGCAGTAGTGATTATAGTAAACAGCAGGATTAAAATATTGTAGGCACAGGGACGGATTAACGGGCGTTGCATGGATGAGAGAAACTCATATAACAATCAAAGCATGGGCATTTGCAGATAATAATAAAACGGTATCCAAGTACTAATCAATCAATAGGCATGTGTTCCATATATAGTCGTACGTGCTCGCAATGAGAAACTTGCACAACATCTTTTGTCCTACCAGCCGGTGGCAGCCGGGCCTCTAGGGAAACTACTGGAAATTAAGGTACTCCTTTTAATAGAGTACCGGAGCAAAGCATTAACACTCCATGAACACATGTGATCCTCACATCACTACCATTCCCTCCGGTTGTCCCGATTTCTGTCACTTCGGGGCCATTGGTTCCGGACAGCGACATGTGTATACAACTTGCAGGTAAGATCATAAACAACGAATATCTTCATGAATCAATAACATGTTCAGATCTGAGATCATGGCACTCGGGCCCTAGTGACAAGCATTAAGCATAACAAGTTGCAACAATATCATAAAAGTAACATCTACGGATACTAGGCACTATGCCCTAACAATCTTATGACTATTACATGACCAATCTCATCCAATCCCTACCATCCCCTTCAGCCTACAGCGGGGGAATTACTCACACATGGATGGGGGAAACATGGCTGGTCGATGGAGAGGCGTTGGCGGTGATGGCGGTGAAGATCTCCTCCAATTCCCCGTCCCGGCGGAGTGCTAGAACGGAGACTTCTGGCTCCCGCGACGGAGTTTCGCGATGTGGCGGCTCTCTGGAGGGTTTCTGGCGACTTCGACTTCTCTCCGTGCGTTTTTAGGTCGAGGCCGATAAGTAGTCCGAAGGAGGGCGTCGGAGGCCGACCGAGGGGGCCACACCATAGGGCCGCGCGGCCCCGGCATGGTGTGGGGCCCTCGGGCCTCCACCTTACTTGTCCTTCTGGCTCCGTCATATTCTGGGAAAATAGGGCCTTCTGCATAAATTCCGAGGATTTTCCCGAAAGTTGGATTTCTGCACAAAAACGAGACACCAGAGCAATTCTGCTGAAAACAGCGTTAGTTCGTGTTAGTTGTATCCAAAATACACAAATTAGAGGCAAAACAATAGCAAAAGTGTTCGGGAAAGTAGATACGTTTTGGACGTATCAACTCCCCCAAGCTTAGCTTATTGCTTGTCCTCAAGCAATTCAGTTAACAACTGAGCGATAAAAGAACTTTCACGAACACATTTGCTCATATGATGTATATATTCTCATGCTATGGCTAATACTTAAGCAGTTTATAATGAGATACATGCAAATAAGATCATCCAACAGCTATGTCAATCATGGAGAGGTACCAACAATTAATAATAAGCATCATGAATCATGTATATAAGCAGAATTGCAATGTTCATAAGAGAATATGATAAAGTGGTATCTCGCTTGCCCGTATTTGATCGGCAAAACATAAATGCCCAGGCACCTCTGGAGTTCATAGAAAGACTAGAAGTAGTGATTGTCAAAGATAAAAGCATCAAAGTTATACCACAATCAATCATATTTTGAGACAAGCATATTATACTAAGAATGACAGTTGTGCTCTCAAGATAGTGCTCAAAGAAAGAATGGAGACACAACATAAAAGTAAAAGATTGACCCTTCGCAGAGGGAAGCAGGGATTAACATGCGCTAGAGCTTTTCATTTGTAAAACAGGAGTAAAATTATTTTGAGAGGTGTTTGTTGTTGTCAACGAATGGTAATGGGTACACTAACTACCTCATCAACCGGACTCCCAAGAGCGGCTCCCATGAATTATTTGTATGTTTATGTGGCACTCCTTCCAACCTTTCTTACACAAACCATGGCTAACCGAATCCTCGGGTGCCTGCCAACAATCACATACCATGAAGGAGTGCCTTTTTATTTAAGTTTTATTATGATGATGACACTCCCCCAACCTTTGCTTACACAAGCCATGGCTAACCGAATCCTTCGGGTGCCGTCCAACAATCACAAACCATGGAGGAGTGTCTATTTAAGTTAATTAATTTGGGACTGGGAATCCCATTGCCAGCTCTTTTTGCAAAATTATTGGATAAGCGGATGTGCCACTAGTCCATATGAGAGTCCGTCAAAAGTAAATGACAAGGTTGAAAGCTAAACACCACATACTTCCTCATGAGCTATGAAACATTAACACAAATTGAGAAACATTTTGAAGGTTTTAAAGGTAGCGCATGAGAATTTACTTGGAATGGTTTGAAATGCCATGCATAGGTATTTATGGTGGACACTTTGGAACAACTTGGTTTTCATGTGTTTGGAAGCACGAGCAGCGATCCCGCTCAGTACAAGTGAAGGCTAGCAAAAGACTAGGGAGCGACAAATCAAGAGAGCAGTAACTGTCATAATCATGCTTGCGGCAAAATAAATTAATGGAGGCATAAAAGTGATACAAGAACTCTGAAGCAATATAAATCATCGAGGCTTAATTGACTTTTTGTTCAGTCATATGCATGCGTGAGCATGTGCCAAGTCGATATAAATGAATTATTCAGAGGAGGATACCACAATGCCATACTTACTTATGAATAAAACAATGCAAGCGAACATCCATGACATGCTACTCATATTAATAAATTGGAGCTAAACATGAGAGATCATGAACTACTAGACTTTCTCAAATAACATATACCTCACATGAACCAAATAAGCATGCTCACATGGATGAGTATATGTACAAAAATGAAAACAAATAGAGTTCATACCAGCCTCTCACCACAATCAGATTGTCGTAGATCGTCATTATTGCCTTTCACTTGTGTAGCTTGGATAATATGAAATGAAAACCACGCTCCAGCCACCGAAGACCATTGAACTCATGATGAACTTTACAAACCAAAGAAGAACAGCAAATATTTTTGGTGTTTTCGAATTAGAAACAAGAACAAAAGAAACAAGAAAACAAAGCAAAATCTTTTTGGGTTTTCTCATAACAAACCAATGATAGCAAATAAAGTAAACTAAGAGCAAAGAACCAAATAAACAAATGGTGAAGAGAAACAACAGAAATATTTTTGGTCTTTTGTGTTTTAGGAAAGAAACAAAGCGAAAACAAAAGAATGCAAACTAACAGAAACACAGAAAAGCAGGATGACAGAAATCTGCCAAATCCTGACAGCAGTACAGAAATCGAAATTAACAAAAATCTTCCATTGCTCAGACCAAAAAGTGTTCAACTAATGAAAGTTAGATAACAACCTGGGGCACATGCTCAAAAATTGGCAACTCAAAATAACGTTCTGGCTGTGCGTACGAATTTTTTTGGTAACAGCCCAGAATCTGTTTTTGGACAGCACTTCCCCAAATATCATCTCCTTCTCATTAGAAAACCACTCTAAGAAACTAAACAAGTATGTACAAGTATCCAGCAACCATAATATGCAAAGAATGAGTGATGCCGGTATACCTCCCCCCAAGCTTAGGCTTTTGGCCTAAGTGGAGTTCATTCCCACGGTCCCCATGAAGTGGTGTCTCCGTAATACGACGAAGAACGACCCGGTTCCAGGTATGTGCTGGAGGAAACATCGGGGTATGTGACGGTGCAGTCGTAGGAGGGCTCGGCGTTCTCGGAGTCATGTTGCTGGTGGAATTCTTGTATCTTCATATGTTCCTCCACCTCCTCCTTAGTGAGCGACCATGATTGCCTGTCAATATTGAACAAACCTGGCTGGGGAAGAGGGATTTCCTTCTCATTCCCGTCAGCAAACAACATTCTATAGACCATATTATCTATAGTGGAATCAGTAGTAACAAAATGATGACTCTTCATAGCAGCAATATCTAGTCTCCTAGGGGTTAATGGCACATCATTAGAATCAAGAGGAAGTCTTAAATGTGTTAAAATGCGCAGTGCAATAGTTCCTCCAAAAATAGGCCCCCTGCTAGACAGGCGGCGAGCAATAAGAGAACCAAGATGATAAGATGTCTGTCCAGTAAGTGCAGCATTCAAGAAAGCAAGATGATAGCTAGAGATATTGCTAGTATTTTCCCTACCAAGAATGCTAGTAGCAATGTAATATGCAAAATATTTAATGGCGGGGAGTTGAATGTTTCTTATCTTCCCGCGCTGAATGGTGCGGCAATCATCTTCGGTGATCCCTCGATAGAGCTCCAACAGGTCCCGGGGGTTGTCATCAATCCTCCTTGCTGTACCTACAGGGGCAATATCCAATGCACGACAAAATTCTTCCAATTCCATAGTAACAGGATTATCATAGATCTTGAATGCAACTGTCGGCTCATATTGCGTGTTGTGGAACTTGAAGCTCTCAACGAAAATTTTGGTGAGCATGTAGTATTGCTCCCTTTCATCTCCCACGTAGGTGGCTAAGCCCGCCCTGTTGACAAGGGTGAAGAAATCATCCAATATCCCTGCATTTGTCAGAAAATCATAACATGGGAAGGATGAAGCATTAGGAGCCCCATTGTCCTCCTCGGGCGCGAAGCTAGGCGCGATGATATCCTCATTGTAGGATCGCCTAATCTGAGTGGATGCCCTCGAGGGCCTACCGGTGCTGGTTGTTCCTTTCTTGAACAATTCTCCAAATTTGAATTTCTTCATCTTCCTCTTCTGAAATTTTCAACAACCATTATAAAATTTGATTTCAAGGTATATAATTGAGGGGAACTACTATAGGAACTTGCTAGAGTACTAAACATGCATCAAAACTAGTTTCTACCACTTAGAACAAGCATGCAAGCTCACTAAACATGTTATCTACAGCAGCAAAATATTCAAGATATACTCAACCAAACAAAATTCTAATTGGACAATCAAAGGAGTCACATACCAAGGAGCAAATGTGCCAAATTTCAGACAGAAATCTGGGCTGAGCAAGGAGATCGAGAAATCGCGAGTTCTTGAGCAGAAACACGAGTGAGAGGAACTTGGTACGAGTTTTTTCGGGAGAGAGAAGATGCTGGGAGGAAGAGATGAAGTAGTGGGGCAAGGAGGGGCCCACACCACAGGGTGGCGCGCCCACCTCCTTGGCCGCGCCGGCCTGTGGTGTGGCACCCTGTGGTGCCCCACAGGTCATCCTCTGGTACTCCCAGGTGCCTCGTCGAAAAATAGGACCAACGGTGTAATTTTTGTAATTTTTAGAGAACTTCGAAAAATGCACATTTCTGGGTGTTAAATTAATTATTACTGCGCAGGAAAATGATTTCCAAAATCTTAAACAACTAAAGCATATTGCAAAACAAAAAGTGCTACAGCAAGTAAGATGAGTGGAGGGAGAAAGAAAGAAAGAAATGTTGTTTAGCTCTCTTATGCATTAAAATATACTTGTTAACAAGGTTGATCAAGTCTTGCTACCAAATAAATTTTATATGACATAAGAAGAAATAAACCTCAAATCAATCATGTTACCTTATATTGAATTGATATGGATCCAATCACAAGAGTTCGATATTCTTCTTTAGGCTCATATATAGGACAATCAATGGTTCCCACTTTGATAGTTTTCACATTAAAAATTGTATTAACTCCACATACTTTATCAATCCTCTTGGGAAAATAGACAGTGTGTTCCTTATCATCAACATTGAAAGTAACCATGCCTTTATTGCAATCAATAACAGCCCCTGCAGTATTAAGAAAGGGTCTTCCAAGAATAATGGACATATTATCATCTTCAGGCATTTCCAACACAACAAAATCAGTTAATATCAAGCAATGCTGAGTAACTTGAACAGGAACATTTTCACATACACCAACAGGAATAGCAGTAGATTTATCAGCCATTTGCAAAGATATATCAGTTGGTATCAACTTATCTAAATCAAGTCTCTTATAAAGAGAAAAAGGCATTACACTAACACCTGCTCCCAAATCACATAGAGCAGTTCTAACATAATTATTCTTAATAGAACAAGGAATAGTAGGTATACCTGGGTCGCCCAACTTCTTTGGAATCTTACCATTGAAGGAGTAATTAGCGAGCATAGTGGAAATTTCCTCATTGGGGATTTTCCTTTTGTTAGAGACAATATCTTTCATATACTTTGAATAAGGAGGCAATTTAATAGCATCAGTCAAAGGGATTTGCAAAAATAAAGGTTTCATCCAATCACAAAATTTATTATAATGTTCCTCCTCCTTTGATTTTAGTTTCTTAGCAGGAAAAGGCATTTGCTTTTGAACCCAAGGTTCTCTTTCATTACCATGTTTCTCAGCAATAAAATCTTCTTTAGTGTACTTTTTATTTTTAGCATGCTTTTCAGGTTCTTTTTCAACCTCTTCTTTATCAGGAGTATCATCCTTATCATTATCTTTATCATGTTCATTACCACTTTCAGTTTCAGCATCAGAAATAGAAATACTATTAGGATCATTAACAGGTTCAGAGGATTCTACAACATTCTTATGTTTCTTTTTCTTTTTCTTAGATGGAGCACTAGTTTTAGTTCGTTGAGAATCTTGTTCAACTCTTTTGGGATGCCCTTCAGGATATAGAGGATCCTGGGTAGAAACACCACCTCTAGTTGTTACTTCATAAGCATGTTTTTCTTTAGAATTATTTCCCAACAAGTCATTTTGCACTTTAGTGAGTTGATCAATTTGAGTTTGAACCATTTGAAAATGTTTAACAAGTATCTTAACATCATTGGAGGTTCTCTCCACAATACCATGCAATTCACTAATAGCTCGAGAATTTTCCATTAAATGATTCTCTACTCTCATATTAAAGTTTTCTTGCTTAACAATATAATTATCAAACTCATCTAAGCATTGAGCAGGAGGTTTTGAATACGGAATATCTTCCCTAGTAAAGCGTTGAAGAGAGTGTACCTCAATCATGGATGAAGGGGGAATTATCTCACATAAATCTTCTATAGGAGGTAAATTCTTCACATCTTCAGGTTTAATACCCTTCTCTTTAAGAGACTTCTTGGCTTCCCTCATATCTTCATCATTTAATTTAATCATACCCCTCTTCTTCAATATCGGTGTCGGGGTTGGTTCAGGTGTAGACCAATCATCATGATTCCGGCCTATTTTAGCCAATAATTCTTCAGCGTCGTCTGGAGTTCTTTTCCTGAAAACACAACCAGCACAACTATCCAGGTATGCCCTAGACTCAATGGTTAGTCCACTATAAAATATATCAAGTAAATCATGCTTTTCCAAATCATGGTCAGGCTGAGCTCTAATAAGAGAGCAAAATCTCGCCCAAGCCTCAGGCAATTTCTCTCCATCTTCCTGGTCAAAATTATAAATTCTCTGCAAAGCAATATGTTGAGCACTAGCAGGAAAGTATTTACGGAAGAAAACATCAAGCAATTCTTTTGGACTTTTAATAGAACCAGGAGGCAAATTATTATACCAAGTTTTAGCATCATCCTTTAATGAGAACGGAAAAATTTTAGCGACAAAATAAGTACGCATCTTAATATCATCAGAAAACAAGCCACTAAGAGTAGATAACTCAGTCATGTGTTCAACAGCACTTTCTTTTTCAGTACCACAAAAGGGTGTTTTCTCAACAATAGCTATATGAGATAGATCAAGAGAAAAATCATAATCTTTATCCTTAATGTTTATAGGAGATGTGGCAAATTTAGGATCAGGAGATAGTTTATATCTAACAGCATGTTCTGCAAGAAACTTTTTAATTTTTCTTGCATCAGTAGTAGCATTGCATTTTTCAATAAAATCATCATCAAGCTCCACATAATCTTCATCAAGATCATCACTAGAATATTCAACAGACTCAGGTGAATTAACAGGTGTAGCAGCATTTTCATTAGGAGTTTCAGTATTTTCAATTTGTCTAGACTTAGCAATTGTAGCATCTAGAAAAGATCCTAACGAACCATCATTATCAAGCACAGCAGAAGCATCATCACAATTATGAGAGGAATTTTCAGATTCAGCAGAAGTACCAGCATTTGAAGCTTGTGGTGGTGAAACAAGTTTACTTATCACAGATGGTGAATCAAGAGCAGCAGAGGTACTAAGAGTTGTACCTTTTCTTGTAGTGGATGGTAATATGGCGATCTTAGTATCGCGAGGTTTACCCATGATGGAGAATTTGCAGCGAACAATATCAATCCAAGTGAACTTCCAAATAAAGCTATGCTCCCCGGCAACGGCGCCAGAAAATAGTCTTGATGACCCACAAGTATAGGGGATCGCAACAGTCTTCGAGGGAAGTATTACCCAATTTATTGATTCGACACAAGGGGAGACAAAGAATACTTGTAAGCCTTAACAGCGGAGTTGTCAATTCAGCTGCACCTGGAAACAGACTTGCTCGCAAGAGTTTATCAGTAGTAACAGTTTTATGGCAGTAGGAATAGTGAAATAACAGCAGCGGTGAAATAAAGACAGCAGTGGTGATTATAGTAAACAGCAGGATTAAAATACTGTAGGCACGGGGACGGATTAACGGGCGTTGCATGGATGAGAGAAACTCATATAACAATCAAAGCATGGGCATTTGCAGATAATAATAAAACGGTATCCAAGTACTAATCAATCAATAGGCATGTGTTCCATATATAGTCGTACGTGCTCGCAATGAGAAACTTGCACAACATCTTTTGTCCTACCAGCCGGTGGCAGCCGGGCCTCTAGGGAAACTACTGGAAATTAAGGTACTCCTTTTAATAGAGTACCGGAGCAAAGCATTAACACTCCGTGAACACATGTGATCCTCACATCACTACCATTCCCTCCGGTTGTCCCGATTTCTGTCACTTCGGGGCCATTGGTTCCGGACAGCGACATGTGTATACAACTTGCAGGTAAGATCATAAACAACGAATATCTTCATGAATCAATAACATGTTCAGATCTGAGATCATGGCACTCGGGCCCTAGTGACAAGCATTAAGCATAACAAGTTGCAACAATATCATAAAAGTAACATCTACGGATACTAGGCACTATGCCCTAACAATCTTATGACTATTACATGACCAATCTCATCCAATCCCTACCATCCCCTTCAGCCTACAGCGGGGGAATTACTCACACATGGATGGGGGAAACATGGCTGGTCGATGGAGAGGCGTTGGCGGTGATGGCGGTGAAGATCTCCTCCAATTCCCCGGCGGAGTGCCAGAACGGAGACTTCTGGCTCCCGCGACGGAGTTTCGCGATGTGGCGGCTCTCTGGAGGGTTTCTGGCGACTTCGACTTCTCTCCGTGCGTTTTTAGGTCGAGGCCGATAAGTAGTCCGAAGGAGGGCGTCGGAGGCCGACCGAGGGGGCCACACCATAGGGCCGCACGGGCCCCCCTAGGCCGCGCCGCCTTATGGTGTGGGGCCCTCGGGCCTCCACCTTACTTGTCCTTCTGGCTCCGTCAGTATTCTGGGAAAATAGGGCCTTCTGCATAAATTCCGAGGATTTTCCCGAAAGTTGGATTTCTGCACAAAAACGAGACACCAGAGCAATTCTGCTGAAAACAGCGTTAGTCCGTGTTAGTTGTATCCAAAATACACAAATTAGAGGCAAAACAATAGCAAAAGTGTTCGGGAAAGTAGATACGTTTTGGACGTATCACGCCTATACATCTGACAAGTGTATTAGGTGTGTTGGGGACACAAGAGACTTCTTGTATCTTAATTGCAGGGTTGTTTGAGAGGACTATCTTTGACCTCTACCTCCCTGAGTTCGATAAACCTTGGGTGATTCACTTAAGGGAAACTTGCTGCTGTTCTACAAACCTCTGCTCTTGGAGGCCCAACACTGTCTACAAGATTAGAAGCACACGTAGACATCAAGCTATTTTCTGGCGCCGTTGCCGGGGAGGTAAGGTAAAAGGCATTCATACTCCGGTCCCAGGTAACTAAGTTATTTTCTGGTGCCGTTGTAAGTGCTCGAAGGTATCTCCTTTAGACTCTGCAATTGCGACTTTTTGTTTCTTGTTCACTAGTTAGGCATAATGGAAAATAACAGTGAGCTTCTTATTCTATTTCCTGAGTTAAGACATGGATTGTTTGCTGCGAAAATTAAAAAACCTATGGAATCTTATTTGCATGCTAGTAGCAATGATATTAGTATGAACGCTTTGAACACCATTGTTGCTAATGATATGGAAAATTCTAAGCTTGGGGAAGCTGGTTTTGATGAGCATGACATTTTTAGTCCCCCAAGCATTGAGGAGAAAATTTTCTTTGATGATACTTTGCCTCCTATTTATGATGATTATAATGATAGTGGTCTTTTGGTGCCGCCTACTATGGAGAGTAAATTTTATTATGATTATACTATGCCTCCTACACTTGATGAGAATAATAATGATAGCTACTTTGTTGAATTTGCTCCCACTACAACTAATAAAATTGATTATGCTTATGTGGAGAGTAATAATTTTATGCATGTGGCTCATGACAAGAATGTTTTATGTGATACTTATATTGTTGAGTTTGTTCATGATGCTACTGAAAGTTATTATGAGAGAGGGAAACATGGTTATATGCATCTTAATAATATTAAGTTTCCCCTCTTTATGTTGAGAATCTTGAAATTGTGCTTGTGTTGCTTTTCTATGCTTGCCACTTTGTTCTTCATGAATTTATTTGTGTACAAGATTCCTTTGCATAGGAAGCATGTTAGGCTTAAATGTGTTTTGAATTTGCTTCTTGATGCTCTCTTTTGCTTTAACTCTTATTTATTGCGAGAGTATCATTAAAATTACTGAGCCCATCTTAATGACTATAAAGAAAGAACTTCTTGGGAGATAACCCATGTGTTTATTTTGCTACTGTTTTGTTGTGTCTTGGAAGTTGTTACTACTGTAGCAACCTCTCCTTATCATGTTTTTGTGCCAAGTAAAGTCTCTATGGTAAAGTTGATGCTAGATTTGGATTACTGCGCAGAAACAGAATTGCTGTCTGTCATGAATTTGCGCAGAAGTTACTGTAAAAAAATCAAAAACATCTGCCAATTTACGTGCGTGATCCTCAGATATGTACGCAACTTTCATTAGTTTTGCGTTTTTCCGTTTGAGCAAGTTAAGTGCCCCTGCAAAATTCGTCTTTACGGACTGTTCTGTTTTGACAGATTCTGCCTTTTATTTCGCATTGCCGCTTTTGCTATGTTGAATGAGTTTCTTTGTTCCATTAACTTTCAGAAGCTTTGTGCAATGTCCAGAAGTGTTAAGAATGATTGTGTAACCTCTGAAAATGTGAATTTTTGATCATGCACTAACCCTCTAATGAGTTGGCTTGAAGTTTGGTGTGGAGGAAGTTTTCAAGGGTCAAGAGAGGAGGATGATATATGATCAAGAAGAGTGAAAAGCCTAAGCTTGGGGATGCCCCGTGGTTCATCCCTGCATATTTCAAGAAGACTCAAGCGTCTAAGCTTGGGGATGCCCAAGGCATCCCCTTCTTCATCAACTTATTAGGTTTCTTCTATTGAAACTATATTTTTATTCCGTCACATCTTATGTACTTTACTTGGAGCGTCTGTGTGCTTTTATTTTCGTTTTGTTATTTCATTCTATGAAAATTCATGCTCGTGTGGGAGAGAGACACGCTCCGCTTTTTCATATGAACACTAGTGTTCTTCATTCTTACTTTTAATGTTCAAGGGCGAAAGTTGATCGCTTCACTTGTTGCTATTTGGTTGGAATCAGAAAATGCTTCATATGGTTTTGAATAACTTGATACTTGGCAATTGTTTTGAGCTCTCATAGATCATGTTTAAGCTCTTGCATCATGTAGTTTAAACCTATTAGTGGAGAACTACTGTAGAGCTTGTTGAAATTTGGTTTGCATGATTGGTCTCTCTAAGGTCTAGATATTTTCTGGTAAAAGTGTTTGAGCAACAAGGAAGACAGTGTAGAGTCTTATAATGCTTGCAATATGTTCTTATGTAAGTTTTGCTATACCGGTTCATACTTGTGTTTGCTTCAAACAACCTTGCTAGCCAAAGCCTTGTACTGAGAGGAAATACTTCTCGTGCATCCAAAACCTTGAGCCAAAACCCATGCCATTTGTGTCCACCATATCTACCTACTATGTGATATTTTTCTGCCATTCCAAAGTAAATTACTTGAGTGCTACCTTTAAAATTTCATTCCTTTATCTTTGCAATATATAGCTCATGGGACAAATAGCTTAAAAACTATTGTGGTGATGAATATGTAGTTATGTGTCTTAGTTCTTATAAGTTGCTTGTTGAGCGGTAACCATGTTTCTGGGGACGCCATCAACTTTTTACCTTTGTTGGATATCATGTGAGATGCTATGCATGTTCGTCTTGTCTGAAGTAAGTGTGATTTCATGATCAAATGGTTTGAGTATGCATGTGTTAGAGAAGAACATTGGGCCGCTAACCAAAGCCATGTATCATGGTGGAAGTTTCAGTTTGGACATACAACCTCAATCTCTTATGAGAATATTATCTGTTGTTGAATGCTTAAGCATTAAAAGAGGAGTCCATTATCTGTTGTCTATGTTGTCCCGGTATGGATGTCTAAGTTGAGAATAATCAAAAGCGAGAAATCCAATGCGTGCTTTCTCCTTAGACCTTTGTACAGGCGGCCACTACAAGAAAAGTTCTGATAGACAACGTCCCAAAATCGTCCACTAAGGGGTATTTTTCGTCGCCTATGGGCCTAACCCGACGATATGGGTTCTGTTGTCCAAACTGCGTCAGGCAAAGTCCTACGACGTTTTTTCGGTCCGTCGCGTTTGGGCGCCCTTCCGCCACGGAAAATCGGACCGTTGCACATGTGTTTTCGGGAGCCCGTTGACTGCTGACGTCATGCAAACTGACACGTGGCAGACGCTGTTAACGGCGTTAACCGGCTGAAACCCCGTGGTAGATGGTAGGCCCACACGAGGCCTGCCACGTCTTAAGCGGGCCGACCCATTAAGTTTGCGGGCCGGGCCAGCTGACTTAGTTTGACCGGTCAACTATATAGCTGGGCTGGTCCATTAGTTATGTGGGCCGGGCCTAACCTCTAAGGTTGACTGGTCAAAAGTTAAACGGGCCGGCCCACTAAGCATGTGGGCCGGGCCGAATGCACTCGTTTGACCGGTCAACAGGCAAAAGGGCCGGCCCACAAGGCATGTGGGGCCCACTTTCCTGTTATCGGGCCGGCCCATTTAACAGGTGGGGTCCACCTTGATACGTCTCCAACGTATCGATAATTTCTTATGTTCCATGCCACTTTATTGATGATACCTACATGTTTTATGCACATTATATGTCATATTTATGCATTTTCTGGAACTAACCTATTAACAAGATGCCGAAGAGCCATTGCTGTTTTCTGCTGTTTTGGTTTCAGAAATCCTAGTAAAGAAATATTCTCGGAATTGGACGAAACTTTCGCCCAGGGTCCTATTTTTGCACGAAGCTTCCAAGACCGAAGAGATAACGAAGTGGGGCCACGAGGCAGCCAGGGCTAGGGCGGCGCGGCCCGCCCCGGCCGCGCGCCCTGGGCACCTCGTGCAGCCTCGCGTGCCCCCTTTCGCCTACTTAAAGCCTCCGTCGCGAAACCCCCGCACCGAGAGCCACGATACGGAAAACCTTCCAGACGCCGCCGCCGCGAATCCTATCTCGGGATTCAGGAGATCGCCTCCGGCACCCTGCCGGAGAGGGGATTCATCTCCGGAGGACTCTACACCGCCATGGTCGCCTCCGGAGTGATGAGTGAGTAGTTCACCCCTGGACCATGGGTCCATAGCAGTAGCTAGATGGTCGTCTTCTCCTTGTTGTGCTTCATTGTTGGATCTTGTGAGCTGCCTAACATGATCAAGATCATCTATATGTAATTCTATATGTTGTGTTTGTCGGGATCCGATGGATAGAGAGTACTATGATTATGGTGATTATCAATCTATTGTTTATGTGTTGTTTATGATCTTGCATGCTCTCCGTTATTAGTAGAGGCTCTGGCCAAGTTTTTGCTCTTAACTCCAAGAGGGAGTATTTATGCTCGATAGTGGGTTCATGCCTCCATTAAATCTGGGACAGTGACAGAAAGTTCTAAGGTTGTGGATGTGCTGTTGCCACTAGGGATAAAACATTGATTCTATGTCTAAGGATGTAGTTGTCGATTACATTACGCACCATACTTAATGCAATTGTCTGTTGCTTTGCAACTTAATACTGGAGGGGGTTCGGATGATAACCTGAAGGTGGACTTTTTAGGCATAGATGCAGTTGGATGGCGGTCTATGTACTTTGTCGTAATGCCCAATTAAATCTCACTATATTTATCATATTATGTATATGCATTGTTATGCCTTTCTCTATTTGTCAATTGCCCGACTGTAATTTGTTCACCCAACATGCTTTTATCTTATGGGAGAGACACCTCTAGTGAACTGTGGACCCCGATCCTATTCTTTACATAGCATTCAATCTACTGCAATTGTGTTTTACTGTTTTCTTGCAAACAATCATCTTCCACTCGATACGCTTAATCCTTTGTTACAGCAAGCCGGTGAGATTGACAACCTCACTGTTTCGTTGGGACAAAGTACTTGGGTTGTGTTGTGCAGGTTCCGCGTTGGCGCCGGAATCCCTGGTGTTGCGCCGCATCACATTTCGCGACCATCAACCTTCAACGTGCTTCTTGGCTCCTACTGGTTCGATTAAACCTTGGTTTCTTTCTGAGGGAAAACTTGCTACTGTGCGCATCATACCTTCCTCTTGGGGTTCCCAACGAACGTGTGAGTTACACGCCATCAAGCTCTTTTTCTGGCGCCGTTGCTCAAGACACGCTGCAAGGGGAGTCTCCACTTCTCAATCTCTTTACTTTGTTTTTGTCTTGCTTTATTTTATTTACTACTTTGTTTGCTGCACTAAATCAAAATACAAAAAAATTAGTTGCTAGTTTTACTTTATTTACTGTCTTGCTCTCCATATCGAAAACACAAAAAAATTAGTTACTTGCATTTACTTTATCTAGTTTGCTTTATTTACTGTTGCTAAAATGAATACCCCTGAAAATACTAAGTTGTGTGACTTCACAAATGCAAATAATAATGATTTCCTATGCACACCTATTGCTCCACCTGCTACTACAGCAGAATTCTTTGAAATTAAACCTGCTTTACTAAATCTTGTCATGAGAGATCAATTTTCTGGTGCTAGTTCTGATGATGCTGCTGCCCATCTCAATAATTTTGTTGAACTTTGTGAAATGCAAAAATATAAGGATGTAGATGGTGATATTATTAAATTGAAAGTGTTTCCTTTCTCATTAAGAGGAAGAGCTAAAGATTGGTTGCTATCTTTGCCTAAGAATAGTATTGATTCATGGACTAAATGCAAGGATGCTTTTATTGGTAGATATTATCCTCCCGCTAAAATTATATCTTTGAGAAGTAGCATAATGAATTTTAAGCAATTAGATACTGAACATGTTGCTCAAGCATGGGAGAGAATGAAAACTTTGGTAAAGAATTGCCCAACCCATGGACTGACTACTTGGATGATCATCCAAACCTTCTATGCAGGACTAAATTTTTCTTCGCGGAATTTATTGGATTCAGCTGCTGGAGGTACCTTTATGTCCATCACATTGGGGGCGGCTACAAAACTTCTTGATGATATGATGATAAATTACTCTGAATGGCACACGGAAAGAGCTCCACAAGGTAAGAAGGTAAATTCTGTTGAAGAAACCTCTTCCTTGAGTGATAAGATTGATGTGATTATGTCTATGCTTGTGAATGGTAGATCTAATGTTGATCCAAATAATGTTCCTTTAGCTTCATTGGTTGCTCAAGAAGAAAATGTTGATGTGAATTTCATTAAAAATAATAATTTCAACAACAATGCTTATAGGAACAACTCTGGTAATAACTATAGGCCATATCCTTCTGCTAATGGTAATGGTTATGGTAATTCTTATGGGAATTCTTACAACAATAATAGGAGTGTACCCTCTGGTCTTGAAGCCATGCTTAAAGAATTTATTAGTACACAAACTGCTTTTAACAAATCTGTTGAGGAAAAGCTTGATAAAATTGATATTATTGCTTCTAGAGTTGATAGGCTTGCCTCTGATGTTAATCTTTTAAAATTGAAAGTTATGCCTAATAATGATATTGATAATAAGATTACTACTACAGAAAATGCCATCCAAGTTAGAATTAATGAGAATATAAGATTAATGGCTGAGTTGCGTGCTAGGTGGGATAGAGAAGAAAATGAAAAACTAGCTAAAGAGAATAATGTAGCTAAAGTTTGGACTATTACCACCACTAGTAATGTTAATTCTTCACATGTTGCTGCACCTCCTACTATCAATGGTAAAATAATTGGTGTTGGAAATGTTTCTACTCCTAGTGCAAAGCGTACAAAACTGCCTGAAATTGCTAAAACTGCTGAAACTGCTTGTGATAAAACTGCTGAAATTTTTTCCAACCTTGGGAACAATGATCCCATTGCTGTAGCTCATAATGATTTAGATTTTGATGATTGACACATCTCTGAAGTTATAAAGTTCTTACAAAAACTTGCTAAAAGTCCTAATGCTAGTGCTATAAATTTAGCCTTTACAAAACATATTACAAATGCTCTCATAAAAGCTAGAGAAGAGAAACTAAAACTTGAAACTTCTATTCCTAGAAAGTTAGAAGATGGTTGGGAGCCCATCATTAAAATGAAATTCAATGACTTTGAATGTAATGCTTTATGTGATCTTGGTGCAAGTATTTCTGTTATGCCTAAAAAGATTTATGATATGCTTGACTTGCCACCATTGAAGAATTGTTATTTGGATGTTAATCTTGCCGATAATGTTAAAAAGAAACCTTTGGGGAGGATTGATAATGTGCGCATTACGGTTAACAATAACCTTGTCCCCGTTGATTTTGTTGTCTTGGATATCGAATGCAATGCATCTTGTCCTATTGTGTTGGGAAGACCTTTTCTTCGAACTGTTGGTGCTGTTATTGATATGAGGGAAGGTAATATTAAATATAAATTTCCTCTCAAGAAAGGTATGGAACACTTCCCTAGAAAGAGAATGAAGTTGCCTTTTGATTCTATTATTAGAACAAGCTATGATGTTGATGCTTCTACTCTCGATGTTACTTGATTTGCACTTTCTGCGCCTAGCTGAAAGGCGTTAAAGAAAAGCGCTTATGGGAGACAACCCATGTTTTTACTACAGAAATTTTTTGTTTTGTTGAGTCTTGGAAGTTGTTTACTACTGTAGCAACCTCTCCTTATCATGTTTTTGTGCCAAGTAAAGTTTCTATGTCAAAGTTGATGTTATATTTGGGATCGCTGCGCAGAAACAGCATTGCTGTCTGTCACGAATCTGGGCACAGTTCTCTGTAGAAAATTCGAAAAAATCTGCCAATTTACGAGCGTGATCCTCAGATATGTACGCAACTTTCATTAGTTTTGAGTTTTTCCATTTGAGCAAGTCTAGTGCCAGCTTTAAATTCGTCTTTACGGACTGTTCTGTTTTTGACAGATTCTGCCTTTTATTTCGCATTGCCTCTTTTGCTATGTTGGATTTATTACTTTGATCCATTAATGTCCAGTAGCATTATGCAATGTCCAGAAGTGAAAATAATGATTGTGTCACCTCTGAATGTGTGAATTATTAATTGTGCACTAACCCTCTAATGAGTTTGCTTGAAGTTTGGTGTGAAGGAAGTTTTCAAGGGTCAAGAGAGGAGTATGATATACTATGATCAAGAGGAGTGAAAGCTTGATGAGGACATCCCATCTATTGATACAACCGCTGTACCTACAGCCACACAAATTGAAGGACCAATCACTCGAGCTCGTGCCAAACAACTTAATTATCAGGTACTTTCGTTTCTTGGAACTATTCCTCACATACATGAGAATATGATGCTGCCTAAATCAGATGTGTTTGTTACTCTTAGGAATGATGGACCTAGCATGGATGAGAGGGACAAGCATTGGAGCATGATCACACATGGAGGAGATGGCAGCAAACATATGAGGATTGAAGAAGACGCTGCGAGTGGAGATTTCAGAACTTTGAAGCCACCATAATTGGAGATGAAGACATGGACGAAATATAGAGTTCTCCACTTCATAATTTCGTCCACATGAGTCCATGGTGCTGCGACACCATTAGTTTTGGGCCAGGCCCATGTAATTTTCGCAGGATTTAAGTCAGCCACTTTTTAGAGTCCGTATTGAAGGGGGAAAGGCCTTCTAGGGTTTGGTTCGGCCACCATATGCATGGCTGGCCGAAACCCCACCTTTTCCTCCTTTAAATACCCCCATAGCCGTCACGTTTAGACTCGGATTTTGATTAGACAAAAAGTTAGCCATTGCTGCAACTCTCGTGTACTTCTTTTGAGGCCAACGCCCAGAACAAGACCGACTATTCGGAATCCCACCTTTTCAATAAAGCTTTCATCTATATCCGCAATATTCTGATTGCAAATTTAGTTCTTACTTGTTCTCGATTTCAGGTAGGAATTAAGACCCTTGCTGGTCAGGCTGATCGTGCATCCGCAAGATCAGTAACTCCCGGAGATTGTCCTAGCGATTGCATTGGCGCACGAGCTTTGCACGTGTAGTCGGATCGTCAAGCACGAACTCCACCAACAAATCGAATTATCCTCGTCTCATCGAAAGATCGGCCACCTTTGCCCTATCAAGTGGTATCAGATTTCAGGTTGCTCGGTGAGATTTTACTGTTTTCCTAGTGTAGATTGCATCTGCCATCATACCCATAAACCACGAAAAAGCCAAAAATACAGTTAGGGTTTAGATCATCTCGTCCCATAAACCCCCTGCCACGCCTTGCATTGTCTTTTCAGTTTTGCATAGTTGAATTTGTGTCTGCATCTTCGTGTCGAGTTGCTGGTCTTAGCGTCTAGTTCCTTTAGAGTTTCGAGTTCTGGTCATATTAGTCACGCCGCCGTCGCCCGCTCGCACCATACGCAGATCACCGCCATATACAACCACCATATACTTCCGCCACTACCATATACACCCTGCCATATACGCCCTGTCATATACACCCTGCCATATACACCCTGCCATATACACTCTGCCATATACATCC
Source organism: Lolium multiflorum (assembly GCA_030979885.1). Classification (NCBI taxonomy): domain Eukaryota; kingdom Viridiplantae; phylum Streptophyta; class Magnoliopsida; order Poales; family Poaceae; genus Lolium; species Lolium multiflorum. Next base: position 94,064,044 of record CM061747.1, read on the forward strand.
GTATCCACCATATACCCCGTTTCCTACCGCGACACGGATTGTTGCTGTTTCTCTGCCGTGACAGAGTCCGAGTAGAATTAGGTTTTATTTGTTTTCCCCTCTTAGCTGTTGCCTTCTAATTCCATCTGTGCTGTAGAAAAAATTTCCGTGAGATCAGTTTCGGCCGCCAGAAAGAAATTGTGAAGGAGAGCAAAAAAAAAAAAAAATTCCGTGAGATCAGTTTCGGCCGCGAGAAAGAAATTGTGAAGGAGAGCAAAAAAAAAAAAAAAGAAAGAGTCTGGAAACGCTTCCGAAAAAATTTTCTGGCTACATTGGTTTTTCACCTTGGCGATCACTTTTCGCCACTGGCCGTTATAGCGACATTTTTTTGGCGCCTGCGCGCTTTCCGGAGCACTTTCCAGAAATTTCGACAAAAAATTTTCTGAGGCTATACTGTTTTTAGACCTTGGGGATCAGTTTGAGACACTTGCCATCATAGTGATTTTTCGCCGTTCGCGTCGCCACATCATCGCCACCTCATCGCTGCTCGTTGCTTGTGTGCCGCGCCGTGACCTCGTTTGTGTTCTAGGCTCGCGTCTCTAGTACGGTCTAGCCTAGGACCAGCACAGTACCGTTGTTGAGCATACTTTCAATACTGCATTGCTGTTTTGACAATTGCTGTTTTGCTACCATATTAGCCTTCCTACAGCTCTACATATTGTCTCCACGTGCACTGTGTCGACCCTGGTAATCGCTTTGGCAATCCTTGGAGACGCTGATTCCTGCTGGTTGTTACATCGCCTTCCTCCTGTTTGGTAAGGACTTGTAAGAGCTTTGTATTTTGCTTGACGAATTGCGCGTGAACCACCATATTCCGTAGTTTGTAGGCATATACATTTGTGCTTTTTCTGTACTAACCATGACAGGCACAGAGTCGGCGAACGTTGACCCGGATAAGATGACGAATACAGAGATGCATGCTCACTTCCTCCATCTTTTGGGCGGGCATACAACCGACGTGGATGGGCGCCTCGGTGATGTTGACGCCAAACTCACCGACGCGCTGGACAAGATCGATGGCCTCGAGGCAGCTTTCAACTCCAAGCTCGACGCCAAGTTCCAGGAGCTCTTGACTCGGTTGCCGCCACCTCGCGTCAACGTGCAACGCCGCGCACGCCGCGTTCCTCGTGCGGATGTTCCTGCGGGTACCGCTCCTGCTGCAGCAGCCGCACATGACGCGCCTTCTGATGAAGGATACGAGGACTATGGAGGGAACGAGGATGAGCAAGTAGATGAGAACATGCTGGATGACGAGGAGGTCCAACAACCTGCACCTGGTCGTCCACGACAACTGAACCGCAACGCTCGCCCACCTCCACGGCCGGTACGTAATGATGATGATCATGTTGCTAAACTTAAATTGAATATTCCGCCATTTGAGGGTAGATATAATCCTGATGCATATCTTACTTGGGAATTGGAAGTAGAACAACGCTTTGCATGTTTACGATATCCTGATCATTTGCGTGTTAGTGCTGCCACTTGTGAGTTCACAGATTTTGCATCTATTTGGTGGTCTGAGCATTGTAGAGTACACCATGCTAATATTCCTACTACTTGGGTTGGTTTAAAACTTGCTATGCGTACTCGTTTTGTTCCTCCACATTATCAACGTGATTTGCTAAAGAAATTGTCTCGCTTAGAACAAGGAAAAAATTCTGTAGAAGACTATTATCAGGAATTGCAAACTGGCATGATTCGCTGTGGTATTGTCGAGGATAATGAGGCTATGCTTGCACGTTTCTTTGGTGGTTTGAATAAAGAGATTCAGCATATTTTAGATTATAAGGAGTACAACACTATTACTCGCTTGTTTCATCTTGCTTGCAAAGCTGAACGTGAAGTGCAGGATCGTCAACCACCATGGAGAAAAGCTAATGTTTCTGCAGGTCGTACATCGTCATGGACTACGCGACAATCAGCGCCACAATCTCGTGGGGCTACACCAGCACCTTCTACCTCCAAGTACACCGCGCCTGCATCACGAGCACCACCGGCTGCTACTTCACCACCATCTGCTGGTCCTCCTCGGAGTTCATCTTCGATGGCCTCCACGGGGAAGACGCGCGACATACAATGTCGCAAATGCTTGGGTTTTGGACACATAGAGAGAGAATGCAGAACCAAGCGTGTGATGTTGGTGCGTGAAGATGGCGAATATGATTCTGCAAGTGACTTTGATGAAGATACATTGGCCCTTATTGCTGCACGTGATGGTGCTAATTCTGATTCTGAGAGAGAGATGGAGGTAATGGAAGCTGACACTGCTGATCAGTACAGGAGCTTAGTTGCACAACGTGTGTTGAGCGTGCAATTGAGCAAAGCTGAGCATGATCAACGCCACAATCTGTTCCAAACAAGAGGCGTTGTCAAAGAGCGAGCTATAAGGATCATCATTGATGGAGGGAGCTGCAATAATCTGGCTAGCGTTGACATGGTGGAGAAGCTTTCTCTTCCTACAAGACAGCGCACACATCCATATTACATTCAATGGTTTGAGAGCTCTCGGAAGCTCAAGGTAACAAGAACTACACGTGTGCATTTTACTATTGGTACATATTCTGATTTTGTGGATTGTGATGTTGTACCTATGCAAGCTTGTTCTTTGTTACTTGGTAGACCTTGGCAATTTGATAGAGAATCTGTTCATAATGGTAAAACTAATCAGTATTCTCTTATGCATGATGGAAAGAAAATTGGTCTCAAACCTATGACTCCTGAACAAATACTAAAAGATGATCTTGCTAGAGCTAGTAGAGTAAAAAACGAGGAGAAACTTAAGAGTGAGAATCAGATTGTTGCTGCAGATTTTGTGCCACATAAGACTAATACTAAATCTGATTCAAACCATGCTACTGAAATTCGTTTGAAAAATCCTTGTTTGCTTGCTAGCAAATCTGATATTGCTGAACTTGATGTGAACACTACTCAATGCTATGCTATTATTTGCAAAGAAGTTCTGTTTTCATTTGAGGATATGCCTCCTTCTTTGCCACCTGCGGTTGCTAACCTTTTGCAGGAGTTCATTGATGTGTTCCCACAAGATGTACCACCTGGACTACCACCTATCCGTGGGATAGAACACCAGATTGACTTGATTCCAGGTGCTTCGCTGCCCAACCGTGCGCCATATCGTACCAATCCTGAAGAGACCAAAGAGATTCAGCGACAAATTCAGGTTCTCCAAGATAAAGGTTACATTCGTGAGTCTCTTAGCCCATGTGCTGTTCCTATTATCTTGGTACCTAAGAAGGATGGTTCTTCACGCCTGTGTACTGATTGTAGATCTATTAATAATATTACCATTCGTTACCGTCATCCTATACCTCGTTTAGATGATATGCTTGATGAATTGAGTGGTTCTATTATGTTCTCTAAAGTTGATTTGCGTAGTGGTTACCACCAGATTCGTATGCAATTAGGAGATGAATGGAAAACATCGTTTAAAACTAAGTTCGGTTTATATGAGTGGTTAGTAATGCCTTTTGGTTTAACTAATGCACCTAGTACTTTCATGAGACTGATGAACGAAGTTTTACGTGCTTTTATTGGACGTTTTGTGGTGGTATACTTTGATGATATTCTGATTTATAGCAAATCTTTGGAGGAACATTTGGATCATTTACGTGCTGTTTTCAATGCTTTACGTGATGCACGTTTGTATGGTAATCTTGAGAAGTGCACCTTTTGCACCAATCGAGTTGCGTTTCTTGGCTATGTTGTTACTGCGCAGGGAATTGAAGTTGATCCAGCCAAGATTGAGGCAATTGAGAATTGGCCACAGCCAAAGACGGTCACACAAGTGAGGAGTTTTCTTGGCCTCGCTGGTTTCTATAGGCGCTTTGTGAAAGATTTTGGATCCATTGCTGCGCCGCTGAATGAGCTTACAAAGAAGGATGTGCCCTTTGTGTGGGGCGATGCACAACAAGACGCCTTCATGATACTGAAAGATAAGTTAACACATGCTCCATTACTCCAACTTCCTGATTTCAATAAGACTTTTGAGCTTGAATGTGATGCTAGTGGAATTGGTTTAGGAGGTGTGTTATTACAAGAGGGCAAACCTGTTGCATATTTTAGTGAGAAATTGAGTGGGCCTAGTCTGAATTATTCTACTTATGATAAAGAATTATATGCGCTGGTTCGGACATTACAAACTTGGCAACATTATTTATGGCCTAAAGAATTTGTTATACATTCTGATCATGAATCTTTGAAGCATATTCGTAGTCAAGCTAAGTTGAATCGCCGCCATGCAAAGTGGGTTGAGTTTATTGAGTCTTTTCCTTATGTTATCAAACACAAAAAGGGTAAAGATAATGTTATTGCTGATGCTTTGTCGCGCCGTTATACTATGCTATCTCAACTTGACTTCAAGATTTTTGGATTAGAAACCATAAAGGAACAATACTTGCATGATGCTGATTTTAAAGATGTGTTGCTGAATTGTAAAGATGGTAGAACATGGAACAAATTCGTCCTCAATGATGGATTTGTGTTCCGTGCTAACAAGCTATGCATCCCAGATAGTTCCGTTCGTCTTTTGTTGTTGCAGGAGGCGCATGGAGGAGGATTGATGGGTCACTTTGGTGTGAAGAAGACGGAGGATGTACTTGCTGCACACTTCTTTTGGCCACGTATGCGTCGAGATGTTGAGAGATTTGTGGCACGCTGCACTACATGTCAAAAAGCTAAGTCTCGACTTAATCCACATGGTTTATATATGCCTCTTCCTGTTCCTAGTGTACCTTGGGAGGATATTTCTATGGATTTCGTTTTGGGTTTGCCTCGCACACAGAAGGGGAGGGATAGTATCTTTGTTGTTGTGGATAGATTTTCTAAGATGGCACACTTTATTCCATGTCACAAAACTGATGATGCTACACATGTTGCTGATTTGTTCTTTCGCGAAATTGTGCGTTTACATGGTGTGCCAAATACTATTGTTTCTGATCGTGATACTAAATTTCTTAGCCACTTTTGGAGATGTTTATGGGCTAAGTTGGGGACTAAATTGCTGTTTAGTACTACATGTCATCCCCAAACTGATGGACAAACTGAAGTAGTAAATAGAACATTATCTACTATGCTGCGGGCTGTTTTGAAGAAGAACTTAAAATTGTGGGAAGAGTGTTTGCCTCATATTGAATTTGCTTACAATCGTTCGCTGCATTCTACCACTAAGATGTGCCCTTTTGAGATTGTGTATGGTTTTGTTCCACGTGCACCTATTGATTTATTGCCTTTACCATCTTCGGTGCAAAATGATTTGGATGCTACACAACGTGCTGAATTGATATTAAAATTGCATGAGACTACTAAAGACAACATACAACGCATGAATGCTAAGTATAAAATTGCTGGGGATAGAGGAAGAAAGCATGTTGTGTTTGATGTTGGTGATCTTGTTTGGTTGCATTTGCGCAAAGATCGTTTTCCTGCATTGCGCAAGTCTAAGCTCATGCCACGTGCCGCTGGTCCTTTTAAGGTGTTAGAGAAAATAAATGATAATGCATATAAACTTGAGCTTCCTGCAGAATTGGGTCCGGTTAGTCCTACATTTAACATTGCAGATTTGAAGCCTTACTTTGGTGAAGAAGATGAGATCGCGTCGAGGACGACTTCAATTCAAGAAGGGGAGCATGATGAGGACATCCCATCTATTGATACAACCGCTGTACCTACAGCCACACAAATTGAAGGACCAATCACTCGAGCTCGTGCCAAACAACTTAATTATCAGGTACTTTCGTTTCTTGGAACTATTCCTCACATACATGAGAATATGATGCTGCCTAAATCAGATGTGTTTGTTACTCTTAGGAATGATGGACCTAGCATGGATGAGAGGGACAAGCATTGGAGCATGATCACACATGGAGGAGATGGCAGCAAACATATGAGGATTGAAGAAGACGCTGCGAGTGGAGATTTCAGAACTTTGAAGCCACCATAATTGGAGATGAAGACATGGACGAAATATAGAGTTCTCCACTTCATAATTTCGTCCACATGAGTCCATGGTGCTGCGACACCATTAGTTTTGGGCCAGGCCCATGTAATTTTCGCAGGATTTAAGTCAGCCACTTTTTAGAGTCCGTATTGAAGGGGGAAAGGCCTTCTAGGGTTTGGTTCGGCCACCATATGCATGGCTGGCCGAAACCCCACCTTTTCCTCCTTTAAATACCCCCATAGCCGTCACGTTTAGACTCGGATTTTGATTAGACAAAAAGTTAGCCATTGCTGCAACTCTCGTGTACTTCTTTTGAGGCCAACGCCCAGAACAAGACCGACTATTCGGAATCCCACCTTTTTCAATAAAGCTTTCATCTATATCCGCAATATTCTGATTGCAAATTTAGTTCTTACTTGTTCTCGATTTCAGGTAGGAATTAAGACCCTTGCTGGTCAGGCTGATCGTGCATCCGCAAGATCAGTAACTCCCGGAGATTGTCCTAGCGATTGCATTGGCGCACGAGCTTTGCACGTGTAGTCGGATCGTCAAGCACGAACTCCACCAACAAATCGAATTATCCTCGTCTCATCGAAAGATCGGCCACCTTTGCCCTATCAAGTGGTATCAGATTTCAGGTTGCTCGGTGAGATTTTACTGTTTTCTAGTGTAGATTGCGTCTGCTTCATGCCCAAGGCATCCCCTTCTTCATCGACAAAATCATCAGGTTCCTCCCCTGAAACTATATTTTTATTCAATCACATCTTGTGTTCTTTACTTGGAGCGTCGGTTTGTTTTTGTTTTTGTTTTTGTTTGAATAAAATGGATCCTAGCATTCACTTTGTGGGAGAGAGACACGCTCCGCTGTTGCATATGGACACATGTGTCCTTAGGCTTTACTCATAATGTTCATGGCGAAGTTTCTTCTTCGTTAATTTGTTATATGGTTGAAATTGGAAAATGCTACATGTAGTAATTCTAAAATGTCTTGGATAATGTGATACTTGGTAATTGTTGTGCTCATGTTTAAGCTCTTGCATCATATGCTTTGCACCCATTAATGAAGAAATACATAGAGCTTGCTAAAATCTGATTTGCATATTTGGTTTCTCTAAGGTCTAGATAATATCTAGTATTGAGTTTTGAACAACAAGGAAGACGGTGTAGAGTCTTATAATGTTTACAATGTGTCTTTTATGTGAGTTTTGCTGCACCTGTTCATCCTTGAGTTTGCTTCAAATAACCTTGCTAGCCTAAACCTTGTATCGAGAGGGAATACTTCTCATGCATCCAAATCCTTGAGCCAACTACTATGCCATTTGTGTCCACCATACCTACCTACTACATGGTATTTCTCCGCCATTCCAAAGTAAATTGCTTGAGTGCTACCTTTAAAATTCCATCATTCACCTTTGCAATATATAGCTCATGGGACAAAATAGCCTTAAAAACTATCGTAGTATTGAATATGTACTTATGCACTTTATATTTTATTAAGTTGCTTGTTGTGCGATAACCATGCTTCTGGGGAACGCCATCAATTACTCTTTATTGAATATCATGTGAGTTGCTATGCATGTCCGTCTTGTCTGAAGGATCTATCATTTTAGTGGTTGGAGCATGCAAAATTGTTAGAGAAGAACATTGGGCCGCTAACTAAAGCCATGAATCATGGTGGAAGTTTCAGTTTGGACATATATCCTCAATCTCATATGAGAATAATAACTTTGCTACATGCTTATGCATTAAAGAGGAGTCCATTATCTGTTGTCCATGTTGTCCCGGTATGGATGTCTAAGTTGAGAATAATCAAAAGCGAGAAATCCGAAATGCGAGCATTCTCCTTAGACCTTTGTACAGGCGGCATGGAGGTACCCCTTTGTGACACTTGGTTGAAACATGGCATGCAAAGATCCGGTAGTCCAAGCTAAGTAGGACGAGGTGCGGGCACTATTAGTATACTATGCATGAGGCTTGCAACTTGTAAGATATAATTTACATAACTCATATGCTTTATTACTACCGTTGACAAAATTGTTTCATGTTTTCAAAATAAAAGCTCTAGCACAAACACAGCAATCGATGCTTTCCTCTTGAAGGACCTTTCTTTTACTTTTATTGTTGAGTCAGTTTACCTATCTCCCTCCACCTTAAGAAGCAAACACTTGTGTGAACTGTGCATTGATTCCTACATACTTGCATATTGCACTTGTTATATTACTTTATGTTGACAATATCCATGAGATATACATGTTATAAGTTGAAAGCAACCGCTGAAACTTAATCTTCCTTTGTGTTGTTTCAACACCTTTACTTTGATTTATTGCTTTATGAGTTAACTCTTATGCAAGACTTATTGATTCTTGTCTTGAAAGTACTATTCATGAAAAGTCTTTGTCATATGATTCACTTGTTTACTCATGTCATTACCTTTGTTTTGATCGCTGCATTCATTACATATGTTTACAAATAGTATGATCAAGATTATGATGGCATGTCACTTCAGAAATTATCTTTGTTATCGTTTTACCTGCTCGGGACGAGCAGAACTAAGCTTGGGGATGCTGATACGTCTCCAACGTATCGATAATTTCTTATGTTCCATGCCACTTTATTGATGATACCTACATGTTTTATGCACATTATATGTCATATTTATGCATTTGGAACTAACCTATTAACAAGATGCGAAGAGCCAGTTCTGTTTCTGCTGTTTTTGGTTTCAGAAATCCTAGTAAAGAAATATTCTCGGAATTGGACGAAACTTTCGCCCAGGGTCCTATTTTTGCACGAAGCTTCCAGAAGACCGAAGAGATAACGAAGTGGGGCCACGAGGCAGCCAGGAGCTAGGGCGGCGCGGCCCAAGCCCGGCCGCGCGGCCCTACCCCCGGGCACCTCGTGTGGCCCTCGCGTTGCCCTTTCGCCTACTTAAAGCCTCCGTCGCGAAACCCCCATACGAGAGCCACGATACGGAAAACCTTCCAGAGACGCCGCCGCCGCGAATCCCATCTCGGGGGATTCAGGAGATCGCCTCCGGCACCCTGCCGGAGAGGGGATTCATCTCCCGAGGACTCTACACCGCCATGGTCGCCTCCGGAGTGATGAGTGAGTAGTTCACCCCTGGACCATGGGTCCATAGCAGTAGCTAGATGGTCGTCTTCTCCTTGTTGTGCTTCATTGTTGGATCTTGTGAGCTGCCTAACATGATCAAGATCATCTATATGTAATTCTATATGTTGTGTTTGTCGGGATCCGATGGATAGAGAGTACTATGATTATGGTGATTATCAATCTATTGTTTATGTGTTGTTTATGATCTTGCATGCTCTCCGTTATTAGTAGAGGCTCTGGCCAAGTTTTTGCTCTTAACTCTAAGAGGGAGTATTTATGCTCGATAGTGGGTTCATGCCTCCATTAAATCTGGGACAGTGACAGAAAGTTCTAAGGTTGTGGATGTGTTGTTGCCACTAGGGATAAAACATTGATTCTATGTCTAAGGATGTAGTTGTCGATTACATTACGCACCATACTTAATGCAATTGTCTGTTGCTTTGCAACTTAATACTGGAGGGGGTTCGGATGATAACCTGAAGGTGGACTTTTTAGGCATAGATGCAGTTGGATGGCGGTCTATGTACTTTGTCGTAATGCCCAATTAAATCTCACTATATTTATCATATTATGTATATGCATTGTTATGCCTTTCTCTATTTGTCAATTGCCCGACTGTAATTTGTTCACCCAACATGCTTTTATCTTATGGGAGAGACACCTCTAGTGAGTGGACCCCGGTCCTATTCTTTACATAGCATTCAATCTACTGCAATTGTGTTTTATTGTTTTCTTGCAAACAATCATCTTCCACTCGATACGCTTAATCCTTTGTTACAGCAAGCCGGTGAGATTGACAACCTCACTGTTTCGTTGGGACAAAGTACTTGGGTTGTGTTGTGCAGGTTCCGCGTTGGCGCCGGAATCCCTGTGTTGCGCCGCATCACATTTCGCGACCATCAACCTTCAACGTGCTTCTTGGCTCCTTTGGTTCGATTAAACCTTGGTTTCTTTCTGAGGGAAAACTTGCTACTGTGCGCATCATACCTTCCTCTTGGGGTTCCCAACGAACGTGTGAGTTACACGCCATCACACCTCACAGCAACTGGGCCGGCCCAAGAAGTTAGTGGGCCGGCCCAATTAGCATGTGGGACCCACATTGCTGTTAAAGGGCCGGCCCATTTAGTATGTGGGGTCCACCATATAGCAAGTGGGCTGGCCCAAGAAGATAGTGGGCCGAGCCAAAAACACAGGTGGGTCCCGCTTTCCTGTTAAAGGGCCGGCCCATTTAGTCGTGGGGTCCACCATATAGCAAGTGGGATGGCCCAACAAGATAGTGGGCCGGGCCAAACAAAGGTGGGTCCCACATTCCTGTTAATGGGCCGGACCAGTTAGTAAGTGGGGTCCACCATACAGCAAGTGGGCTGGCCCAGCAGGTTGGCGGGCCGGCCCAATAATAAATGTGGGGCCCACTATCCTGTTAACGGGCCGGCCTAGTTAGCAAGTGGGGTCCACCATAAAAGGAGTTGGGCTGGCCCAACAAGTTAGTGGGCCGGCCCGATAAGCTTTGTGGGGCCCGATTTTCTGTTACAGGGCCGGCCTAGTTGTGGGTGGGGTCCACCTTAAAGCAAGTGGGCCGCCCTTAGAGTGTGGGGTCCACCATAAATCAAGTGGGCTGGCCCACTCGTTTAGTTGCTGTTTATATGCCGGCATAATAGGCGCTATAGGATTTTGCGGGGCACATATGTGATTTCGCTTAATTGGGCCGTTTAAGGGATGGGAATTTGTGATTTAGATACTGAGAATATTTACGCAGCACATGATTTCTGTCGGATAGCCTCACTTACCACAAGCACCATAGAAAAAATGCGCGAAAGAACTATAAAAACTAACTAAATATTACATCAGCTGCAAGGCTTTGAAAAAATATTACAGAACCCAGAGAAATTGAATGGTAATTAAACCTAGCAATACAATGAAGCGATTCGGCAATCTTTTAAGTTGTCCATGCACCATCTATATCTGAAACAAAGACATCATCATTTCGTCGTTATAACAAGATCATTGTAATGCGCACAATAAGCAAACAAAGAGTGCATGCCGCATACCAACAGCCAATATAACAGAGCATGTTAGAATGAAACAGCAGACTTACTACTGTCGAGTCCCATGCAAACCAACATGTTCAGGGAGTACAAAATTGGCATGAACAACATAGTAGCAGGCTATAAATTTTGTAACAACGACTGAGCAAGATACAGAATATAGTGGGATCACCTGTGAACTTGTATAAGAGGGAATGCAAACCAATATGTTCAGCATTCCATATGTGAGCGTCATGCCAAGTCAGAGAAACAAGTCAATAATGCAGCTTTTGAAGAACAAGATGGCACACAAAATTATTATCTAGTAATATGACAAGTTTATTTGTACTACATGCTAGATAGCAGAGTGATAGCATGCCAAACTAAGTCCTTACTTTGTTAGCTTACAATGAACTAGATACAAAACAATGGCATCACCTGTAGTACAGGGAATGCAAGCCAACATGTTCATGGAGTAAAAAATTGGCACAAACAACATAGTAGCAGGCCATAATTTTTGTAACAACAACTGAGCAAGATAAAGTTATGATGGCTAGATCTACAGAGCAGGGAATGTAAACCAAATATAGAAGTTACGATGCCAAAAGCTATAGAGCAGGGAATGCGAACCAACATGTGCAATTACTTAAAATTGGCCATGAACTAAATAATAGCAGGATGTTACTATAATAGCTAGGAATAAAACAGATAGGAGTTATAATGGCATCACTGATAAACTTGTAGATAAGGGAAACAAATCAATTTGTTTCGGGATATAAAGTTGTAATGAGCAACACATAGAGGATAGTTAATGCTACGGCTTAGGATGGACCAGAAACGGAATATAGTGGGATCTGAACTTGTAGAAAAGGGAATGCACACCAATATGTTCACAATTCTATATGTGAGCGCCATGCCAATTAAGAGAAACAAGTTAATATTGCAGCTTTTGAAGAATCAGATGGCAGACAAAATTATGATGGAAGTAGCTGCTGTGACGAGTTCAAATAAATTTGTACTGCAGGATGGCAGAGCGATAGCATGCAGGAACTAATAGCAGGCAGTTAATTTGTTAGCTTACGACGAAGTAGATAGAAATAACAATGGCATCACCGTAGTACAGGGAATGCAAACCAACATGTTCAGGGAGAACAAGATTGGCATGAACAACGAATGAGCAAGATAGAAGTTATGATGGCTACATCTACAGAGCAGGGAATGCAAACCAAAATGTTCAATCGCTTAAAGTTAGCAATGAACTAGAAAATAGCAAGGTGTTACGGTCATAACTAGGAATGAACTAAAAGAGCTTCAGACAAACAAGCATCTGAACCCAGAACATGGCGCTAAAACAAGGGACTTACATTAGGAGAAGCACTCTGTGGGAATCACAGCAGATCTTCCTGGGGTTGATAGATCCGGTGATGAAGTACACTACATGTGCTCCTTGGGGTTGGAGAGACGGCCATTAAACTTCATGGTTACTCATCTCATCTGCAAAGACGTAACGGCGCGTCGTTAGCACAAACAGGTTCCCCCAAGATTAAACAAGAACTTGCAGGCAAGCAATAGAAAAGCGACAGTAGAAGAGTTTAGATCATGCACGGCGCCGGTGAAGCAGATTCGGTTCATGCACATCGGTGTCGGTGAGCAAGATCCGATGCGGTGGACGATACCGCAGCTGAAGCGACTGCGGTAGACTGCTGGATGAGCATATGGTTTCGAGGTTCGGCGGGGATGATCCGGTCCGGTTGATGACGGTGTCGATGAAGCGGCTCCGGCAGGCAGCCGGATGACGAGGATCGCGAGGGCTCGGGTAGGCCAGGGAAGTCCGGCGGGGATGTTCCGGTGCGGTGGTCGTGGAGGTGGTAGAGAGAGGGACTTGAGAAGTTCCGGTGGGTGGTCTCAGATGAGAGACTGAGGGAAATGAATTTTTTTTGGGAGGGTTTCCGGGCTAGGGAGGTGGTGATCCAAAAAATGACGGGCAGACCCCCCCACCAACCGACTTTGCTGTCATCTCCACAGGGGTAGAATGGGAATTTGAAAGCGTGTGAATTTTTTGTATTTTGTGGGCGGGAAGTTTTGCCGCTATGAGATTTTGAATTTGGCTAAGGTCCAAGTATAATGATAAAAAATTGTGAGACCGTACTAGTACCTCTGTTCAAGGCCGAGTGCAAAATCAAATCATCATCACCTTGAATATCGGTCACTACCATGATCATGATCTATCTCTGCAATTAGCGTATCCGCTAGATCTTGCAAAGTATAATGATAAAAAAATTGTGAGACCGTACTAGTACTTCTCTTCTAGGCGGAGTGTAACATCAAATCATCATCACGTTGAAAATTTGTTACCATGATCATGATCTATCTCTGAAATTGGCGCATCCGCTATATCTTTCAAAGTATAATGATAATAAAAATTGTGAGACCATACTAGTACTTCTGTTCAAGTTCGAGTGCAACATCAAATCATCATCACGTTGAAATTTGTTACCATGATCATGATCTATCTCTAAAATTGGCTCATCCGCCAAATCTTGCAAAGTATAATGATAAAAATTGAGAGACCGTACTAGTACTTCTGTTCAAGCCCGAGTGCAACATCAAATCATCATCACGTTGAAAATTTGTTACCATGATCATGATCTATCTCTAAATTTGGCGCATCCGCTAAATCTTGCAAAGTATAATGATAAAGAAATTGTGAGACAGTAGTAGTACTTCTGTTCAAGGTCGAGTGCAACATCAAATCATCATCACGTTGAAAATTTGTTACCATGATCATGATCTACCTCTGAAAATGGGCGCATCCGCTAAAACTTGCAAAGTATAATGATACAAAATTGTGAGACCGTACTAGTACTTATGTTCAAGGTCGAGTGCAACATCAAATCATCATTACATTGAAAATTGTGTTACCATGATCATGATCTATCTCTGAATTTGGCGCATCCGCTAAATCTCGCAAAGTATAATGATAAAAAAATTGTGAGATTGTACTAGTACTTATGTTCAAGGCCGAGTGCAGGATCAAATCATGATCACGTTGAAATTTGTTACAACGATCATGACATATCTCTAAAATTGTGCATCCGCTAAATCTTGCACGTGGCGCATCTCGGTGCGGAGCAACAGGTCGGTGCTATCAAGGTTGAGGCGTCGGTAGCGTCATCGGGCTCTCCTCTCTTGATAGATCTTCTACATGGCGCGGCGCACCGCCCGCCGAGAAGCAGTCACATGTGAGACCGAGGTGGAGACGTCGCCGGCATCCTCGAGGCGAGGCCGCCCTTCTACGAGCCAGCGTCGACTCAAGGTATGAATCCATGTGTTGTCGCGCCCCTTCTGCCGATGAAGTGGGGTGCCTTAGATTTATTGTTCTTCTCTTACGATTATTTCGAGCCGAACATGTGTGCTCTTTCTCTGAATATATTGCTTGAAAAGCTAACCAAGTTACTTAAATTCACTTTGTTCTTAATCTTGCGTGCTAATTTTGTTATTTTTGCTGACAGTGGTGCGCGCAAGGAGATTTATTTGTGGGTGTGTTGAGCTGTTAGGCCTAAGTCGAAATCCTCAGCTAAACGAGGCCTCAGCTTAACACATAAAAAAGGTGTTCAATCTCGCCCACAATGTCCTCTTCTTTCCTCTTCCTTTATTGGAACTTGTTTTGCAGACAAGGAAAGTGGCACGTGTAATCTGAGTAAAACCCTCTTAGCCAAAATCAGCTACGAGCAAGATTTTCTGTATTGTAGATGCCCCAATTGACTCTCATCCCCAATGTAGTCTTTTTTTAATGTCAGTATAGACTTCTTTACTGGATGTATACTATCGTACATGGCATGCATTTGCCTAATGAGCAGCATTGTATTGCTATTCTAGCCAACCTGGTCGATATGTCAAGCTTCATGCACGAGATGCCATGTTTAATTTACTCCCTCGCTCTGATCCATATTTCTTGGTGTAAAATGAATGTGAATCGGAGGGAGTACTTTTCTTAGATAGTACTATACCAGTTCAAAAAAAAGTACTACAACATCACAAATGCATCAAAAGAGTACTACATCACAAGACCACCACGGTTGTACTAGTAGAGTTTAATGCTGAACTTCCAAAGGGAATAAGATTACATCATTTAGACCAACCAAAAAAATTCAACCACCCTACACAAACCCTGGTCAAAACTAGTTTAACCAATATTACAAAAGTTGTACATAATTCAGAAACCGTCAGAAATATACGAAGCATTCAGGAGTCCCCAAATTCAGTGACTTTGAGTCACTTACAAGTGTGTTCCACATGTCAGTCACCCAAAGTCATGGCAAAGTCAGCCTGGCAAAGTCACCGAAGTTCAATCCCGTAAATGGCATCTTCGCATGTTGGACCATAGAATATCAGTATTGCTACATTAGTTATCTCCCGAATCTTGTTCTGTCATTCGTCCTACACTCCGATGGAGAAGCATCAATTCCCACTGGAGGCGCGGGGCCCACGAGCGGTGGCAATGTCCTTTTAAATAGGAGGCAGAATATTTGACAGATGCGCGGAGGAGGGGGGAGGGGAGTCTCACCTGCGAGACTGACAAGAAGAGAGACGTTTGAGCAGACAAAGCAAGCAGTGAACAGACAACTCCGTAGCACTGAAAAGGCTACTACCTTCTCTTCCGGGATAAGCAAAAATAGCTGATCGGTACTGACGAAATGCACCAGGTACGCAATGTACTCCAGCTATAATAAGTGAAGCATGCCTACCACTGAAGAGGAAATTCAAGATTCCACCAGATCTCCATATCACTCTTTTGCATAAAACACGGACTTATCTTTTGCACAATTCACCACTTGTTGGTCTAATCTATCGCAGCTTCCATCAGTTGGTCATCTAATTAACGATTTAACGGATTAGAAAAATAAGCGGTGGAATTAGAAGTACTAGTAGCGAAATGTGCAAAATATACTGTCCTTCCCGAGGGGGTTTGTCCAGAAGAGGGCCGGATGACAATGTCCCGGGTGCATCCAGAAAGGAGAGGGGTAGTTTCTAATACATGTAAGAAATTATTTTACAAAAAGGTACATACTAAGTAGTACAACTATTAGTACAGTACTACTATTTCGAGGGAAAATGCCATGTCGTGCGACCTCTAATCAATGAGTAGAAGTTGTAGGTGCGCATAACATGCATTGCTGAAAGCTGGTTCCGCTGGAATTTGAGCTCAGCCGGGGCGGATTCTGCGAAGTTCGCCCGACGTCACTCATGTATCCCACCAAACTGCTCATTTCTTTCAATGTCTCTTCTCTTTCACTGCAGCTCTCCAACATCAGGTGCATCAACTTATCTTGTGCCTTCTGCCTCTCGAGAAGGGCAAGGATGGCGATGTCAGCATATTCAAGGTTCAACTTTTGGAGCTGTACTTTATCCTGAAGAAGGATTTTGTACTCTATATCAGACTTGTCTCTTTCGAGGCACACAGTCTTGAGTATGCTGCTGGCTTTCTCCGCTGATGCAATGTTCCTCTCTTTCTGCTTAATCAGCTCGTTCTTCAACATGTCGCGCTCATTGCGAAGGCTGCAAATGAGCTCCACAAGAGTTTTCGAATTCTTCTTCTTGGCAGCCAAATCGTCTCGGAGGCGATCACACTCTAAGCTGAGCTCCTCGTTTTTTTCCATCAAGATGGCGACAGTGGTGTCGATAGTCGGCGCCGCTTCCTTCAGGGCGAAATCATCGGTAGCAAGTAAGCGCAAAGGAAGAAGAAGAAGAAGAAGAAGAAGAAGAAGAAGAAGAAGAAGAAGAAGAAGACAGTGTGCTACCTCATTTCGCCGGGGTAGGGCCGGGTTGAAATCATCGGACGACGATGATTCCTTGGTCGTGGAAGTTGGTGCAGTACGGGCGTCGTTGGAACTTCCAACCCTTTAAGATGTATAACCATAGAGACTCTTAAAGAGCTTGAGCCCGGGCAAGAAGAAACGAAAGTACATGGCGAAGGAAACTAACCCGGTGAGCACAGCACGGACGCGTTTCGGCGGCGGCGGCACGGCGAGCCCACTTGGTTTCTGGAACCGTCTCTCGAAATTTCGAGCCGGCGTTTTTTATCCGCGTACTTGACCGCCGACGACCTGAAGTTTGAACACATTGCTGGAGGAGAGAGCGACGAAAGAAACGAAAGTACATGGCGAAGGAAACTAACCCGGTGAGCACAGCACGGACGCGTTTCGGCGGCGGCGACGGCGAGCCCACTTGGTTTCTGGAACCGTCTCTCGAAATTTCGAGCCGGCGTTTTTTCTCCGCGTACTTGACCGCCGACGACCTGAATTTTGAAGACATTGCTGGAGGAGAGAGCGACGAACAAATGTTTGTTAGGTGGAGAGAGGAAGAAAGTGAATGGAACGAGAGAGTTTAGCGTTTTGCCCTTATAGTCATAGTCGCTAGCCGAACGGGTTTCTTTGACTTTAACTGTCCGCATATGGCGGGCCTACAGGCGTCTCCTCGACTCTCTTGGAGCAATCGTGTCCGTCCATCCGAAATGGTGATATAAATTTAGGGTGCGATTTGTGGACTGATGAGAACTTAACCTCGTTCTCAAACAGTTGATGTCTTTAAATAAATCTCAGTTGCAACTCCGAGCTACATGTAGCACTTTACAAATGTTTCATAGTTTTAAGAGGCAAAAATTGAAAAGTACGAGAGGCCGCCTTGTCCCGAGAGGACATGGTTCGCTCGGCCGTGACGCGGGAAGGTTGGTCGTCGGCGTTTAATGGTCTCCCGCGTGGAAACCGAGGCGGCCACGAGGCAGCGGCTGGCCACGCGGCGTCCAGTCGCCTACGCCGCCGTAAATGAGGGTAGTTGCCTACCACCACCAGGTGACATGCACCTTTTGCATGTCACCGTGTGACATGCGGCCTAAATTCAAATTTAAACATTGCGAAAAAAATCATGCATCCGGTGACATGCCCATGGCATGCCACCGATGAAGAGTTCCGTGCCATGCACTCTGGCACTCTGCGCCGTCTTGGATCAGAAAATGAGCGAAGAACGAGGACGAGGCACTAGTTCAAATTTAGGATGAAGTTTAAGTTTTATTTTGGTTTAAATTAGATTAGAGGGAGTAGTACTCTTACTTTATTATATTACTCGTACTTGTGTTAATGTAGTAGTATTATTATGGTGGTGTACTTGCGTTCATGTACTTGTTTCAGCTGTTTTGGTGAAGGAGACATGCATCACCTTTTTTGGTGATGTATCTAGTCGTCCTGTAGCCCTTGTCAAATTCCTCTGATATACTGATGGGAGGGCTTGTTCACCCCATACTGATGGGAGCCCTTGTCAAATCGTAATCATAGTTTTAAGTTTCGAAACCAATGAAAAATATCCTGCTACGTGCAAAATCTCAATGTGAAAATCCTAGTATATATTGTAGACTGCACAAAAATTAAGAAAATATGGCAGGTAAAATAATATTGGAATTGTGCGCTACTCCCTCCGTCTCTCTACTTACGGCGCATAGCATTCTTATGTCATATAGTAAGCATTCAAGTTGATGAACAAGGTGTAGACATATTCAAACAAGATAATCATGTATATATATATCTACCCCTAACCCTAAACTGTCTTATGAAGTCAAGCATGAAGAGAAGTGGTTTTGGGTTTCAAACATGGAAATTTCAAGAACCTCCCAAAAGCCTCATTTAAGAGTGACTAAGAAGGATCCATGCTTACCTTTGCATTTTCATATTTTAAACTTGTTTAAATCATTGTCAAACCTAGGATTTGACCAAGATACAAATGGACACAAAATTTTAAAAATCAGCAAAATGAAAAACAAAAGCACATAGTCTTCTTATGTCATATCGTAAGCATTCAAGTTGATAAACAAGGTCTAGATATATCCAAACCAGAAAAATCATGTATCTACCCCCTGTCGATCTTATGAAGTCTAGCATGAAGAGAAGTCGTTTTGGGTTTCAAACATGGAAATTTCAAAACCTCCCAAAAGCTTCATTTTAGAGTGACTAAGAAGGATCCATGCTTACCATTTTATTTTCATATTCTAAACTTGTTTAAATCTTTTTCAATCCTAGGATCTGACCAAGATATTCAAATAGGCATAAAATTCAAAAAAAAACTCAGAAAAAGGAAAAACAAAAGCATATAGTCTTCTTATGTCATATAGTAAGCATTCAAGTTGATAAACAAGGTTTGGACATATTCAAACCTGACAAATAATGTATCTACCCGGCCCCTAACCCTAAACTCGATCTTATGAAGTCTAGCATGAAGAGAAGTCGTTTTTGGTTTCAAACATGGAAATTTCAAGAACAAACCAAAAGCTTCATTTTAGAGCGTGACTAAGAAGGATCCAGGCTTACCCTTCCATTTTCATGTTTTAAACTTGTTTAAATCGTGGTTAAACCTAGGATTTGACCAAGATTCAAATGGGCATAAAATTAAAATAAAACAGAAAAATGAAAAACCAAAGCACATAGTCTTCTTATGTCATATAGTAAGCATTAAAGTTGAGAAACAAGGTCTAGACATATTCAAACTATGCAAATCATGTATCTACGTACCCCCTAACCCCTAAACTCTGTCTTATGAAGTCAAGCACGAAGAGAGGTGGTTTTGGGTTTCAAACATGGAAACTTCAAAAACCTCCCAAAAGATTCATTTTAGAGTGACTAAGAAGGATACATGTTTCCCTTCTCATTTTCATGTTTTAAACTTGTTTAAATCTTAGTCAAACCTAGGATTTGACCAAGATTCAAATGGGCATAAAAATTCAAAAAAAAATCGAAAGAATGAAAAACCAAAGCACATAGCATTCTTATGTCATATAGTAAGCATTCAAGTTGATAAACAAGGTCTAGACATATTCAAACCAGAAAAATCATGTATATATCTACCCCTAACCCTAAACTCTGTCTTATGAAGTCAAGCATGAAGAGAAGTGGTTTTGGGTTTCAAACATGGAAATTTCAAAAAAAAAACAAAAGCTTCATTTTAGGGAGACTAAGAAGGATCCATGCTTACCATTTTATTTTCATGTCTTAAACTTGTTTAAATCTTGGTCAAACCTAGGATTTGACCAAGATTCAAATTGGCAAAAAATTAAAAAATCAAAAAAATGAAAAACCAAAGTACATAGTCTTCTTATGGCATATAGTAAGCATTCAAGTTGTTAAACAAGGTCTAGACATATTCAAACCAAACAAATCATGTATCTATACCCCTAACCCCTATTTAAACTCTATATATCTTATGAAGTCAAGCATGAAGAGATGTGGTTTTGGGTTTCAAACATGGAAATTTCAAAAACCACCCAAAAGCTTCATTTTAATTAGAGTGACTAAGAAGGATACTTCCCTTCTCATTTTCATGTTTTAAACTTGTTTAAATCTTGGTCAAACCTAGGATTCGACCAAGATTCAAATGGGCATAAAAATTCAGAAAAAATCAAAAGAATGATAAACCAAAGCACATAGCATTCTTATGTCATATAGTAAGCATTCAAGTTGATAAACAGGGTCTAGACATATTCAAACCAGAAAAATCATGTATATATATATCTACCCCTAACCCTAAACTCTGTCTTATGAAGTCAAGCATGAAGAGAAGTGGTTTTGGGTTTCAAACATGGAAATTTCAAAAAAACCCAAAAGCTTCATTTTAGGGAGACTAAGAAGGATCCATGCTTACCATTTTATTTTCACGTCTTAAACTTGTTTAAATCTTGGTCAAACCTAGGATTTGACCAAGATTCAAATTGGCAGAAAATTTAAAAAATCAAAAAAATTAAAAATTAAAAACCAAAGTACATAGTCTTCTTATGGCATATAGTAAGCATTCAAGTTGTTAAACAAGGTCTAGACATATTCAAACCAAACAAATCATGTATCTATACCCCTAACCCCTAATTAAACTCTATATATCTTATGAAGTCAAGCATGAAGAGACGTGGTTTTTGGTTTCAAACATGGAAATTTCAAGAACCTCCCAAAAGCTTCATTTTAATTAGAGTGACTAAGAAGGATACATGCTTCCCTTCTCATTTTCATGTTTTAAACTTGTTTAAATCTTGGTCAAACCTAGGATTTGACCAAGATTCAAATGGGCATAAAAATTCAGAAAAAATCAAAAGAATGAAAAACCAAAGCACATAGCATTCTTATGTCATATATAGTAAGCTAGCATTCAAGTTGATAAACAAGGTCTAGACATATTCAAACCAGAAAAATCATGTATATATCTACCCCTAACCCTAAACTATGTCTTATGAAGTCAAGCATGAAGAGAAGTGGTTTTGGGTTTCAAACATGGAAATTTCAAAAAAAAACCAAAAGCTTCATTTTAGGGAGACTAAGAAGGATCCATGCTTACCATTTTATTTTCACGTCTTAAACTTGTTTAAATCTTGGTCAAACCTAGGATTTGACCAAGATTCAAATTGGCAGAAAATTTAAAAAATAAAAAAATGAAAAACCAAAGTACATAGTCTTCTTATGGCATATAGTGAGCATTCAAGTTGTTAAACAAGGTTTAGACATATTCAAACCAAACAAATCATGTATCTATACCCCTAACCCCTAATTAAACTCTATATATCTTATGAAGTCAAGCATGAAGAGACGTGCTTTTTGGTTTCAAACATGGAAATTTCAAAAACCTCCCAAAAGCTTCATTTTAATTAGAGTGACTAAGAAGGATACAGGCTTCCCTTCTCATTTTCATGTTTTAAACTTGTTTAAATCTGGGTCAAACCTAGGATTCGACCAAGATTCAAATGGGCATAAAAATTCAGAAAAAATCAAAAGAATGAAAAACCAAAGCACATAGCATTCTTATGTCATATAGTAAGCATTCAAGTTGATAAACAAGGTCTAGACATATTCAAACCAGAAAAATCATGTATATATCTAATCTACCCCTAACCCTAAACTCTGTCTTATGAAGTCAAGCATGAAGAGAAGTGGTTTTGGGTTTCAAACATGGAAATTTCAAAAAAAAACAAAAGCTTCATTTTAGGGAGACTAAGAAGGATCCATGCTTACCATTTTATTTTCATGTCTTAAACTTGTTTAAATCTTGGTCAAACCTAGGATTTGACCAAGATTCAAATTGGCAGAAAAATTAAAAAAATCAAAAAATGAAAAACCAAAGTACATAGTCTTCTTATGGCATATAGTAAGCATTCAAGTTGTTAAACAAGGTCTAGACATATTCAAACCAAACAAATCATGTATCTATACCCCTAACCCCTATTTAAACTCTATATATCTTATGAAGTCAAGCATGAAGAGATGTGGTTTTGGGTTTCAAACATGGAAATTTCAAAAACCACCCAAAAGCTTCATTTTAATTAGAGTGACTAAGAAGGATACAGGCTTCCCTTCTCATTTTCATGTTTTAAACTTGTTTATATCTTGGTCAAACCTAGGATTCGACCAAGATTCAAATGGCCATAAAAATTCAGAAAAAATCAAAAGAATGATAAACCAAAGCACATAGCATTCTTATGTCATATAGTAAGCATTCAAGTTGATAAACAGGGTCTAGACATATTCAAACCAGAAAAATCATGTATATATATATATCTACCCCTAACCCTAAACTCTGTCTTATGAAGTCAAGCATGAAGAGAAGTGGTTTTGGGTTTCAAACATGGAAATTTCAAAAAAAACCAAAAGCTTCATTTTAGGGAGACTAAGAAGGATCCATGCTTACCATTTTATTTTCACGTCTTAAACTTGTTTAAATCTTGGTCAAACCTAGGATTTGACCAAGATTCAAATTGGCAGAAAATTTAAAAAAATCAAAAAAATTAAAAACCAAAGTACATAGTCTTCTTATGGCATATAGTAAGCATTCAAGTTGTTAAACAAGGTCTAGACATATTCAAACCAAACAAATCATGTATCTATACCCCTAACCCCTAATTAAACTCTATATATCTTATGAAGTCAAGCATGAAGAGACGTGGTTTTTGGTTTCAAACATGGAAATTTCAAAAACCTCCCAAAAGCTTCATTTTAATTAGAGTGACTAAGAAGGATACATGCTTCCCTTCTCATTTTCATGTTTTAAACTTGTTTAAATCTTGGTCAAACCTAGGATTTGACGAAGATTCAAATGGGCATAAAAATTCAGAAAAAATCAAAAGAATGAAAAACCAAAGCACATAGCATTCTTATGTCATATATAGTAAGCTAGCATTCAAGTTGATAAACAAGGTCTAGACATATTCAAACCAGAAAAATCATGTATATATCTACCCCTAACCCTAAACTATGTCTTATGAAGTCAAGCATGAAGAGAAGTGGTTTTGGGTTTCAAACATGGAAATTTCAAAAAAAAAACCAAAAGCTTCATTTTAGGGAGACTAAGAAGGATCCATGCTTACCATTTTATTTTCACGTCTTAAACTTGTTTAAATCTTGGTCAAACCTAGGATTTGACCAAGATTCAAATTGGCAGAAAATTTAAAACAAAAATGAAAAACCAAAGTACATAGTCTTCTTATGGCATATAGTAAGCATTCAAGTTGTTAAACAAGGTTTAGACATATTCAAACCAAACAAATCATGTATCTATACCCCTAACCCCTAATTAAACTCTATATATCTTATGAAGTCAAGCATGAAGAGACGTGCTTTTGGTTTCAAACATGGAAATTTCAAAAACCTCCCAAAAGCTTCATTTTAATTAGAGTGACTAAGAAGGATACAGGCTTCCCTTCTCATTTTCATGTTTTAAACTTGTTTAAATCTGGGTCAAACCTAGGATTTGACCAAGATTCAAATGGGCATAAAAATTCAGAAAAAATCAAAAGAATGAAAAACCAAAGCACATAGCATTCTTATGTCATATAGTAAGCATTCAAGTTGATAAACAAGGTCTAGACATATTCAAACCAGAAAAATCATGTATATATCTACCCCTAACCCTAAACTCTGTCTTATGACGAAGTCAAGCATGAAGAGAAGTGGTTTTGGGTTTCAAACATGGAAATTTCAAAAAAAAAACCCAAAAGCTTCATTTTAGGGAGACTAAGAAGGATCCATGCTTACCATTTTATTTTCATGTCTTAAACTTGTTTAAATCTTGGTCAAACCTAGGATTTGACCAAGATTCAAATTGGCAAAAAATTAAAAAAATCAAAAAAATGAAAAACCAAAGTACATAGTCTTCTTATGGCATATAGTAAGCATTCAAGTTGTTAAACAAGGTCTAGACATATTCAAACCAAACAAATCATGTATCTATACCCCTAACCCCTAATTAAACTCTATATATCTTATGAAGTCAAGCATGAAGAGACGTGGTTTTGGGTTTCAAACATGGAAATTTCAAAAACCTCCCAAAAGCTTCACTTTAATTAGAGTGACTAAGAAGGATACATGCTTCCCTTCTCATTTTCATGTTTTAAACTTGTTTAAATCCTGGTCAAACCTAGGATTTGACCAAGATTCAAATGGGCATAAAAATTCAGAAAAAATCAAAAGAATGAAAAACCAAAGCACATAGCATTCTTATGTCATATATAGTAAGCATTCAAGTTGATAAACAAGGTCTAGACATATTCAAACCAGAAAAATCATATATATATATATATATATATATATCTACCCCTAACCCTAAGCTATGTCTTATGAAGTCAAGCATGAAGAGAAGTGGTTTTGGGTTTCAAACATGGAAATTTCAAAAAAAAAAAAAGCTTCATTTTCGGGAGACTAAGAAGGATCCATGCTTACCATTTTATTTTCATGTTTTAAACTTGTTTAAATCTTGGTCAAACCTAGGATTTGACTAAGATTCAAATGGGCAGAAAATTAAAAAAAAATCAAAAAAATGAAAAACCAAAGTACATAGTCTTCTTATGGCATATAGTAAGCATTTAAGTTGTTGAACAAGGTCTAGACATATTCAAACCAGAAAAATCATGTATCTATACCCCTAACCCCTAAACTCTATATATCTTATGAAGTCAAGCATGAAGAGACGTGGTTTTGGGTTTCAAACATGGAAATTTCAAAAACCTCCAAAAAGCATTTTAATTAGAGTGACTAAGAAGGATACAGGCTTCCCTTCTCATTTTCATGTTTTAAACTTGTTTAAATCTTGGTCAAACCTAGGATTTGACCAAGATTCAAATGGGCATAAAAATTCAGAAAAAATCGAAAGAATGAAAAACCAAAGCACATAGCATTCTTATGTCATATAGTAAGCATTCAAGTTGATAAACAAGGTCTAGACATATTCAAACCATAAAAATCATGTATATATCTACCCCTAACCCTAAACTCTGCCTTATGAAGTCAAGCATGAAGAGAAGTAGTTTTGGGTTTCAAACATGGAAATTTCAAAAAAACCCCAAAAGCTTCATTTTAGGGAGACTAAGAAGGATCCATGCTTACCATTTTATTTTCATGTCTTAAACTTGTTTAAATCTTGGTCAAACCTAGGATTTGACCAAGATTCAAATTGGCAGAAAATTTAAAAAATCAAAAAATGAAAAACCAAAGTACATAGTCTTCTTATGGCATATAGTAAGCATTCAAGTTGTTAAACAAGGTCTAGACATATTCAAACCAAACAAATCATGTATCTATACCCCTAACCCCTAATTAAACTCTATATATCTTATGAAGTCAAGCATGAAGAGACGTGGTTTTGGTTTCAAACATGGAAATTTCAAAAACCTCCCAAAAGCTTCATTTTAATTAGAGTGACTAAGAAGGATACATGCTTCCCTTCTCATTTTCATGTTTTAAACTTGTTTAAATCTTGGTCAAACCTAGGATTTGACCAAGATTCAAATGGGCATAAAAATTCAGAAAAAATCAAAAGAATGAAAAACCAAAGCACATAGCATTCTTATGTCATATATAGTAAGCATTCAAGTTGATAAACAAGGTCTAGACATATTCAAACCAGAAAAATCATGTATATATCTACCCCTAACCCTAAACTATGTCTTATGAAGTCAAGCATGAAGAGAAGTGGTTTTGGGTTTCAAACATGGAATTTTCAAAAAAACCCAAAAGCTTCATTTTAGGGAGACTAAGAAGGATCCATGCTTACCATTTTATTTTCACGTCTTAAACTTGTTTAAATCTTGGTCAAACCTAGGATTTGACCAAGATTCAAATTGCCAGAAAATTTAAAAAACAAAAAAATGAAAAACCAAAGTACATAGTCTTCTTATGGCATATAGTAAGCATTCAAGTTGTTAAACAAGGTTTAGACATATTCAAACCAAACAAATCATGTATCTATACCCCTAACCCCTAATTAAACTCTATATATCTTATGAAGTCAAGCATGAAGAGACGTGGTTTTTGGTTTCAAACATGGAAATTTCAAAAACCTCCCAAAAGCTTCATTTTAATTAGAGTGACTAAGAAGGATACATGCTTCCCTTCTCATTTTTATGTTTTAAACTTGTTTAAATCTTGGTCAAACCTAGGATTTGACGAAGATTCAAATGGGCATAAAAATTCAGAAAAAATCAAAAGAATGAAAAACCAAAGAACATAGCATTCTTATGTCATATATAGTAAGCTAGCATTCAAGTTGATAAACAAGGTCTAGACATATTGAAACCAGAAAATTCATGTATATATCTACCCCTAACCCTAAACTATGTCTTATGAAGTCAAGCATGAAGAGAAGTGGTTTTGGGTTTCAAACATGGAAATTTCAAAAAAACCCAAAATTCATTTTTATTTTTAAAAACTTGTTTAAAAAGGATTTGACCAAGATTCAAATGGGCAGAAAATTAAAAAAATCAAAAAAATGAAAAACCAAAGTACATAGTCTTCTTATGGCATATAGTAAGCATTTAAGTTGTTGAACAAGGTCTAGACATATTCAAACCAGACAAATCATGTATCTATACCCCTAACCCCTAAACTCTATATATCTTATGAAGTCAAGCATGAAGAGACGTGGTTTTGGGTTTCAAACATGGAAATTTCAAAAACCTCCCAAAAGGCTCATTTTAGAGTGACTAAGAAGGATCCATGCTTACCTTTTCCTTTTCATATTTTGAACTTGTTTAAATCATTGTCAAACCTAGGATTTGACCAAGATACAAATGGGCACAAAATAAAAAAATCAGAAAAATGAAAAACAAAAGCACATAGTCTTCTTATGTCATATAGTAAGCATATATTGAAGTTGATAAACAAGGTCTAGACATATTCAAACTAGACAAATCATGTATCTACCCCCTAACCCAGCCCTAAACTCTGTCTTATGAAGTCTAGCATGAAGAGAAGTCGTTTTGGGTTTCAAACGCTTAAGCCAAAAGCCCCATTTCAAATATTTCAAACTTATTCAAATTTGGTTCAAATTTGAAAGACATACAAGTTATAGCACACATAGTGCATACATGTTCACACATACTGCACTAGATGCTAACCCTATAGTTTGAGGCCATTGGATGAGGTCGAAAAAATTCTTGGATTAGAAATGGGGTTGTTCGAACCCCATAGTTGGATTTTTTGAACCTTGATCTATAGTACTGGGCAAAACCCAAGTTTAACCTATTTAATTATAGATTTGTAGGTTGATTTTTCTACCTTTTTTTTATTATTACTATGCAGCACATGTGTGTTTGCCCGTCGAGTGAAACTCGGAGGAAGAGGGATCACTCGGAAGGAGAGAAGAAGGGAGAGCATTATGGTGTCTCCCCTTTTCGGGTGATGATGTTGATTGTACAGGGTTTGTCAGTGCGCAGGACGTGCGAGCGAGCGAGCGAGCGAGCAGCGAGGCCGAGAATGAGGGAGATTTGTTTTTTGTTTTGTGAGAGGGACAACCGAAGGATCCAGAAGGACCCAGACACTTCCAAAATACGCATCCTGATGCATCTTCTCTTGACGAAGAAGATGGCTGGGAGTTTGCGTACCTATTGCACGTGACTTGTGCTCACTGAAGTGTGGGACCTTGATACGTCCAAAACGTATCTACTTTCCCGAACACTTTTGCTATTGTTTTGCCTCTAATTTGTGTATTTTGGATACAACTAACACGGACTAACGTTGTTTTCAGCAGAATTGCTCTGGTGTCTCGTTTTTGTGCAGAAATCCAACTTTCGGGAAAAACCTCGGAATTTATACAGAAGGCCCTATTTTCCCAGAATATTGGCGGAGCCAGAAGGGCAAGCCAGGTGGGGGCACGAGGGCCCCACACACTAGGCCGGCGCGGCCCAGGAGGGGCCCGCGTGGCCCTAGTGTGTGGCGGCCTCGGCTGGCCCCCGACGCCCTCCTTCGGACTACTTATCGCCCTCGACCTAAAAACGCACGGAGAGAAGTCGAAGTCGCCAGAAACCCTCCAGAGAGCCGCCACATCGCGAAACTCCGTCTCGGGAGCCAGAAGTCTCCGTTCTGGCACTCCGCCGGGACGGGGAATTGGAGGAGATCTTCACCGCCATCACCACCAACGCCTCTCCATCGACCAGCCATGTTTCCCCCATCCATGTGTGAGTAATTCCCCCGCTGTAGGCTGAAGGGGATGGTAGGGATTGGATGAGATTGGTCATGTAATAGTCATAAGATTGTTAGGGCATAGTGCCTAGTATCCGTAGATGTCACTTTTATGATATTGTTGCAACTTGTTATGCTTAATGCTTGTCACTAGGGCCCGAGTGCCATGATCTCAGATCTGAACATGTTATTGATTCATGAAGATATTCGTTGTTTATGATCTTACCTGCAAGTTGTATACACACGTTGCTGTCCGGAACCAATGGCCCCGAAGTGACAGAAATCGGGACAACCGGAGGGGATGGTACATGTGTTCACGGAGTGTTAATGCTTTGCTCCGGTACTCTATTAAAAGGAGTACCTTAATTTCCAGTAGTTTCCCTAGAGGCCCGGCTGCCACCGGCTGGTAGGACAAAAGATGTTGTGCAAGTTTCTCATTGCGAGCACGTACGACTATATATGGAACACATGCCTATTGATTGATTAGTACTTGGATACCGTTTTATTATTATCTGCAAATGCCCCTGCTTTGATTGTTATATGAGTTTCTCTCATCCATGCAACGCCCGTTAATCCGTCCCTGTGCCTACAGTATTTTAATCCTGCTGTTTACTATAATCACTACTGCTGTCTTTATTTCACCGCTGCTGTTATTTCACTATTCCTACTGCTATAAAACTGTTACTACTGATAAACTCTTGCGAGCAAGTCTGTTTCCAGGTGCAGCTGAATTGACAACTCTGCTGTTAAGGCTTACAAGTATTCTTTGTCTCCCCTTGTGTCGAATCAATAAATTGGGTAATACTTCCCTCGAAGACTGTTGCGATCCCCTATACTTGTGGGTCATCAAGACTATTTTCTGGCGCCGTTGCCGGGGAGCATAGCTTTATTTGGAAGTTCACTTGGATTGATATTGTTCGCTGCAAAGTCTCCATCATGGGTAAACCTCGCGATACTAAAGTCGCCATATTACCATCCACTACAAGAAAAGGTACAACTCTGAGTACCTCTGCTGCTCTTGATTCACCATCTGTGATAAGTAAACTTGTTTCACCACCACAAGCTTCAAATGCTGGTACTTCTGCTGAATCTGAAAATTCCTCTTATAATTGTGATGATGCTTCTGCTGTGCTTGATAATGATGGTTCGTTAGGATCTTTTCTAGATGCTACAATTGCTAGGTCTAGGCAAATTGAAAATACTGAAACTCCTAATGAAAATGCTGCTACACCTGTTAATTCACCTGAGTCTGTTGAATATTCTAGTGATGATCTTGATGAAGATTATGTGGAACTTGATGATGATTTTATTGAAAAATGCAATGCTACTACTGATGCAAGAAAAATTAAAAAGTTGCTTGCAGAACATGCTGTTAGATATAAACTGTCTCCTGATCCTAAATTTGCCACATCTCCTATAAACATTAAGGATAAAGATTATGATTTTTCTCTTGATCTATCTCATATAGCTATTGTTGAGAAAACACCCTTTTGTGGTACTGAAAAAGAAAGTGTTGTTGAACACATGATTGAGTTATCTACTCTGAGTAGCTTGTTTTCTGATGATGTCAAGATGCGTACTTATTTTGTCGCTAAAATTTTTCCTTTCTCATTAAAGGATGATGCTAAAACTTGGTATAATAATTTGCCTCCTGGTTCTATTAGAAGTCCAATTGACTTGCGTGATGTTTTCTTTCGAAAATACTTTCCTGCTAGCGCTCAACATATTGCTTTGCAGAGAATTTATAATTTTGACCAGGAAGATGGAGAGAAATTGCCTGAGGCTTGGGCGAGATTTTGCTCTCTTATTAGAGCTCGGCCTGATCATGATTTGGAAAAGCATGATTTACTTGATATATTTTATAGCGGACTAACCATTGAGTCTAGGGCATACCTGGATAGTTGTGCTGGTTGTGTTTTCAGGAAAAGAACTCCAGACGACGCTGAAGAATTATTGGCTAAAATAGGCCGGAATCATGATGATTGGTCTACACCTGAACCAACCCCGACACCGATATTGAAGAAGAGGGGTATGATTAAATTAAATGATGAAGATATGAGGGAAGCTAAGAAGTCTCTTAAAGAGAAGGGTATTAAACCTGAAGATGTGAAGAATTTACCTCCTATAGAAGATTTATGTAAGATAACTCCCCCTTCATCCATGATTGAGGTACACTCTCTTCAACGCTTTACTAGGGAAGATATTCCGTATTCAAAACCTCCTGCTCAATGCTTAGATGAGTTTGATAATTATATTGTTAAGCAAGAAAACTTTAATATGAGAGTAGAGAATCATTTAATGGAAAATTCTCGAGCTATTAGTGAATTGCATGATATTGTGGAGAGAACCTCCAATGATGTTAAGATACTTGTTAAACATTTTCATATGGTTCAAACTCAAATTGATCAACTCACTAAAGTGCAAAATGACTTGTTGGGAAATAATTCTAAAGAAAAACATGCTTATGAAGTAACAACTAGAGGTGGTGTTTCTACCCAGGATCCTCTATATCCTGAAGGGCACCCCAAAAGAGTTGAACAAGATTCTCAACTAACTAAAACTAGTGCTCCATCTAAGAAAAAGAAAAAGAAACATAAGAATGTTGTAGAATCCTCTGAACCTGTTAATGATCCTAATAGTATTTCTATTTCTGATGCTGAAACTGAAAGTGGTAATGAACATGATAAAGATAATGATAAGGATGATACTCCTGATAAAGAAGAGGTTGAAGAAGAACCTGAAAAGCATGCTAAAAATAAAAAGTACACTAAAGAAGATTTTATTGCTGAGAAACATGGTAATGAAAGAGAACCTTGGGTTCAAAAGCAAATGCCTTTTCCTGCTAAGAAACTAAAATCAAAGGAGGAGGAACATTATAATAAATTTTGTGATTGGATGAAACCTTTATTTTTGCAAATCCCTTTGACTGATGCTATTAAATTGCCTCCTTATTCAAAGTATATGAAAGATATTGTCTCTAACAAAAGGAAAATTCCCAATGAGGAGATTTCCACTATGCTCGCTAATTACTCCTTCAATGGTAAGATTCCAAAGAAGCTTGGAGACCCAGGTATACCGACTATTCCTTGTTCCATCAAGAATAATTATGTTAGAACTGCTCTATGTGATTTGGGAGCAGGTGTTAGTGTAATGCCTTTTTCTCTTTATAAGAGACTTGATTTAGATAAGTTGATACCAACTGATATATCTTTGCAAATGGCTGATAAATCTACTGCTATTCCTGTTGGTGTATGTGAAAATGTTCCTGTTCAAGTTACTCAGCATTGCTTGATATTAACTGATTTTGTTGTGTTGGAAATGCCTGAAGATGATAATATGTCTATTATTCTTGGAAGACCCTTTCTTAATACTGCAGGGGCTGTTATTGATTGCAATAAAGGCATGGTTACTTTCAATGTTGATGACAAGGAACATACTGTCTATTTTCCCAAGAGGATTGATAAAGTATATGGAGTTAATACAATTTTTAATGTGAAAACTATCAAAGTGGGATCCATTGATTGTCCTATATATGAGCCTAAAGAAGAATATCAAACTCTTGTGATTGGATCCATATCAATTCAATATAAGGTAACATGATTGATTTGAGGTTTATTTCTTCTTATGTCATATAAAATTTATTTGGTAGCAAGACTTGATCAACCTTGTTAACAAGTATATTTTAATGCATAAGAGAGCTAAACAACATTTCTTTCTTTCTTTCTCCCTCCATTTGTTTTACTTGCTGTAGCACTTTTTGTTTTGCAATATGCTTTAGTTGTTTAAGATTTTGGAAATCATTTTCCTGCGCAGTAATAATTAATTTAACACCCAGAAATGTGCATTTTTCGAAGTTCTCAAAAATTTACAAAAATTATACTGGTAGTCCTATTTTTCGAAGAGGCACCTGGGAGCACCTGGGGCTGACCAGTGGGGCACCCCAGGGTGGCACCCCACAGGCCGGCGCGGCCAGCAAGGGGGGCGCGCCACCCTGGTGTGTGGGTCCCCCTTTGCCCCACTTCAGCATCTCTTCCTCCCACTCTCTTCTCTCTCCCGAAAAAACTCGCACCAGGTTCCTCTCACTCGTGTTTTTGCTCAAGAGCTCCAGATTTCTCGATCTCTTTGCTCAGCCCAGATTTCTGTCTGAAATTTGGCACATTTGCTCCTTGGTATGTGACTCCTTTGATTGTCCAATTAGAATTTTGTTTGGTTGAGTATATCTTGAATATTTTGCTGCTGTAGATAACATGTTTAGTGAGCTTGCATGCTTGTTCTAAGTGGTAGAAACTAGTTTTGATGCATGTTTAGTACTCTAGCAAGTTCCTATAGTAGTTCCCCTCAATTATATACCTTGAAATCAAATTTTATAATGGTTGTTGAAAATTTCAGAAGAGGAAGATGAAGAAATTCAACTTTGGAGAATTATTCAAGAGAGGAACAACCAGCACCGGGAGGCCCTCGAGGGCGTCCACTCAGATTAGGCGATCCTACAATGAGGATATCATCGCGCCTAGCTTCGCGCCCGAAGAGGACAATGGGGCTCCTAATGCTTCATCCTTCCCATGTTATGATTTTCTGACAAATGCAGGGATATTGGATGATTTCTTCACCCTTGTCAACAGGGCGGGCTTAGCCACCTACGTGGGAGATGAAAGGGAGCAATACTACATGCTCACCAAAATTTTCGTTGAGAGCTTCAAGTTCCACAACACGCAATATGAGCCGACAGTTGCATTCAAGATCTATGGTAATCCTGTTACTATGGAATTGGAAGAATTTTGTCGTGCATTGGATATTGCCCCTGTAGGTACAGCAAGGAGGATTGATGACAACCCCCGGGACTTGTTGGAGCTCTATCGAGGGATCACCGATGATGATTGCCGCACCATTCAGCGCGGCAAGATAAGAAACATTCAACTCCCCGCCATTAAATATTTTGCATATTACATTGCTACTAGCATTCTTGGTAGGGAAAATACTAGCAATATCTCTAGCTATCATCTTGCTTTCTTGAATGCTGCACTTACTGGACAGACACTTTATCATCTTGGTTCTCTTATTGCTCGCCGCCTGTCTAGCAGGGGGCCTATTTTTGGAGGAACTATTGCACTGCGCATTTTAACACATTTAAGACTCCCTCTTGATTCTAATGATGTGCCATTAACCCCTAGGAGACTTGATATTGCTGCTATGAAGAGTCATCATTTTGTTACCACTGATTCCACTGTAGATAATATGGTCTATAGAATGTTGTTTGCTGACGGGGATGAGAAGGAAATCCCTCTTCCCCAGCCAGGTTTGTTCAATATTGACAGGCAATCATGGTCGCGCACTAAGGAGGAGGTGGAGGAACATATGAAGATACAAGACTTCCACCAGCAGCATGACTCCGAGGACGCCGAGCCCTCCTACGACTACACCGTCACATACCCTGATGCTTCCTCCAGCACATACCTGGAACCGGGTCGTTCTTCGTCGTACTACGGAGACACCACTTCATGGGGACCGTGGGAATGAACTCCACTTAGGCCAAAAGCCTAAGCTTGGGGGAGGTATACCGGCATCACTCATTCTTTGCATATTATGGTTGCTGGATACTTGTACATACTTGTTTAGTTCTTAGAGTGGTTTTCTAATGAGAGGGAGATGATATTTGGGGAAGTGCTGTCCAAAAACAGATTCTGGGCTGTTACCAAAAAAATTCGTACGCACAGCCAGAACGTTATTTTGAGTTGCCAATTTTTGAGCATGTGCCCCAGGTTGTTATCTAACTTTCATTAGTTTAACACTTTTTGAGCTGAGCAATGGAAGATTTTTGTTAATTTCGATTTCTGTACTGCTGTCATGATTTGGCAGATTTCTGTCATCCTGCTTTTCTGTGTTTCTGTTAGTTTGCATTCTCTTGTTTTCACCTTGTTTCTTTCCTAAAACACAAAAAGACCAAAAATATTTCTGTTGTTTCTCTTCACCATTTGTTTATTTGGTTCTTTGCTCTTAGTTTACTTTATTTGCTATCGTTGGTTTGCTATGAGAAAATCCAAAAAGATTTTGCTTTGTTTGCTTGTTTCTTTTGTTCTTGTTTCCAATTCGAAAACACCAAAAGTATTTGCTGTTCTTCTTTGGTTTGTAAAGTTCATCATGAGTTCAATGGTCTTCGGTGGCTGGAGCGTGGTTTTCATTTCATATTATCCAAGCTACACAAGTGAAAGGCAATAATGACGATCTACAACAATTGGATTGTGGTGAGAGGCTGGTATGAACTCTATTTGTTTTCATTTTTGTACATATACTCATCCATGTGAGCATGCTTAGTTGGTTCATGTGAGGTATATGTTATTTGAGAAAGTCTAGTAGTTCATGATCTCTCATGTTTAGCTCCAATTTATTAATATGAGTAGCATGTCATGGATGTTTGCTTGCATTGTTTTATTCATAAGTAAGTATGGCATTGTGGTATCCTCCTCTGAATAATTCATTTATATCGACTTGGCACATGCTCACGCATGCATATGACTGAACAAAAAGTCAATTAAGCCTCGATGATTTATATTGCTTCAGAGTTCTTGTATCACTTTTATGCCTCCGTTAATTTATTTTGCCGCAAGCATGATTATGACAGTTACTGCTCTCTTGATTTGTCGCTCCCTAGTCCTTTGCTAGCCTTCACTTGTACTGAGCGGGAACGCCGCTCGTGCTTCCAAACACCTGAAAACCAAGTTGTTCCAAAGTGTCCACCATAAATACCTATGCATGGCATTTCAAACCATTCCAAGTAAATTCTCATGCGCTACCTTTAAAACTTTCAAAATGCTTCTCAATTTGTGTTAATGTTTCATAGCTCATGAGGAAGTATGTGGTGTTTAGCTTTCAACCTTGTCATTTACTTTTGACGGACTCTCATATGGACTAGTGGCACATCCGCTTATCCAATAATTTTGCAAAAAGAGCTGGCAATGGGATTCCCAGTCCCAAATTAATTAACTTAAATAGACACTCCTTCATGGTATGTGATTGTTGGCAGGCACCCGAGGATTCGGTTAGCCATGGTTTGTGTAAGAAAGGTTGGAAGGAGTGCCACATAAACATACAAATAATTCATGGGAGCCGCTCTTGGGAGTCCGGTTGACGAGGTAGTTAGTGTACCCATTACCATTCGTTGACAACAACAAGCACCTCTCAAAATAATTTTACTCCTGTTTTAAAAATGAAAAGCTCTAGCGCATGTTAATCCCTGCTTCCCTCTGCGAAGGGTCAATCTTTTACTTTTATGTTGTGTCTCCATTCTTTCTTTGAGCACTATCTTGAGAGCACAACTGTCATTCTTAGTATAATATGCTTGTCTCAAAATATGATTGATTGTGGTATAACTTTGATGCTTTTATCTTTGACAATCACTACTTCTAGTCTTTCTATGAACTCCAGAGGTGCCTGGGCATTTATGTTTTGCCGATCAAATACGGGCAAGCGAGATACCACTTTATCATATTCTCTTATGAACATTGCAATCCTGCTTATATACATGATTCATGATGCTTATTATTAATTGTTGGTACCTCTCCATGATTGACATAGCTGTTGGATGATCTTATTTGCATGTATCTCATTATGAACTGCTTAAGTATTAGCCATAGCATGAGAATATATACATCATATGAGCAAATGTGTTCGTGAAAGTTCTTTTATCGCTCAGTTGTTAACTGAATTGCTTGAGGACAAGCAATAAGCTAAGCTTGGGGGAGTTGATACGTCCAAAACGTATCTACTTTCCCGAACACTTTTGCTATTGTTTTGCCTCTAATTTGTGTATTTTGGATACAACTAACACGGACTAACGCTGTTTTCAGCAGAATTGCTCTGGTGTCTCGTTTTTGTGCAGAAATCCAACTTTCAGGAAAAACCTCGGAATTTATACAGAAGGCCCTATTTTCCCAGAATATTGGCGGAGCCAGAAGGGCAAGCCAGGTGGGGGCCACGAGGGCCCCACAGGCCGGCGCGGCCCAGGAGGGGCCCGCGCGGCCCTAGTGTGTGGCGGCCTCGGCTGGCCCCCGACGCCCTCCTTCGGACTACTTATCGCCCTCGACCTAAAAACGCACGGAGAGAAGTCGAAGTCGCCAGAAACCCTCCAGAGAGCCGCCACATCGCGAAACTCCGTCTCGGGAGCCAGTCTCCGTTCTGGCACTCCGGGGGGAATTGGAGGAGATCTTCACCGCCATCACCACCAACGCCTCTCCATCGACCAGCCATGTTTCCCCCATCCATGTGTGAGTAATTCCCCCGCTGTAGGCTGAAGGGGATGGTAGGGATTGGATGAGATTGGTCATGTAATAGTCATAAGATTGTTAGGGCATAGTGCCTAGTATCCGTAGATGTCACTTTTATGATATTGTTGCAACTTGTTATGCTTAATGCTTGTCACTAGGGCCCGAGTGCCATGATCTCAGATCTGAACATGTTATTGATTCATGAAGATATTCGTTGTTTATGATCTTACCTGCAAGTTGTATACACACGTTGCTGTCCGGAACCCCAAAGTGACAGAAATCGGGACAACCGGAGGGGATGGTAGTGATGTGAGGATCACATGTGTTCACGGAGTGTTAATGCTTTGCTCCGGTACTCTATTAAAAGGAGTACCTTAATTTCCAGTAGTTTCCCTAGAGGCCCGGCTGCCACCGGCTGGTAGGACAAAAGATGTTGTGCAAGTTTCTCATTGCGAGCATGTACGACTATATATGGAACACATGCCTATTGATTGATTAGTACTTGGATACCGTTTTATTATTATCTGCAAATGCCCCTGCTTTGATTGTTATATGAGTTTCTCTCATCCATGCAACGCCCGTTTATCCGTCCCTGTGCCTACAGTATTTTTAATCCCGCTGTTTACTATAATCGCTACTGCTGTCTTTATTTCACCGCTCCCGTTATTTCACTATTCCTACTCTATAAAACTGTTACTGATAAACTCTTGCGAGCAAGTCTGTTTCCAGGTGCAGCTGAATTGACAACTCCGTTGTTAAGGCTTACAAGTATTCTTTGTCTCCCCTTGTGTCGAATCAATAAATTGGGTAATACTTCCCTCGAAGACTGTTGCGATCCCCTATACTTGTGGGTCATCAGACCTCAAGCATGGGCACCACACGTAAGTGACAGACCTGTTGGTGTAAAACCTCGGTTGATTATTATAGTGCATTAGAACAAAGTTTACTATGGATTCAAGGGTAGGAAATCCAAGTTAACTCATTTACATGACATTATTTTTTCAGTGAAGCAAAGTTAACACATCTATCAATTGGTACATTTTGGAGTGACTAAGAGGATCCAGGCTTACTTATTCGTTTTCACGTGTTAAACTTGTCTAAATCTTGGTCAAACCTAGGATTTGACCAAGATTCAAATGGACGGAAAATTAAAAAAAATAGAAAAATGAAAAACCAAAGCACATAGTCTTCTTATGTCATATAGTAAGCATTAAAGTTGATAAAGAAGGTAAAGACATATTCAAACCAAATCATGTATCTACCCCCTAACCCTAAACTCTGTCTTATGAAGTCAAGCATGAAGAGAAGTGGTTTTGGGTTTCAAACATGGAAATTTCAAAAAAAAACCAAAAGCTTCATTTTAGGGAGACTAAGAAGGATCCATGCTTACCATTTTCTTTTCATGTCTTAAACTTGTTTAAATCTTGGTCAAACCTAGGATTTGACCAAGATTCAAATTGGCAGAAAATTAAAAAAATCAAAAAAATGAAAAACCAAAGTACATAGTCTTCTTATGGCATATAGTAAGCATTCAAGTTGTTAAACAAGGTCTAGACATATTCAAACCAGACAAATCATGTATCTATACCC
Source organism: Lolium multiflorum (assembly GCA_030979885.1). Lineage (NCBI taxonomy): Eukaryota > Viridiplantae > Streptophyta > Magnoliopsida > Poales > Poaceae > Lolium > Lolium multiflorum. The sequence continues at coordinate 94,102,493 of CM061747.1, forward strand.
CTAACCCCTAAACTCTATATATCTTATGAAGTCAAGCATGAAGAGACGTGGTTTTGGGTTTCAAACATGGAAATTTCAAAAACCTCCAAAAAGCTTCATTTTAATTAGAGTGACTAAGAAGGATACAGGCTTCCCTTCTCATTTTCATGTTTTAAACTTGTTTAAATCTGGGTCAAACCTAGGATTCGACCAAGATTCAAATGGGCATAAAAATTCAGAAAAAATCAAAAGAATGAAAAACCAAAGCACATAGCATTCTTATGTCATATAGTAAGCATTCAAGTTGATAAACAAGGTCTAGACATATTCAAACCAGAAAAATCATGTATATATCTACCCCTAACCCTAAACTTTGTCTTATGAAGTCAAGCATGAAGAGAAGTGGTTTTGGGTTTCAAACATGGAAATTTCAAAAAAAAACCCAAAAGCTTCATTTTAGGGAGACTAAGAAGGATCCATGCTTACCATTTTATTTTCATGTCTTAAACTTGTTTAAATCTTGGTCAAACCTAGGATTTGACCAAGATTCAAATTGGCAGAAAATTTAAAAAAAAAAAAAAATGAAAAACCAAAGTACATAGTCTTCTTATGGCATATAGTAAGCATTCAAGTTGTTAAACAAGGTCTAGACATATTCAAACCAAACAAATCATGTATCTATACCCCTAACCCCTAATTAAACTCTATATATCTTATGAAGTCAAGCATGAAGAGACGTGGTTTTGGGTTTCAAACATGGAAATTTCAAAAACCTCCCAAAAGCTTCATTTTAATTAGAGTGACTAAGAAGGATACATGCTTCCCTTCTCATTTTCATGTTTTAAACTTGTTTAAATCTTGGTCAAACCTAGGATTTGACCAAGATTCAAATGGGCATAAAAATTCAGAAAAAATCAAAAGAATGAAAAACCAAAGCACATAGCATTCTTATGTCATATATAGTAAGCATTCAAGTTGATAAACAAGGTCTAGACATATTCAAACCAGAAAAATCATGTATATATCTACCCCTAACCCTAAACTATGTCTTATGAAGTCAAGCATGAAGAGAAGTGGTTTTGGGTTTCAAACATGGAAATTTCAAAAAAAAAACCAAAAGCTTCATTTTCGGGAGACTAAGAAGGATCCATGCTTACCATTTTATTTTCATGTTTTAAACTTGTTTAAATCTTGGTCAAACCTAAGATTTGACTAAGATTCAAATGGGCATAAAATTAAAAAAAATCAAAAAAAATTGAAAAACCAAAGTACATAGTCTTCTTATGGCATATAGTAAGCATTTAAGTTGTTGAACAAGGTCTAGACATATTCAAACCATACAAATCATGTATCTATACCCCTAACCCCTAAACTCTATATATCTTATGAAGTCAAGCATGAAGAGACGTGGTTTTGGATTTCAAACATGGAAATTTCAAAAACCTCCAAAAAGCTTCATTTTAATTAGAGTGACTAAGAAGGATACAGGCTTCCCTTCTCATTTTCATGTTTTAAACTTGTTTAAATCTTGGTCAAACCTAGGATTCGACCAAGATTCAAATGGGCATAAAAATTCAGAAAAAATCGAAAGAATGAAAAACCAAAGCACATAGCATTCTTATGTCATATAGTAAGCATTCAAGTTGATAAACAAGGTCTAGACATATTCAAACCAGAAAAATCATGTATATATCTACCCCTAACCCTAAACTCTGTCTTATGAAGTCAAGCATGAAGAGAAGTGGTTTTGGGTTTCAAACATGGAAATTTCAAAAAAAAACCCAAAAGCTTCATTTTAGGGAGACTAAGAAGGATCCATGCTTACCATTTTATTTTCATGTCTTAAACTTGTTTAAATCTTGGTCAAACCTAGGATTTGACCAAGATTCAAATTGGCAGAAAATAAAAAATAAAAAAATGAAAAACCAAAGTACATAGTCTTCTTATGGCATATAGTAAGCATTCAAGTTGTTAAACAAGGTCTAGACATATTCAAACCAAACAAATCATGTATCTATACCCCTAACCCCTAATTAAACTCTATATATCTTATGAAGTCAAGCATGAAGAGACGTGGTTTTGGGTTTCAAACATGGAAATTTAAAAAACATCCCAAAAGCTTCATTTTAATTAGAGTGACTAAGAAGGATACAGGCTTCCCTTCTCATTTTCATGTTTTAAACTTGTTTAAATCTTGGTCAAACCTAGGATTTGACCAAGATTCAAATGGGCATAAAAATTCAGAAAAAATCAAAAGAATGAAAAACCAAAGCACATAGCATTCTTATGTCATATAGTAAGCATTCAAGTTGATAAACAAGGTCTACACATATTCAAGCCAGAAAAATCATGTATATATCTACCCATAACCCTAAACTCTGTCTTATGAAGTCAAGCATGAAGAGAAGTGGTTTTGGGTTTCAAACATGGAAATTTCAAAAAAAAAACCCAAAAGCTTCATTTTAGGGAGACTAAGAAGGATCCAAGCTTACCATTTTATTTTCATGTCTTAAACTTGTTTAAATCTTGGTCAACCCTAGGATTTGACCAAGATTCAAATTGAAAATTTAAAAAAATCAAAAAATGAAAAAACCAAAGTACATAGTCTTCTTATGGCATATAGTAAGCATTTAAGTTGTTGAACAAGGTCTAGACATATTCAAACCAGACAAATCATGTATCTATACCCCTAACCCCTAAACTCTATATATCTTATGAAGTCAAGCATGAAGAGACGTGGTTTTGGGTTTCAAACAAGGAAATTTCAAAAACCTCCCAAAAGGCTCATTTTAGAGTGACTAAGAAGGATCCATGCTTACCTTTTCCTTTTCATATTTTGAACTTGTTTAAATCATTGTCAAACCTAGGATTTGACCAAGATACAAATGGGCACAAAATAAAAAAATCAGAAAAATGAAAAACAAAAGCACATAGTCTTCTTATGTCATATAGTAAGCATGTATTGAAGTTGATAAACAAGGTCTAGACATATTCAAACTAGACAAATCATGTATCTACCCCCTAACCCAGCCCTAAACTCTGTCTTATGAAGTCTAGCATGAAGAGAAGTCGTTTTGGGTTTCAAACGCTTAAGCCAAAAGCCCCATTTCAAATATTTCAAACTTATTCAAATTTGGTTCAAATTTGAAAGACATACAAGTTATAGCACACATAGTGCATACATGTTCACACATACTGCACTAGATGCTAACCCTATAGTTTGAGGCCATTGGATGAGGTCGAAAAAATTCTTGGATTAGAAATGGGGTTGTTCGAACCCCATAGTTGGATTTTTTTGAACCTTGATCTGTAGTACTGGGCAAAACCCAAGTTTAACCTATTTAATTATAGATTCGTAGGTTGATTTTTCTACGTACCTTTTATTATTACTATGCAGCACATGTGTGTTTGCCCGTCGAGTGAAACTCGGAGGAAGAGGGATCACTCGGAAGGAGAGAAGAAGGGAGAGCATTATGGTGTCTCCCCTTTTTCGGGTGATGATGTTGACTTTTGTGCAGGGTTTGTCAGTGAGCAGGAGGTGCGAGCGGCGAGCGAGTCGAGCGAGGCCGAGAATGAGAGAGATTTGTTTTTGTGAGAGGGACAACCGAAGGATCCAGAAGGACCCATAGACTTCCAAAACGCATCTTGATGCGTCTTCTCTTGACAAAGAAGATGGCTGGGAGTTTGCGTACCTATTGCACGTGACTTGTGCTCACTGAAGTGTGGGACCACACGCGTGGGCACCACACGTAAGTGACAGACCTGTTGGTGTAAAAACTCGGTTGATTATTATAGTGCATTAGAACAAAGTTTCCTATGGATTCAAGGGTAGGAAATCCAAGTTAACTCATTTACATGACATTATTTTTTCCATGAAGCAAAGTTAACACATCTATCAATTGGTACATTTTGGAGTGACTAAGAAGGATCCAGGCTTACTTATTCGTTTTCACGTGTTAAACTTGTCTAAATCTTGGTCAAACCTAGGATTTGACCAAGATTCAAATGGGCAGAAAAATAAAAAACAGAAAAATGAAAAACCAAATCACATAGTCTTCTTATGTCATATAGTAAGCATTAAAGTTGATAAACAAGGTCTAGAAATATCAAACCATACAAATCATGTATCTACCCCTAACCCCTAAACTATGTCTTATGAAGTCAAGCATGAAGAGAAGTGGTTTTCAGTTTCAAACATGGAAATTTCAAAAACCTCCCAAAAACTACATTTTAGAGTGACTAAAAAGGATACATGCTTCCCTTTTCATATTCATGTTTTAAGCTTGTTTAAATTATCTTGGTCAAACCTAGGATTTGACAAGATTCAAATGGGCATCAAAATTGAAAAAAAAAAAAAAGAAAAACCAAAGAAAATAGTTTTCTTATGTCATATAGTAAGCATTAAAGTTGATAAACAAGGTCTAGACATATTCAAACTAGACAAATCATGTATCTATACCCCTAAACCCCTAAACTCTGTCTTATGAAGTCAAGCATACGAAGAGAAGTGGTTTTGGATTTCAAACATGGAAATTTCAAAAACCTCCAAAAAGCTTCATTTTAATTAGAGTGACTAAGAAGGATACATGCTTCCCTTCTCATTTTCATGTTTTAAACTTGTTTAAATCTTGGTCAAACCTAGGATTCGACCAAGATTCAAATGGGCATAAAAATTCAGAAAAAATCAAAAGAATGAAAAACCAAAGCACATAGCATTCTTATGTCATATAGTAAGCATTCAAGTTGATAAACAAGGTCTAGACATATTCAAACCAGAAAAATCATGTATATATCTACCCCTAACCCTAAACTCTGTCTTATGAAGTCAAGCATGAAGAGAAGTGGTTTTGGGTTTCAAACATGGAAATTTCAAAAAAAACCAAAAGCTTCATTTTAGGGAGACTAAGAAGGATCCATGCTTACCATTTTATTTTCATGTCTTAAACTTGTTTAAATCTTGGTCAAACCTAGGATTTGACCAAGATTCAAATTGGCAGAAAATTTAAAAAATCAAAAAATGAAAAACCAAAGTACATAGTCTTCTTATGGCATATAGTAAGCATTCAAGTTGTTAAACAAGGTCTAGACATATTCAAACCAAACAAATCATGTATCTATACCCCTAACCCCTAATTAAACTCTATATATCTTATGAAGTCAAGCATGAAGAGACGTGGTTTTGGGTTTCAAACATGGAAATTTCAAAAACCTCCCAAAAGCTTCATTTTAATTAGAGTGACTAAGAAGGATACATGCTTCCCTTCTCATTTTCATGTTTTAAACTTGTTTAAATCTTGGTCAAACCTAGGATTTGACCAAGATTCAAATGGGCATAAAAATTCAGAAAAAATCAAAAGAATGAAAAACCAAAGCACATAGCATTCTTATGTCATATATAGTAAGCATTCAAGTTGATAAACAAGGTCTAGACATATTCAAACCAGAAAAATCATGTATATATCTACCCCTAACCCTAAACTATGTCTTATGAAGTCAAGCATGAAGAGAAGTGGTTTTGGGTTTCAAACATGGAAATTTCAAAAAAAACCAAAAGCTTCATTTTAGGGAGACTAAGAAGGATCCATGCTTACCATTTTATTTTCACGTCTTAAACTTGTTTAAATCTTGGTCAAACCTAGGATTTGACCAAGATTCAATTTGGCAGAAAATTTAAAAAATAAAAAAAATGAAAAACCAAAGTACATAGTCTTCTTATGGCATATAGTAAGCATTCAAGTTGTTAAACAAGGTTTAGACATATTCAAACCAAACAAATCATGTATCTATACCCCTAACCCCTAATTAAACTCTATATATCTTATGAAGTCAAGCATGAAGAGACGTGGTTTTGGGTTTCAAAGATGGAAATTTCAAAAACCTCCCAAAAGCTTCATTTTAATTAGAGTGACTAAGAAGGATACATGCTTCCCTTCTCATTTTCATGTTTTAAACTTGTTTAAATCTTGGTCATACCTAGGATTTGACGAAGAATCAAATGGGCATAAAAATTCAGAAAAAATCAAAAGAATGAAAAACCAAAGAACATAGCATTCTTATGTCATATATAGTAAGCTAGCATTCAAGTTGATAAACAAGGTCTAGACATATTCAAACCAGAAAAATCATGTATATATCTACCCCTAACCCTAAACTATGTCTTATGAAGTCAAGCATGAAGAGAAGTGGTTTGGGGTTTCAAACATGGAAATTTCAAAAAAAAAGCTTCATTTTATTTCATGTTTTAAACTTTTTTAAATCTTGGTCAAACCTAGGATTTGACCAAGATTCAAATGGGCAGAAAATTAAAAAAATCAAAAAAATGAAAAACCAAAGTACATAGTCTTCTTATGGCATATAGTAAGCATTTAAGTTGTTGAACAAGGTCTAGACATATTCAAACCAGACAAATCATGTATCTATACCCCTAACCCCTAAACTCTATATATCTTATGAAGTCAAGCATGAAGAGACGTGGTTTTGGGTTTCAAACATGGAAATTTCAAAAACCTCCCAAAAGGCTCATTTTAGAGTGACTAAGAAGGATCCATGCTTACCTTTTCCTTTTCATATTTTGAACTTGTTTAAATCATTGTCAAACCTAGGATTTGACCAAGATACAAATGGGCACAAAATAAAAAAATCAGAAAAATGAAAAACAAAAGCACATAGTCTTCTTATAATAATGTCATATAGTAAGCATATATTGATGTTGATAAACAAGGTCTTGACATATTCAAACTAGACAAATCATGTATCTACCCCCTAACCCAGCCCTAAACTCTGTCTTATGAAGTCTAGCATGAAGAGAAGTCGTTTTGGGTTTCAAACGCTTAAGCCAAAAGCCCCATTTCAAATATTTCAAACTTATTCAAATTTGGTTCAAATTTGAAAGACATACAAGTTATAGCACACATAGTGCATACATGTTCACACATACTGCACTAGATGCTAACCCTATAGTTTGAGGCCATTGGATGAGGTCGAAAAAATTCTTGGATTAGAAATGGGGTTGTTCGAACCCCATAGTTGGATTTTTTGAACCTTGATCTGTAGTACTGGGCAAAACCCAAGTTTAACCTATTTAATTATAGATTCGTAGGTTGATTTTTCTACGTACCTTTTATTATTACTATGCAGCACATGTGTGTTTGCCCGTCGAGTGAAACTCGGAGGAAGAGGGATCACTCGGAAGGAGAGAAGAAGGGAGAGCATTATGGTGTCTCCCTTTTTCTGATGATGTTGACTTTTGTGCAGGGTTTGTCAGTGCGGGACGTGCGAGGCGCGTCGAGCGAGGCCGAGAATGAGAGAGATTTTTTTGTGAGAGGAAAACCGAAGGATCCTAAAGGACCCAGACACTTCCAAATACGCATCTGATGCGTCTTCTCTTGACGAAGAAGATGGCTGGGAGTTTGCGTACCTATTGCACGTGACTTGTGCTCACTGAAGTGTGGGACCTCAAGCGTGGGCACCACACGTAAGTGACAGACCTGTTGGTGTAAAACCTCGGTTGATTATTATAGTGCATTAGAACAAAGTTTCCTATGGATTCAAGGGTAGGAAATCCAAGTTAACTCATTTACCTGACATTATTTTTCAGTGAAGCAAAGTTAACACATCTATAAATTGGTACATTTTGGAGTGACTAAGAGGATCCAGGCTTACTTATTCGTTTTCACGTGTTAAACTTGTCTAAATCTTGGTCAAACCTAGGATTTGACCAAGATTCAAATGGGCGGAAAATTAAAAAAAAACAGAAAAATGAAAAACCAAAGCACATAGTCTTCTTATGTCATATAGTAAGCATTAAAGTTGATAAAGAAGGTAAAGACATATTAAACCAGACAAATCATGTATCTACCCCCTAACCCTAAACTCTGTCTTATGAAGTCAAGCATGAAGAGAAGTGGTTTTGGGTTTCAAACATGGAAATTTCAAAAAAACCAAAAGCTTCATTTTAGGGATACTAAGAAGGATCCATGCTTACCATTTTCTTTTCATGTCTTAAACTTGTTTAAATCTTGGTCAAACCTAGGATTTGACCAAGATTCAAGTTGGCAGAAAATTAAAAAAATCAAAAAAATGAAAAACCAAAGTACATAGTCTTCTTATGGCATATAGTAAGCATTCAAGTTGTTAAACAAGGTCTAGACATATTCAAACCTGACAAATCATGTATCTATACCCCTAACCCCTAAACTCTATATATCTTATGAAGTCAAGCATGAAGAGACGTGGTTTTGGGTTTCAAACATGGAAATTTCAAAAACCTCCAAAAAGCTTCATTTTAATTAGAGTGACTAAGAAGGATACAGGCTTCCCTTCTCATTTTCATGTTTTAAACTTGTTTAAATCTGGGTCAAACCTAGGATTCGACCAAGATTCAAATGGGCATAAAAATTCAGAAAAAATCAAAAGAATGAAAAACCAAAGCACATAGCATTCTTATGTCATATAGTAAGCATTCAAGTTGATAAACAAGGTCTAGACATATTCAAACCAGAAAAATCATGCATATATCTACCCCTAACCCTAAACTCTGTCTTATGACGAAGTCAAGCATGAAGAGAAGTGGTTTTGGGTTTCAAACATGGAAATTTCAAAAAAAAAACCAAAAGCTTCATTTTAGGGAGACTAAGAAGGATCCATGCTTACCATTTTATTTTCATGTCTTAAACTTGTTTAAATCTTGGTCAAACCTAGGATTTGACCAAGATTCAAATTGGCAGAAAATTTAAAAAATCAAAAAAATGAAAAACCAAAGTACATAGTCTTCTTATGGCATATAGTAAGCATTCAAGTTGTTAAACAAGGTCTAGACATATTCAAACCAAACAAATCATGTATCTATACCCCTAACCCCTAATTAAACTCTATATATCTTATGAAGTCAAGCATGAAGAGACGTGGTTTTGGGTTTCAAACATGGAAATTTCAAAAACCTCCCAAAAAGCTTCATTTTAATTAGAGTGACTAAGAAGGATACATGCTTCCCTTCTCATTTTCATGTTTTAAACTTGTTTAAATCTTGGTCAAACCTAGGATTTGACCAAGATTCAAATGGGCATAAAAATTCAGAAAAAATCAAAAGAATGAAAAACCAAAGCACATAGCATTCTTATATCATATATAGTAAGCATTCAAGTTGATAAACAAGGTCTAGACATATTCAAACCAGAAAAATCATGTATATATCTACCCCTAACCCTAAGCTATGTCTTATGAAGTCAAGCATGAAGAGAAGTGGTTTCGGGTTTCAAACATGGAAATTTCAAAAAAAAAAAACAAAAAGCTTCATTTTCAGGAGACTAAGAAGGATCCATGCTTACAATTTTATTTTCATGTTTTAAACTTGTTTAAATCTTGGTCAAACCTAGAATTTGACTAAGATTCAAATGGGCAGAAAATAAAAAAAATCAAAAAAATGAAAAACCAAAGTACATAGTCTTCTTATGGCATATCGTAAGCATTTAAGTTGTTGAACAAGGTCTAGACATATTCAAACCAGACAAATCATGTATCTATACCCCTAACCCCTAAACTCTATATATTTTATGAAGTCAAGCATGAAGAGACGTGGTTTTGGGTTTCAAACATGGAAATTTCAAAAACCTCCAAAAAGCTTCATTTTAATTAGAGTGACTAAGAAGGATACAGGCTTCCCTTCTCATTTTCATGTTTTAAACTTGTTTAAATCTTGGTCAAACCTAGGATTCGACCAAGATTCAAATGGGCAAAAAAATTCAGAAAAAATTGAAAGAATGAAAAACCAAAGCACATAGCAGTCTTATGTCATATAGTAAGCATTCAAGTTAATAAACAAGGTCTAGACATATTCAAACCAGAAAAATCATGTATATATCTATCCTAACCCTAAACTCTGTCTTATGAAGTCAAGCATGAAGAGAAGTGGTTTTGGGTTTCAAACATGGAAATTTCAAAAAAAAAACCCAAAAGCTTCATTTTAGGGAGACTAAGAAGGATCCATGCTTACCATTTTATTTTCATGTCTTAAACTTGTTTAAATCTTGGTCAAACCTAGGATTTGACCAAGATTCAAATTGGCAGAAATAAAAAAACAAAAAATGAAAAACCAAAGTACATAGTCTTCTTATGGCATATAGTAAGCATTCAAGTTGTTAAACAAGGTCTAGACATATTCAAACCAAAAAAATCATGTATCTATACCCCTAACCCCTAATTAAACTCTATATATCTTATGAAGTCAAGCATGAAGAGACGTGGTTTTGGGTTTCAAACATGGAAATTTCAAAAACCTCCCAAAAGCTTCATTTTAATTAGAGTGACTAAGAAGGATACAGGCTTCCCTTCTCATTTTCATGTTTTAAACTTGTTTAAATCTTGGTCAAACCTAGGATTCGACCAAGATTCAAATGGGCATAAAAATTCAGAAAAAATCAAAAGAATGAAAAACCAAAGCACATAGCATTCTTATGTCATATAGTAAGCATTCAAGTTGATAAACAAGGTCTAGACATATTCAAGCCAGAAAAATCATGTATATATCTACCCCTAACCCTAAACTCTGTCTTATGAAGTCAAGCATGAAGAGAAGTGGTTTTGGGTTTCAAACATGGAAATTTCAAAAAAAAACCCAAAAGCTTCATTTTAGGGAGACTAAGAAGGATCCATGCTTACCATTTTATTTTCATGTCTTAAACTTGTTTAAATCTTGGTCAAACCTAGGATTTGACCAAGATTCAAATTGGCAGAAAAATAAAAAAAATCAAAAAATGAAAAACCAAAGTACATAGTCTTCTTATGGCATATAGTAAGCATTCAAGTTGTTAAACAAGGTCTAGACATATTCAAACCAAACAAATCATGTATCTATACCCCTAACCCCTAATTAAACTCTATATATCTTATGAAGTCAAGCATGAAGAGACGTGGTTTTGGGTTTCAAACATGGAAATTTCAAAAACCTCCCAAAAGCTTCATTTTAATTAGAGTGACTAAGAAGGATACAGGCTTCCCTTCTCATTTTCATGTTTTAAACTTGTTTAAATCTTGGTCAAACCTAGGATTCGACCAAGATTCAAATGGGCATAAAAATTCAGAAAAAATCAAAAGAATGAAAAATCAAAGCACATAGCATTCTTATGTCATATAGTAAGCATTAAAGTTGATAAACAAGGTCTAGACATATTCAAGCCAGAAAAATCATGTATATATCTACCCCTAACCCTAAACTCTATCTTATGATGAAGTCAAGCATGAAGAGAAGTGGTTTTGGGTTTCAAACATGGAAATTTCAAAAAAAAACCCAAAAGCTTCATTTTAGGGAGACTAAGAAGGATCCATGCTTACCATTTTATTTTCATGTCTTAAACTTGTTTAAATCTTGGTCAAACCTAGGATTTGACCAAGATTCAAATTGGCAGAAAATTTAAAAAAATCAAAAAAATGAAAAACCAAAGTACATAGTCTTCTTATGGCATATAGTAAGCATTTAAGTTGTTGAACAAGGTCTAGACATATTCAAACCAGACAAATCATGTATCTATACCCCTAACCCCTAAACTCTATATATCTTATGAAGTCAAGCATGAAGAGACGTGGTTTTGGGTTTCAAACATGGAAATTTCAAAAACCTCCCAAAAGGCTCATTTTAGAGTGACTAAGAAGGATCCATGCTTACCTTTTCCTTTTCATATTTTGAACTTGTTTAAATCATTGTCAAACCTAGGATTTGACCAAGATACAAATGGGCACAAAATAAAAAAATCAGAAAAATGAAAAACAAAAGCACATAGTCTTCTTATGTCATATAGTAAGCATGTATTGAAGTTGATAAACAAGGTCTAGACATATTCAAACTACACAAATCATGTATCTACCCCCTAACCCAGCCCTAAACTCTGTCTTATGAAGTCTGCATGAAGAGAAGTCGTTTTGGGTTTCAAACGCTTAAGCCAAAAGCCCCATTTCAAATATTTCAAACTTATTCAAATTTGGTTCAAATTTGAAAGACATACAAGTTATAGCACACATAGTGCATACATGTTCACACATACTGCACTAGATGCTAACCCTATAGTTTGAGGCCATTGGATGAGGTCGAAAAAATTCTTGGATTAGAAATGGGGTTGTTCGAACCCCATAGTTGGATTTTTTGAACCTTGATCTGTAGTACTGGGCAAAACCCAAGTTTAACCTATTTAATTATAGATTCGTAGGTTGATTTTTCTACGTTTTTATTATTACTATGCAGCACATGTGTGTTTGCCCGTCGAGTGAAACTCGGAGGAAGAGGGATCACTCGGAAGGAGAGAAGAAGGGAGAGCATTATGGTGTCTCCCCTTTTTCGGGTGATGATGTTGACTTTTGTGCAGGGTTTGTCAGTGAGCAGGAGGTGCGAGCGAGCGAGCGAGTCGAGCGAGGCCGAGAATGAGAGAGATTTGTTTTTTGTGAGAGGGACAACCGAAGGATCCAGAAGGACCCACAGACTTCCAAACGCATCCTGATGCGTCTTCTCTTGACAAAGAAGATGGCTGGGAGTTTGCGTACCTATTGCACGTGACTTGTGCTCACTTAAGTGTGGGACCACGCGTGGGCACCACACGTAAGTGACAGACCTGTTGGTGTAAAAACTCGGTTGATTATTATAGTGCATTAGAACAAAGTTTCCTATGGATTCAAGGGTAGGAAATCCAAGTTAACTCATTTACATGACATTATTTTTTCCATGAAGCAAAGTTAACACATCTATCAATTGGTACATTTTGGAGTGACTAAGAAGGATCCAGGCTTACTTATTCATTTTCACGTGTTAAACTTGTCTAAATCTTGGTCAAACCTAGGATTTGACCAAGATTCAAATGGGCAGAAAAATAAAAAAACAGAAAAATGAAAAACCAAATCACATAGTCTTCTTATGCCATATAGTAAGCATTAAAGTTGATAAACAAGGTCTAGAAATATCAAACCATACAAATCATGTATCTACCCCTAACCCCTAAACTATGTCTTATGAAGTCAAGCATGAAGAGAAGTGGTTTTGGGTTTCAAACATGGAAATTTCAAAAACCTCCCAAAAACTACATTTTAGAGTGACTAAGAAGGATACATGCTTCCCTTTTCATATTCATGTTTTAAGCTTGTTTAAATTATCTTGGTCAAACCTAGGATTTGACAAGATTCAAATGGGCATCAAAATTGAAAAAAAATCAGAAAAAAAAACCAAAGCAAATAGTTTTCTTATGTCATATAGTAAGCATTAAAGTTGATAAACAAGGTCTAGACATATTCAAACTAGACAAATCATGTATCTATACCCCCTAACCCCTAAACTCTGTCTTATGAAGTCAAGCATGCATGAAGAGAAGTGGTTTTTGGTTTCAAACGTTTAAGCCAAAAGGTAAGCATGGATCCTCCTTAATTAGTCACTGTAAAATGAAGCTTTTGGGAGGTTTGTGAAATTTCCATGTTTGAAACCCAAAACCACTTAAGACAGAGTTTATGGTTAGGTGTGTAGATACATGATTTTTCTTGTTTGAATATGTCTAGACCTTGTTTATCAACTTAAATGCTTACTATATGACATGAGAATACATATGTGTGCTTTGGTTTTTCATTTTTTGTTTTTTTCTGAACTTTTATGCCCATTTGAATCTTGGTCAAATACTAGGTTTGACCAAGGTTAAAACAAGTTTAAAACATGGCAATGAAAAGGTAAGCATGGATCATTCTTAGTCTCTCTAAAATGAAGCTTTTGGGAGGTTTTTGAAATTTCCATGTTTGAAACCCAAAATCACTTCTCTTCATATGCTTGGCTTCATAAGACAAAGATTAGGGTTAGGGGTAGATATATACATGTTTTGGGAGGTTTTTGAAATTTCCATGTTTGAAACCCAAATCCACTTCTCTTCATCCTTGACGTCTTCAAAAGACAAAAGTATAGGGTTATGCATGGGTAGATACATGCTTTTTTCTGTTTGAATATGTATAAACCTTGTTTAATTATCAACTTAATTGAATGCTTACTATATATATGACATAAGAAGGCTATATATGTGCTTTGTTTTTTCATTTTTTGATTTTTTCCTGATTTTTTTGCCCATTTGAATCTTGGTCAAATCCTAGGTTTGATCAAGATTTAAATAAGTTTAAAAAATGAAAATGAAAAGGTAAGCCGGATCCTTCTTAGTCAGTAAAATGATGCTTTTGGGAGGTTTTTGAAATTTCCATGTTTGAAACCCAAGCACTTCTCTTCATGCTTGACTTCATAAGACAGAGTTTAGGGTTAGGTGGTGTAGATACATGATTTGTCTGGTTTGAATATGTCCAAATCTTATTTATCAACTTTTGAATGCATGCTACTCTCTCAAAGAAAAACTTTTGAATGCTTACTATATGACATAAGAAGACTATATGCTTTTAAAATTCAAACATATGGTAAGCATTCTTATGTAATATAGTAAGCATTCAAGTTGATAAACAAGCAAGGTTTGGACATATTCAAACCAGACAAATCATGCATCTACCCCTAACCCCTAATTAAATTGTCTTATGAAGTCTAGAATGAAGAGAAGTGGTTTTGGGTTTCAAACATGGAAATTTCAAAAACCTCCCAAAAACTTCATTTTAGAGTGACTAAGAAGGATACAAGCTTCCCTTTTCATTTTCATGTTTTAAACTTGTTTAAATCTTGGTCAAACCTCTAGGATTTGACCAAAAGATTCAAATGGGCATAGAAATTCATAAAAAATCAAAAGAATGAAAAACCAAAGGACATAACATTCTTATGTCATATATATATAGTAAGCATTCAAGTTGATAAACAAGGTCTAGACATATTCAAACCAGAAAATCATGTATATATCTACCCCTAACCCTAAAGTCTGTCTTATGAAGTCAAGCATGCATGAAGAGAAGTGGTTTTTGGTTTCAAACATGGAAATTTCGAAAACCCTCCCAAGAGCTACATTTTGGAGTGACTAAGAAGGATATATAGATGCTTAATTTTTCATATTCATGATTTAAACTTGTTTAAACCATGTTCAAACCTAGGATTTGACCAAGATTCAAATGGGCATAAAATTTTAAAAAAATCAAAAAATAAAAAACAAGGCACATAGTATTATTATGTCATATAGTAAGCATTCAATTAAGTTGATAAACAAGGTCTAGACATATTCAAACCAGGAAAATCATGCATCTACCCCCTAACCCTAGCTAAACTCTGTCTTATGAAGTCAAGCATGCATGAAGAGAAGTGGTTTTTGGTTTCAAACGTTTAAGCCAAAAGCCCCTTTTCAAATATTTCAAACTTATTCAAATTTGGTTCAAATTTGAAAGACATACAAGTTATAGCACACATAGTGCATACATTTTCACACATACTGCACTAGATGCTAACCCTATAGTTTGAGGCCATTTGGGTGACCTAGGTCGAAAAAATTCTTGGATTAGAATCGTGTTGTTCGAACCCCGTAGTTGGATTTTTTTGAACCCTTGATCTGTAGAACTGGGCAAAACCCTAGTTTAACCTATTTAATTATAGATTCGTATATCGATTTTTCTACGAGTACTACCTTTTTATTATTACTATGCAGCACATGGGTGTTTGCCCGTCGAGTGAAACTCGGAGGAAGAGGGATCACTCGGAAGGAGAGAAGAAGGGAGAGCATTATGGTGTCTCCCCTTTTTCGGGTGATGATGTTGACTTTTGTGCAGGGTTTGTCAGTGAGCAGGAGGTGCGAGCGAGCGAGCGAGTCGAGCGAGGCCGAAAATGAGAGACATTTGTTTTATTTGTGAGAGGGACAACCGAAGGATCCAGAAGGACCCACAGACTTCCAATACGCATCTGATGCGTCTTCTCTTGACAAAGAAGATGGCTGGGAGTTTGCGTACCTATTGCACGTGACTTGTTCTCACTGAAGTGTGGGACCACTAGCGTGGGCACCACACGTAAGTGACAGACCTGTTGGTGTAAAAACTCGGTTGATTATTATACTGCATTAGAACAAAGTTTCCTATGGATTCAAGGGTAGGAAATCCAAGTTAACTCATTTACATGACATTATTTTTTCCATGAAGCAAAGTTAACACATCTATCAATTGGTACATTTTGGAGTGACTAACAAGGATCCAGGCTTACTTATTCGTTTTCACGTGTTAAACTTGTCTAAATCTTGGTCAAACCTAGGATTTGACCAAGATTCAAATGGGCGGAAAATTAAAAAAAAAGAAAAATGAAAAACCAAAGCACATAGTCTTCTTATGTCATATAGTAAGCATTAAAGTTGATAAAGAAGGTAAAGACATATTCAAACCAGACAAATCATGTATCTACCCCCTAACCCTAAACTCTGTCTTATGAAGTCAAGCATGAAGAGAAGTGGTTTTGGGTTTCAAACATGGAAATTTCAAAAACCTTCCAAAAGCTTCATTTTAGAGTGACTAAGAAGGATCCAGGCTTACCCTTCCATTTTCATGTTCTAAACTTGTTTAAATAGTGGTTAAACCTAGGATTTGACCAAGATTCAAATGGGCATAAAATTAAAATAAAACAGAAAAATGAAAAACCAAAGCACATAGTCTTCTTATGTCATATAGTAAGCATTAAAGTTGAGAAACAAGGTCTCTAGACATATTCAAACTATGCAAATCATGTATCTATGTACCCCCTAACCCCTAAACTCTGTCTTATGAAGTCAAGCACGAAGAGATGTGGTTTTGGATTTCAAACATGGAAATTTCAAAAACCTCCCAAAAGATTCATTTTAGAGTGACTAAGAAGGATACAGGCTCCCCTTCTCATTTTCATGTTTTAAACTTGTTTAAATCTTGGTCAAACCTAGGATTTGACCAAGATTCAAATGGGCATAAAAATTCAGAAAAAATCGAAAGAATGAAAAACCAAAGCACATAGCATTCTTATGTCATATAGTAAGCATTCAAGTTGATAAACAAGGTCTAGACATATTCAAACCAGAAAAATCATGTATATATCTACCCCTAACCCTAAACTCGGTCTTATGAAGTCAAGCATGAAGAGAAGTGGTTTTGGGTTTCAAATTAACATGGAAATTTCAAAAAAAAAAGCTTCATTTTAAGGAGACTAAGAAGGATCCATATGCTTCCCATTTTATTTTCATGTTTTAAACTTGTTTAAATCTTGGTCAAATCCTAGTACATAGTCTTCTTATGGCATATAGTATGCATTCAAGTTGTTAAACAAGGTCTAGACATATTCAAACCAGACAAATCATGTATCTACACCCCTAACCCCTAATTAAACTCTATATATCTTATGAAGTCAAGCATGAAGAGAGGTGGTTTTGGGTTTCAAACATGGAAATTTCAAAAACCTCAAAAGCTTCATTTTAATAAGAGTGACTAAGAAGGATACAGGCTTCCCTTCTCATTTTCATGTTTTAAACTTGTTTAAATCTTGGTCAAACCTAGGATTCGACCAAGATTCAAATGTGCATAAAAATTCAGAAAAAATCAAAAGAATGAAAAACCAAAGCACATAGCATTCTTATGTCATATAGTAAGCATTCAAGTTGATAAACAAGGTCTAGACATATTCAAACCAGAAAAATCATGTATATATCTAACCCTAACCCTAAACTATGTCTTATGAAGTCAAGCATGAAGAGAAGTGGTTTTGGGTTTCAAACATGGAAATTTCAAAAAAAAACCAAAAGCTTCATTTTAGGGAGACTAAGAAGGATCCATGCTTACCATTTTATTTTCATGTCTTAAACTTGTTTAAATCTTGGTCAAACCTAGGATTTGACCAAGATTCAAATTGGCAGAAAATTAAAAAAATCAAAAAATGAAAAACCAAAGTACATAGTCTTCTTATGGCATATAGTAAGCATTCAAGTTGTTAAACAAGGTCTAGACATATTCAAACCAGACAAATCATGTATCTATACCCCTAACCCCTAATTAAACTCTATATATCTTATGAAGTCAAGCATGAAGAGACGTGGTTTTGGGTTTCAAACATGGAAATTTCAAAAAAAACCCAAAAGCTTCATTTTAGGGAGACTAAGAAGGATCCATGCTTACCATTTTATTTTCATGTTTTTAACTTGTTTAAATCTTGGTCAAACCAAGGATTTGACCAAGATTCAAATGGGTAGAAAATTAAAAAAAATCAAAAAAAATGAAAAACCAAAGTACATAGTGTTCTTATGGCATATAGTAAGCATTTAAGTTGTTGAACAAGGTTTAGACATATTCAAACCAGACAAATCATGTATCTATACCCCTAACCCCTAAACTCTATATATCTTATGTGGTCAAGCATGAAGAGACGTGGTTTTGGGTTTCAAACATGGAAATTTCAAAAACCTCCCAAAAGGCTCATTTTAGAGTGACTAAGAAGGATTCATGCTTACCTTTTCCTTTTCATATTTTGAACTTGTTTAAATCATTGTCAAACCTAGGATTTGACCAAGATACAAATGGGCACAAAATTAAAAAAATCAGAAAAATGAAAAACAAAAGCACATAGTCTTCTTATGTCATATAGTAAGCATGTATTGAAGTTGATAAACAAGGTCTAGACATATTCAAACTAGACAAATCATGTATCTACCCCCTAACCCAGCCCTAAACTCTGTCTTATGAAGTCTAGCATGAAGAGAAGTCGTTTTGGGTTTCAAACGTTTAAGCCAAAATCCCCATTTCAAATATTTCAAACTTATTCAAATTTGGTTCAAATTTGAAAGACATACAAGTTATAGCACACATAGTGCATACATGTTCACACATACTGCACTAGATGCTAACCCTATAGTTTGAGGCCATTGGATGAGGTCGAAAAAATTCTTGGATTAGAAATGGGGTTGTTCGAACCCCATAGTTGGATTTTTTGAACCTTGATCTGTAGTACTGGGCAAAACCCAAGTTTAACCTATTTAATTATAGATTCGTAGGTTGATTTTTCTACCTTTTATTAATACTATGCAGCACATGTGTGTTTGCCCGTCGAGTGAAACTCGGAGGAAGAGGGATCACTCGGAAGGAGAGAAGAAGGGAGAGCATTATGATCCATGATTAATTACCTTTTCATTGTCATGTTTTAAACTTGTTTAAATCTTGGTCAAACCTAGGATTTGACCAAGATTCAAATGGGCATAAAAATTCAGAAAAAATCAAAAGAATGAAAAATCAAAGCACATAGCCTCTTCTTATGTCATATATAGTAAGCATTCAAATTGATAAAACATGGTCTAGACATAGTCAAACCAGAAAAATCATGTATCTTCCCCTAACCCTAAACTTTTTCTTATGAAGTCAAGCATGAAGAGAAGTGGTTTTGGGTTTCAAACATGGTAAATTCAAGAACCTCCCAAAAGCTTCATTTTAGAGTGACTAAGAGAAGGATCCAGACTTACCTTTTCATTTTCACATGTTAAACTTGTTTAAATATTGCTCAAACCTAGGATTTTACAAGTTTATGATACAACACCTTCAATGTATAGTATCATGAATTAGTATCATGCAATGTTGCGAAAAACCAATTATTCATTTCTTTCCAAATAGACTAGCTTTGCGAGGAGGACAAAACATTTCTTTATTGCCCTCTCGTATGAATCACCTCCATACATCACCTCTCATACCGATTGAAAGCCATGCCAAATCGTTGGTTCAAGACCATGAATACCAAGCCAATTTTGTTAGCTAGTTGGACCACCCTCGGATTGAGAACCAACGGTTGAAAGAAAGGTGGGCGCCAACTCTTATTTTTTTCTCGAGAGTCCGACACTTGATGTTGATTGGAAAGTTCACAAAGGCCAAAATTTTGACATCCTCTTTGTGCAAGTCTTGCCACCATCCAAACTCGGTTTTGAAGTACCAACCAAGAAAAAAAAGCTTGCACTTTGGAGGACCCCATGTACCATGAAAAATTTGAAAAACTTCCAGTAAATCATGCATATTTCGATTTATATTTTGGTGAATTTTCATTCGATTTGAATCATAGGTTTGTGAGCAAATATATATTTAGCTTAAACTAGTGCTCGAGTACGTAAGAAGCTATTTAATCACAAGCTAGTCGTCCGAATGGGATGAAATATTCATAGATTTTAAAACAAGGCATCTACATATTACTGGATTTTTTTCAAAATTTTCTGAATAGTTTTTCTTTTTTAGCTTCGAAATAAGAGATAGTTTGGAACGTTGGATCTCAAATGGATGGTAGATGGTGAGACACAGTCACAATGTATCTTGGAAGCATCAAGTCACTGAAGCTCTGTCCGGTTTCCAAACCAAGCTAGGAAAGGCATTGAAAATGAAGTTCTGCTCTAAAACATTTCTCATTCCATTTTGGTGCTCGCGCGGTTGCATGCTGCCCACGTGTTAAGGTACGTGTCTGTGGCATGTAGAGAACTACGATTATTGGCGAAAAATATATCGAAATGGAAACTGTAAAAAAAAACCTCTCTGGTCAACCTGATGTGACGAGACATCACTGCACCAAACGTCGTCGCAAATTTATAGATGGGTGGCGTGCTAGTCTACCAACAGTCAAATCGGCGCCCAGTCGCAGCAGCAGCCTAGAGTACTACCTAGTTTTTGCCCCTTGCATGTCTATCATCTTCTTCTTCACCCTCCCAGAATCACGCGCACGCGCAGGATCTCGATCCCCACCACGCCGCATCACTAGTACTATACCTTTCTCTCCTTACCCCGGCCGGCCGCGCGCCGCATCGTTCCTTCCATAGCGCTCGCCCTCTCCTCCGAAAACCCCAAGCGCAGTTGCATCCGCCATCCACCTAAATCCATCTTCACGTGATGGATTATTCTAGGCTTTGCCGGGGCGGCGGGGACGGCCACTTGGAGGCTCTCACCGGCGACAACATCGACCTCATCGCTGCGCATCTGGACGTTACCTACACCGTCCGACTTGCCGCATGTTCCAGGGAGCTCTACGACATGATCAGCAAGGATGAAGGTAAGATGCACCATTGGGATGAACCCTGCCTGCTGATGCCTCCGCCTGCTTATTGGTTCGATGAACACTGGGACGTGGCGAGAGCATCTCGTCTGCATGATACCGTGTACGACCTGGTGCCCCTCGACCATCCTCGCCGTTCTGTCGCCCTGCCGTTCATGCACGACAGAAAATGGCTTGGCGCGAACGGTGACTGGATCGCCGCCGCCGATCATCATGGGTGGTGCCTCGTGAACGTCTACACCGAGCGACATATCCCCCTTCCATCCCTACCTGCTATGAAGATTTGTTATACTAGTGTTTCATATCAATCTGCTGTTGCATACGATGTTTCCTGGGGTCCAGGAGTAGTTAATTTGTTGAAGATTGTAATCTGCCAAGTGCCCACAAAAGGTGGGAGGTACGCAGATTACAAGCTCATCGCCTTGTTCGACAAAAGGATTTTCTACCTTGAAGGGGGTGGCGACTGGAGACTGCTGAAGGCCCTTACACCTGCATCTGATTATCCAAAGTACTGTGATGCCATTGAACTCGGTGGCCACGTTTTTGCGGTGGACGAAACTGACGGCTCCACGTACTTCTGGGACACCGCAAATGGTATTTTTTCAGTCCTTATGTTGCATTGCATGATACACTGCCTTAATCAATGAAGTTATTCATGAACTACCTTGTTTATATTTTACCTTTCATAAATGACTTAATGATCACACCCCCTTTTGCTGAATATGAATGAACCGTTGCTTGCAATGAATTAGTAGGAATTAGTCACCAACAAACATAGTATGCTCAGTATGTGATTGCATTCCTGAATTAGTAACTCTACGCCACTGCAGAATATGGATGTAATTAACCAGTATCTCAAAAGATAATGTAGCACTATGAAGGCACCCTTTTTGATAACCTTTTACACCCATTGTTTCATATATAACTACAGTAATTGATTTTTGCTCCAAAAGGAGGACGAGAGACCCCTGCCATCTGCATCAGAGAGATAATGCATAAGGACTTTCATAAGTATATGACTTAACAATCACATCCTTTGTCTGAATATGAATGAACCGTTGCTTGCAATGAATTAGTACTAATCAGTCATCAGCAAACATAGTATACTCCGTATGTGAATGCATTCCTGAATTAGTAACTCTATGCCACTGCAGAATATGGATGTAATTAACAAGTATCTCAAATGTTAACATAGAAACAGAAAAATAGAGGAAAATCGTTTGTAATTACATGCGTAGCTTATATTTTAATATAAATCTTCCCTATTAATAGTGATGCTATTAATAATTATTATGTGTAAAATCTGATCAATCCGATGCATAGTTTTAGTTCTTGGCTGTAATCTTACCGATAACTGGATTTTTTGGGTACCTATCGGTGTAAGAAAGCACCGGCCGGTGTTTACCAAAATTTGTGTAAAATTGGACGACCTTTGATATATTTTACATAAATTTTAAGTTTTTTTTTGGAAAAACTTAGCCGGTATTTGGACTGGCGTTTTGCAAACGGGTAATACATGTGCCCATCGGTATTTTCTAGAGATCGGGGAAAAAGCCTTGATTGGATGTACCTACATGCAGATCAAACAGTTCTTTATTTATATCGGTGAACAATCTGCAAAATGGTATTATTAATTTTGTTTTTGATACGGAGTACATTATTTCTCCCATTTTCTTGAATAGATTTCAGTTTCCCACAATTATCTTTGATTAGTGATTGTGACGTCCCCTCATTCAAAATAACTCCGGTTATCTTTTTCCTAATTCAATGTTATTTAAGTTTGAGTAAGTTTACGAGTAATATCTACAACCTCATATATATATAAGATTTAGCACCTGCAGGCCTAACAAAGTTAGCTGCCTGTAGTCCCCTGTATAGTTCTTTCTTTTTGCTTTCTCAGTTTTTCGTAGCCTTGCTACAACCCTGTATGCTCCCGCCTTCTCAGCGGTTTTCTCTAATACATAAATATGCACGACTAGGCATGTGTTCGAGAAAAGAAAATCTAAATATCTTTTGTAATATATGAACCTATATTGATTCTTTAGATGTTGGTAGTATAATTTTCGATAAACTTGAACAGACTTAAATCAGTTTAACTTAGCACAACCATATAGCGTACCTTTTTTAGAACGTGAAAATGAGGTAAACAAATACCATGTGTACTCTTTACTAGTAATACTAGAGAAGAGATTATGAACCTTCAACTCTAAAATGCAAATTCTTCTACTGAATGGATAGCTGCATCCACTTAGGGGGCAACAACAATTTTAGGATAAATTGCAAAAGCCAGGGCTCGAACTCGAGACCACCATGTTAATAAGGATGTGATGCTTTCACTGTCTAGATACATCTGAATTTGGACAAATCTCAGACACTTTCGGTGGGACAGAGGTAGTATATAACTGTGTATACACTAACTAGTGTCTAGTTTTGGCGAAGTTAAGACTAGTTTCGTGGGATGGATGCAGTATAACTGATATATTGGACACTCGATTTGAACACATGAATGACCAATGTCCTTAGCTTACATAGTCATATTTATACTGTGAGCATGAACGATGAACAATGCTGCTGTTTGAATATGGTTGCCAGTAACACCCTATTCGTCTCCATTTCTAATATTGCAGAAAACCCGATGTCCCCGTTCGTAATCCCGCCACCGGTGGTGGATGATCAGCAGTACGCGTGGTTCCTCGCTCCAACTGCTGATGGCAAGCGATTGATGATCATCCTTACAGTAAACAACATTGGGATTGCCAATGCTGAAGTACCTCCTGACATTCCCTATGCTGCTAATGGGCTTCAGCTACGGCAGTATCCTCCTGTTGCCACCTACGTCTTTGAGCAGGATCCCTTATCTACTGCACGTGCAGGGGACTTTCTTTGGAGGCAGGTTAACAGCCTCGGCGACCACTCTCTGTTCCTCGGACTCAATTACCCGATCATTGCCAACCTGAAGAAGTGTGAATCCAAAGCTCCTGATGGCACATTGGTTCCATTCATGAGGAAAAACTGCGTCTACACAGCATACCGGAAGATTCTTCATAATCAATACCCTAAAATTTTGCGCTGCAACCTCCAGCCAGATGAAGGTGAGACTGTGGGAGTTATCAGCCTTCCCATAGATGGTTGGGATAATGTCCGACAAGCGGCTATGTGGTTTAAGCCTGCTTTGAACATTGCCCGTTCGGTGCTACCTTTAAAAAAACACTGACACACTTTTTTATTATGCTTGAAGTGTTGAGAAGTAGTACACTGTTTTTAGTATGTACTAGTTTGAATCAGTTTATTTGAACACTGCCCTGCTTTTGTATTTCGTGTTGCCTTCATATTATAACCCATGCATGGCTGTTTTAGGATTGACTTTATTTCATCAGCACTATAATTACAATGTGTGTACGTCCTTTATAATATAGCCACCTCTTGTTGATCATACTCATGAGAGGACCATTCCTATTTTTTCGCCGCTAAAGGGTAAAGTACATCCACTGGCACGGGGTGTGTTCGGTTCCACCCCATCCCCAAACTGAACATGCATGAACTACGAGCAAGGAAGTGATGTGCGACCTAGGTAACTGTGTGGACCCCACATGTGAACCAAAGAAAAAAACATGTCAATACGGAACTGATGTACATACGACAACTCCTATATGATATGCGTATGTACGATTGAGCATCTGGAGGTGTGCTGCCACCTGCTTCCTCACACGAAGGGTTGGATCTTGTGTTTCGTACACGGATCGGACTGAAATTGTCGTGTGCATAGCAAGGTTCATGTCAATAAGGCTGAGTTTGGCATCTAAGTCTAGGCAACAAATACTTTTGGGTTCCAACGGCCATCTACATGGTATTTGCTATTGGCCTACTTGCTCCGGCTGTCGAAGCCCAATAACTACAAATGGGCCTTTCTGCTCATGCAATGTTGGCCCTTTTCTAAAGAACCACAGATCCTATGATTGGCAAAAAACAAAAACATGGAGATTCTACATAAAAGTTGTTTGTATTTATTTTGAATTATTGGGTTGCAAATTTTGAAACTGCTAATGACCAATATGAAAATCCTTGATCGCTCCATACCCACATGGATCACGGTATTTTTAAAAATTCATAAAGTGGATTTGAAATTTAAAACATATCCTAATAATTCCATGATTTATTCTATTAACTTGCAAGATCTTGGAGCGAAAGAGCTTGTATTAGTCTGCAAAAATAATACAGATAAACCTGTCATTAACAAGAAATGAAGGTTTATCGTCCAAAGAGGATGCCAAGTGGGACCCACGAGCCAGCAGCGTCCTCAACATTTCAAATGCGGTAGGAGATCCCAAAAAAAGCAAGTATCCCGAAAATAGGTGTCAAAAATAAATCATAGAAAGGAAACATTTATAGTTCAGAGAGGCTGACATGTGGGACAGATCTGCCAGCAGCCTCCTCATCATTACAAAGTCGGCAGATGATCAAAAGAAAAAAAGGCAAATAGCCAGAAATTAGGGGTCAAAAGTAAATCCAACAAAGGAAACTTTTATTCTTCATAGAAGATGACATGTGGGACCGACCTGCCAGCATCGTCCTCATCGTTTCAAAGGCCGCAGGGGATCAAAAGAAAAAGGCAAATATCTAGCAATTAGGGGTAAAAAATAAATCCAACAAAGGAAAGGTTAATTGTTCATAGAGGCTGACATGTGGGACCCATGAGCCAGCAGCGTCCTAAATTTCAAAGGCGGCACATGATCGAAAGAAAAAGGCAAGTGACCAAAAATCAGGGTGTAAAAAAATCCAAGAAAATAATTTTATTGTACATACAGGATGACATGCGGGTCCCATGAGCCAGCTACCAACTCAACGTTTCAGAGGCGGCATGAGATCAAAAGAAAAAGGAAAGTGACCAAATATCAGGAGCAAAAAATAATCCAAGAAAAAAACTTTTATTGCACATAGAGGATGACATATGGGTCCCATTTTGCAGCAGCGGTCTCAACGTTTCGAAGGCGGCATGAGATCGAAAGAAAAAGGCAAGTGCCAAAACATCAGTAGCCAAAAATAATACAAGAAAAGAAACTTTATTTTAAATAGATTATGACATGCGGGTCCCATTTTTCAGCAGTGGTCTTTCGTTTCCAAGGGGGCCCGGGATCGAAAGAAAAAGGAAGTGACCAAATATCAGGAGCCAAAAATAATTCAAGAAAACAAACTTTATTGTACATAGAGGATGACATGAGGGTCCCATTTTGCAGCAGCGGTCTCAACGTTTCCTAGGCGGCACGGGATCAAAAGAAAAAGGAAGTAGCCAGAATCAGGGGTAAAAATAATTCCAAGAAAGGAAACTTTTATTCTACCTAGAGGATGACTTGCGGGACTCACGAGCCAGCAGCTTCGTCAACGTTTCAGAGGCGGCATGATACCGAAAGAAAAAGGCAAGTAAGAAATATCAGGTCCCAAAAATAATCCAAGAAAAACGGTTTATTGTACATAGAGGATAACATGCGGGTCCCATTTTGCAGCAGCGTTCTCAACGTTTCAAAGTTGGCATGAGATCGAAAGAAAAAGGCAAGTGACAAATATCAGGAGCCAAAAATAATCCACGAAAGAAACTTTTATTGTGCATAGAGGATGACATGCGGGTCCCATTTTGCCTCGTACGATTTCAGCCCACTCCAAAATAGGAAAGTCCTATGTTCCGCAAAAACAAGAACAAAAAAAACAAGGAGATTCAACATATGAGTTTGTTTATATAAAAATAAAGATCTAATTTATCCGTTTGCTAGCTCAGAGCGAAATACACTGGTTATTGTCTGCAAAATAATCAAGATATCACATGTTTTCTTGTACCGAGAGGCTGACATCAGGGATCCATGAGCCAGCAGGGTCGTCAACATTTTAAAGGCGGCAGGGGATCGAAAGAAAAAATAAACCAAAAATCAGTTGGTAAAAAAATCCATGAAAAGAAACATTTAGTGTTCTGAGAGGCTGACATGCGGGATCATGAGGCAGCAGCATCCTCAACGTTTCAAAGGCGGCAGGGGATCAAAAGAAAAAGAAAGTAGCCAGAAATTAGGGGGTCAAAAATAAACTCCAAAAAAAGAAAGTTGATTGTACATAGAGGATGACATGCGGGTCCCATGAGTCAGCAGCTTACTCAACGTTTCCAAGGCGACAGAGGATCAAAAGAAAAAGAAAATCGCCAAAAATAAACTTTATTGTACATAGAGGATGACATGCGGGTCCCATTTTGCAGCAGCGGTCCCAACGTTTCAAATGTGGCTTGAGATCAAAAGAAAAAGAAAGAAGCTAGTAATTAGGGGGTAAAAAACTCCAAGAAAAGAAAGTTGATTTTACATAGAGGATGACAAGCGGGTCCCATGAGTCAGCAGCTTACTCAAAGTTTCCAAGGCAGCAGGGGTTCAAAAGAAAAAGGAAATAGCCAAAAATCAGAGGGTGAAAAAAAACCAAGAAAATGAACTTTCATAGTACATAGAGGATGACATGCGGGTCCCATGAGCCAGCAGGTTCCCCAACGTTTCAAAGGTGGCATGAGATCGAAAGAAAAAGGCAAGTGACCAAATATCAGGAGCCAAAAATAATAATCCAAGAAAAGAAATTTTATTGCACATAGAGGATGACATGCGGGTCCCATTTAGCAGCAGCGGTCTCAACATTTCCAAAGGCGGCACAGGACCAAAAAAAAAGGAAGTAGCCAGAAATGAGGGGGTCAAAAAATCCAAGAAAAGAAATATTTTAATTGGGCCGCATCTGGCTGTCTGGGCCTTCGAACTATCCTGCTGGTCGCCTTTGGACTCGTACAATTTCAGCCCACTCCAAAACAGGAAAAGTCCTATGCTTCGAAAAAACAAAAAACAAGGAGATTCAACATATAAGTTTGTTTATTTAAAAATAAAGATTTATTTTTTCGTTTGCAATAGCTCAGAGCGAAATACACTGTTTATTGTCTGCAAAATAATCAAGATATCACATGTTTTTGTACGGGGAGGCTGACATCGGGGACCCATGAGCCAGCAGCGTCGTCAACGTTTTAAAGACGGCAGAGGATCGAAAGAAAAAATAAACCAAAAATCAGTTGGTAAAAAAAATAAAAAAAATAAACATTTATCGTTCTGAGAGGATGACATGCGGGACCCATGAGGCAGCAGCATCCTCAACGTTTCCAAGGCGACACGGGATTTAAAAAAAGGCAAATAGACAGAAATTAGAGGTTAAAATAACTCCAAGAAAGGAAAGGTTTATTGTTCATAGATGCTGACATGTGGGACCCGTGAGCCAGCAGAATCCTCAACGTTTCAAAGGCGCCAGGGGATCAAAAGAAACTAAGAAAGGAAACTTTTATTGTTCGTAGAGGATGACATGCGGGACCCATGAGCCAGCAGCTTACTCAACGTTTCAAAGGCGGCAGGGATCGAAAGAAAAAGGCAAGTGACAAAATATAAGGAGCCAAAGATAATCCAAGAAAAGAAACTTTATAGTACATAGAGGATGACATGCGGGTCCCATTTAGCAGCAGCGGTCTCAACGTATCAAATGCGGCTTGAGATCAAAAAAAAGAAAGTTGATTGTACATAGAGGATGACATGCGGGTCCCATGAGTCAGCAGTTTCAAAGTTTCGGCAGGGATCAAAAGAAAAAGGAAATAGCCAAAAATCAGAGGGTGAAAAAAATCCAAGAAAATAAACTTTTATAGTACATAGAGGATGACATGCGGGTCCCATGAGCCAGCAGGTTCCTCAACGTTTCAAAAGCGGCATGAGATCGAAAGAAAAAGGCAAGTGACCAAAAATCAGGGTGGAAAATAATCCAAGAAAAGAAACTTTTATTGTACATAGAGGATGACATGCGGGTCCCATTTTGCAGCAGCGGTCCCAACGTTTCAAATGCGGCTTGAGATCAAAAGAAAAAGAAAGTAGCCAGAAATTAGGGGGTAAAAAAAACTCCAAGAAAGGAAAGCTTTATCGTTCATACAGGCTGACATGTGGGACCTATGAGCCAGCAGAGTCCACAACGTTTCAAAGGCGGCAGGGGATTCATAAGAAAAAGGAAATAGCCAAAAGTCAGAGGGTGAAAAAAACCAAGAAAATGAACTTTTATAGTACATAGAGGATGACATGCGGGTCCCATGAGCCAGCAGGTTCCTCAACGTTTTAAACGTGGCATGAGATCGAAAGAAAAAGGCAAGTGACCAAATATCAGGAGCCAAAAATAATTCAAGAAAAGAAACTTGATTGTACATAGAGGATGACATGCGGGTCCCATGAGTTAGCAGCTTACTCAACGTTTGAAAGGTGGCAGGGGATCAAAAGAAAAAGGAAATAGCCAAAAATCAGAGGGTGAAAAAAAATCCAAGAAAATAAACTTTTATAGCACAGAGGATGACATGCGGGTCCCATGAGCCAGCAGGTTCCTCAACGTTTCAAATGTGGCATGAGATCGAAAGAAAAAGGCAAGTGACCAAATATCAGGAGCCAAAAATAATTCAAGAAAAGAAACATGATTTACATAGAGGATGACATGTGGGTCCCGTTTAGCAGCAGCGGTATCACCGTTTGAGAGGCGGGGGATCGAAAGAAAAGGCAAGTGACCGAATATGAGGTGCCAAAAAATCCAAGAAAAGAAAGTTTTATAGTACATAGAGGATGACATGCGGGTCCCATGAGTTAGCAGCTTACTCAACGTTTCCAAGGTGGCAGGGGATCAAAAGAAAAAGGAAATAGCCAAAAATGAGGGTGAAAAAAAATCCAAGAAAATAAACTTTTATAGCACATAGAGGATGACATGCGGGTCCCATGAGCCAGCAGGTTCCTCAACGTTTCAAACGTGGCATGAGATCGAAAGAAAAAGGCAAGTGACAAAATATCAGGAGCCAAAGATAATTCAAGAAAAGAAACTTGATTGTACATAGAGGATGACATGCGGGTCCCATTTAGCAGCGGTCTCACCGTTTGAGAGGCTGCACGGGATCGAAAGAAAAAGGCAAGTGACCAAATATGGAGCCAAAAATAATACAAGAAAAGAAAGTTTTATAGTACATAGAGGATGACATGCGGGTCCCATTTAGCAGCAGCGGTATCACCGTTTGAGAGGCGGCAGGGGATCGAAAGAAAAAGGCAAGTGACCGAATATGAGGTGCCAAAAATAATCCAAGAAAAGAAAGTTTTATAGTGCATAGAGGATGACATGCGGGTCCCATTTAGCAGCAGCGGTATCACCGTTTGAGAGGCGGCAGGGGATCAAAAGAAAAAGGAAGTAGCCAGAAATCAGGGGGCAAAAAATCCAAGAAAAGAAAGAATTTTGGTTCATAGAGGATGACAAGCGGGACCCATGATCCTGCATCGTAAACGGCTCGATCGGAGAGCGTTGAACGAGATGGCGTGATCGAGAAAAAAAAAATGCTAGAGAGGCTTCCATGTGGGCCCTACATCCCTGGGCGGTGCGGATTTGCGTTGACTCGGCCGGCGAACCCGAGAATTCGCGATGCACCACGTCCCGGGCCACCATACGCGACGTTTTGGCCGCTTTCGTTGGGCTAGGTGGCCTCAAAAACGAGAAAAAAAAAGTTTTGACATGCACCACGGAGGGACCAAAAATCGTCGGCCATGGTGCACCATCAACCACGGCGCGACTTCAACTTCGTCGGCCATGGCAACTTTTCTTGTAGTGGGCATAGAGGTACCCCTTTGTGACACTTGGTTGAAACACATGTCACGCAATGATAATCCGTGTTATCCGAGTTGATTAGGACAAGGTGCGAGCACTATTAGTATTCTATGCATGAGGCTTGCAACTTGTAGGAAGTATTATGCATAGCACATATGAATTATTACTACCGTTGACAAAATTGTTTCTATGTTTTCAAAATAAAAGCTCTAGCACAAAAACAGTAATCCATGCTTCCCTCTGCGAAGGGCCTATCTTTTACTTTATGTTGAGTCAGTTTACCCATTTCCTTCCATCTTAGAATCAAACACTTGTGTCAACTGTGCATTGATTCTTACATACTTGCTTATTTGCATTCATCATATTACTCTGTGTTGACAATTATCCATGAGATATGCATGTTGAAAGTTGAAAGCAACTGCTGAAACTTATATCTTCCTTTGTGTTGCTTCGATGCCTTTACTTTGAATTTATTGCTTTATGGGTTAACTCTTATGCAAGACTTTTTGATACTTGTCTTGAAAGTACTATTCATGAAAAGTTTTGCTATATGTTATCTATTTGTTAACAAACTATAGATCATTGCTTTGAATCACTCCATTCATGTCATATGCTTTACAATAATGTTGATCAAGATTATGAATGTAGCATGTCACTTCAGAAATTATTTGTTGTTATTGTTTACCTACTCGAGGGCGAGTAGGAACTAAGCTTGGGGATGCTTGATACGTCTCAAACGTATCTATAATTTCTGATGTTCCATGCTAGTTTTATGACAATACCTACATGTTTTGTTCACACTTTATATCGTTTTGATGCATTTTCCGGAACTAACCTATTGACGAGATGCCGAAGTGCCAGTGTTTTCTGCTGTTTTTGGTTTCAGAAATCCTAGTAAGGAAATATTCTCGGAATTGGACGAAATCAACGCCCAGCATCTTATAATTCCACGAAGCTTCCAGAACACCCGAGAGGCCCAGGGGCCCCACACAACATGGCGGCGCGGCCAGAGGGGGGCCCTGTGTGTGGCGGCTCTGCCCTTCCGACTCCGCCTCTTCGCCTATTTAAGCCTCCCGACCTAAAACCTCGATACGGAAAAACCACGATACGAGAAAAGTTCCAGAGCCGCCGTCATCGCGAAACTCCAATTCGGGGACAGAAGTCTGTTCCGCACGCCGCCGGGACGGGGAATTGCCCCCGGAAGGCTTCTCCATCGACACCACGACCATCTCCAACAACGCTGCTGCTCCCATGATGAGGAGGGAATAGTTCTCCCTCGAGGCTAAGGGCTGTACCGGTAGCTATGTGGTTAATCTCTCTCTCTGTACTCCAATACAATGATCTCATGAATTGCTTTGCATGATTGAGATCCATATGATGAGCTTTGTATCGCTATTAGTCTATGTGCTACTCATGTGATGTTATTAAAGTAGTCTATTCCTCCTGCATGGTGTAATGGTGACAGTGTGTGCATCGTGTGGTTCTTGTCATAGGCTATGATCATAATCTCTTGTAAGTTATGGAGTTAATTATTACTATGATAAACGCCTCTTCAGATTTCATTTAGAAGCAGACCTAAACAAAATACGAGATGACTGTAGTGAGCTCTCTCGAAATGTCCGAAATGGTGACTGGCGACATGCCCTGACTCCACCCAAATCCCCAATTCAATCTCCCTTCTCTAGCCAAATCTCTCCAATCAAACCACAAATCCTTCGTCTCCAGGCCTTCTTCTACTCACTTCAAAACCAATTTCGAGTTCTCCCCCTCTCTCTCTCCACCTCTTCCCCAACCTTACCCGTTCTAATGGAAGCAGACGCAAAGGAAAACATCAATCAACAAGAGGAACCTGATGAGGCAGTTCCAGATTTGGCCCTCACGATGCAGGCAATGAGCCTATCGGATCCAGGGCTAGGAAGAATCCATGAGAATCAAGAGATCAAGAAAGAAATCTTGGATTTCTCTTGCTGCCTGATCATGAAGGTGGCATCTACAGGCGCAAATCCAAGATCCCTCTCACAGCACGCGCTGGAAGAAGCCATGGCCAGAGCGTGGAAGGACAAATATCAAGGTATCACGCAGGTTTCTAGCTCTGTTTTCATGGCACATTTTAAGTCTCAAGAGGATTTAGTCTCAGTTTATATAAAGCAGCCATGGGTAGCAAGTTCAGAAAATCTCTTGGTGGATTGGTTTGATCCTAATTTGCATGCCACGACAAGTTCAGATTACAAGTTTGATAATATACTGGTTACTGTTAGAGCATATGGAATTCCCAGGAACAAGAGATCCATAGGTTTGCTAAAGAATATACTTAAACAAGTAGGTGAAGTATCGGATTTCCATGTTCTTCAAGAAAGCAACCTGTTCGCCAAACAGGATTATATTTGGGGCACATCCAAACTGTTAGTTTCTAAACCATTGAAGGATAAAATTGCAATTACCTTTGAGGATAACTCTTCAACAGTAGCTTATCTTCACTATGAAAAAATCAAAAGAGCATGCCTCTTTTGTGGGATTATGTTCCACAATGTGCAGGATTGTACTGTCAGAAGCAAAATAATTTCAGACAGACAAAAGAGAAGGCAGGAAAGCACTGATATACCATCACATAGGTTTGGTCAATGGATTATCAATGAGATGTTCATACCAGAAGATGCAGTACAAGAAGCCAGAATGGGAGACCACTCATCAAATCAAGAAGGGGTAGAAATTATTCAAAGGCTTCGGAATATATTCGCTGAAAATCCAAAAGGCAAAGGAAGGCTGATAGAAGCCTCTCCAGATATGCAGGCCCAAGTCACAGCGAAGAACAACAGGACTTCGCTCACAATCAGTGAGCAACACCCCAACAAAGCAGGGCCAAGTACATCTCTAGGGTTGGCAGCACGGCAATATGGAGATCAAGAAGTGCCTCCTAGGACAACTACAGGACAGCAATTAGAAAGGATTACCAATGACAGACAGAGCAGGGAAGGAGTAAATAGAGGAATCCAAATATTCACACAGATAGATAGCAGCGCTAAACCGCAATTCCAGCCACTGATGACCGTGCTTGAAAATGCAGAAGTCGGAAGTGATGGTGTAAATACTCAGATGAATTTAGCTGGCCTTCTGCAGCACCAACAAAGCGATCAAATCATCATTCCTATGACTACTCCTAGGTCAAACAATCCGAAGCGACCCGCGCCATCATCAGAACCAGTACAGCAGCCGAATGCAAAAAAGGTGATGTCCATCCAAAAAAATTGTCTAAGAACACTCAAGGAAATCTTGGACAACATGCCATGAATGTTAATCAAGGAGTACTCATGATACAGCAAGGTGATACAAGAGTTGCACCCTTTTACAACCCAAGTCTGGCCCTTGCCCACAATGCTCAGTTAATGAACACTGCATTATACAGTCAAAACACATCAGTTACTCAAGGTATACTTGGAGCAGCCCCAGGCCAGCATGCATCACAAAGCAAAGCAACTCACAATGTTAGAGTGAAACGTAGACCATCAGGATGGGACATTCAAGCTCAACATGGATTGCCCACTTATAGGCCTGGATCCAATACCTGGAAAAGGAATGTTGATGCTGCAAAAGCAAGAGAAGGACCTTCTACACAAGGAATACCTGTTTCTCCGTGCAGATCGGATGCTAGCAGTGCTATTGCTGGAGCTTATGACCATGATCCTTGGCCATTGCATACTCTAGCAGCTTCACACTCCCAAGGAACACAAGACTCAAAACTAGGAGCCTTCTCACCACCACAAGAAACAAAGGAACTATGCTTTACCACTAACACTCATGTTGTGGAACCACAAGGAAATATGCAAGCAAACACAGAATTGCAGAATGAAGCTAGTCGGACTGAAGATGCAGAAAATGCGGGAAGTCAACTCAACAAGGCTCAGGCGCCAGCCTTTAAGGCGCCGCGGGCGCCATGAAAGCATTAGGCTGGAACTGCCAAGGCATGGGCAAGAGCCTTGGTAGTCCAAAAATGATCCATCTTGCCAGGATGATCCACGCGGCAAAACCACAGGTAACTTTCATTTCTGAGATTAAATCATCCAAGGTAAATGCCTCTGATCTTCTTGCTAGATTTAATATGTCTGATGCTATTGTAGTTCCTTCTCGAAGACGTTCTGTTGGTCTTTGGCTTATGTGGACGGATGATTTGAAGCTTCATGTTCATAGTACCAACTTTCATGTTATCCTAGCTACTGCTACCTTAGTCTCTAGTAATATTAAGTTTGGTCTAGTTTGTATATATGGTGATCCCTATCACAATCAAACTAGTGCTATATGGAGTCAGGTTGCTAATTTTGTGTATGATAACTGTAACCTGCCTATGCTGTGTATGGGAGACTTGAATGACCTTTTGTATGTAGTGGACAAGAACAAGCATAATATCAATATTTCGCGCATGAATGCTTTTAGAACTCTCATAAAAAACTGTGGCTTCTTCGATTTGGGTTTTTGTGGACCTGCATATACTTGGACTAATAAGCGATTTTCCTCCAATCCTACTTATGAAAGACTTGATAGATGCTTAGCTAATTCTGAATGGTGCCATGCTTTTCCTATCACAAATGTTTATAATATGCCCATTTTTCATAACATTAGTGATCATGCAGCTATCTTGCTATCTACTGATGGTCCTGTTAAAAAAATAAAAAAAAAACCTTCAAATTTGAGAATTGGTGGTTGAAAGAAACTGACTTTCAGGATAAGGCAAAGGCTGCTTGGATCTCGTCCAAGAACAAATCTTTTGCAAATAGAACTAACCACCTTGCAGGTCAGCTAAAAATTTGGTGCAAGAAGAAGAAGCCGCTGGAACAGGAGCTTGAGTCTCTAGAAAGCAAATCAATAAAATCCAATTGCTGCCAGTTCATGAACAGGACCACAACATGGAGGCTACTTTAGCAACAAGGTATGAACAGACCCTTTCCAAACTCACTGATTCTTATATGCAAAGGGCCAAGAAACACTGGATTAAAGATGGAGATACGAATACTGCTTATTTTCACAGATCCATTATTAAAAGAAGAAGAAGAAGAAACAATATTGCTTCAATCATGGATGAAAATAATGTTTTACAACACATGCCTGATAAAATATGTAATACCTTTGTTAACTATTTTAGATCTATATTCGCCTCTTCGAATACTAACCATGGCAGGCACTCAATTGCCACAAGACACTTCTGACTACACTTATTCCATACCTGATGAAAAAGAAGTGTTAGAAACCCTCAAAGAAATGAGAAGAATTGCCTCTCCTGGGCCGGATGGATTCAACGTGGAGTTTTACATTGCGACCTGGGATTGGATTGGTAAGGATGTAATGCAACTCATTATTAACTTCTTCCAATCTGGTATCATGCCAGCGCACATAAATGACACACATATTGCTCTGATTCCAAAAAAAATAGTTCCTTTAGTTCCTGCTGATTACAGACCTATTAGTCTTTGTAATGTTATCTATAAAATTATTGCTAAGTGCATTGCGAATAGGTTAAAACCTCATTTGCCAGACTACATTCATCCTACTCAACAAGCCTTTATTGAAGGGAGAAGAATAAGCAATAATATCATTATAGCCCAAGAGATTACTCATTCTTTTGCCCTAAGTGCTTGGAAAGATAAAGCCTTCATGCTTAAAATAGATCTTGCTAAGGCCTTTGATAGGTTAGAATGGAAATTTATTGTTGCTTCTCTGAATAGGAAAGGCTTGCATGCTCACTTTATTAATCTTATACATGCATGTATTTCTTCCCCTTCCTTCTCCGTTATCATAAATGGTCAGCCTTTCGCAAAATTCAAAAGTGATAGAGGTATTCGACAGGGTTGTCCTCTTTCACCATATTTATTTGTTCTGGCTATTAATGAGCTCTCTATTTCTTTACAAGAAGCTATGAGCGATAATAACTTTGTTGGTATTAAACTTGGCCCTACATGTCCTGCTATACACTCCTTACTTTTTGCTGATGATCTTATAGTCTGTGGTCAAGCAACAGAGCAGGAAGCTTTAAGAATGAAGCACATTTTGCAAAACTTTTGCAGCCTTTCGGGTCAAATTCCGAATTGGACTAAATCAGGTATTCTCTTCAGTAAAAATGTCCATCAAGCTGACAGAGGTATTATAAAACATATTTTCCATGTCCCTGATATTGATAACAATTTTATCCACCTGGGACATCCTCTTATCATTCCTGGGAAAAATAGAAATGAAGCTTACAATTTTGTGCTTGACAAGTTTCGATTTAAACTTACTACTTATAAAGCTGATCATCTCTCCAATGCTGCTAGACTTGAGCTTATCAACTCTGTTTTCTCTTCCATACCTGTTTATTACATGTCCAATATACTCTTCACGAAAAAATTCATTGCAAAAATAAGAGCCATTATTAGGAACTTTTGGTGGACAGGTATTAGGGGAGAAACAAATTCTAGAAGTCTTTGTTTAAAAGCCTGGAAAGACATTTGTTGTCCTAAGAATGAAGGTGGATTGGGGATAAGAAATCTCCAAGCTATGAATCAAAGCCTTCTACTCATGACAGCTTGGAGAATTGCTGATAATAAAGATAATTTTCTCTATTCAGTACTTAAATCAAAATATTTCCCTGACTCTTCTATTTGGAGGCCAAACATTAATGCTCCCAAATCTGCTTTCTGGTCCTCTGTTCTAAAAGTCCTTCCTATCCTCAAAAATCACTCTTTCTACCAGATATCAGCAGGGAATATCTCTATTTGGAGCTCACCATGGTGTGAGGGCTGGTCTAATGTTTATGATGCTTTGATTATTCAGGAAAATGGTTATAAATATCCTGCGCAGGTAAAAGATCTATGGAGGAGTGACAAAAAAGAATGGAATACCATTCTAATTGATACGTTGTTTCAAGAACCTCTAGCATCTTGCATCAAGAGAACACCCATAATTGATGCTCAGGAGGAAGATCTTCTATGCTGGAAACTCACTCCAGGAGGGAAGTGTAATTCAAAAACTGCCTACAAAGCGTGCCTGAACAGACTCCATGAAGAAGGTGTACCCAAACCTGCTCAGGTAAGTGCTCAAACATTAAATCTTCTCAAACTCATTTGGAAAAATAAACAGATGACGCCTAGAGTCAAAACCTTCGGTTGGAGACTTTTGAGAAAGGCTATGCCGACAGGTGCTAGAGCAGGTAAAATTTCTCGACACATCAGTAAACTTTGTGCCAGATGTGGACATGAAGAAACTGATATTCATCTCTTCTTCCTTTGCCCGTATGCTAGAGCAGCCTGGTTCATTAATCCTTGGTTTCTTAATATTGAACACATACAAAACTTGAACAATTCGGTCACTCAAATTATCACTAATATTCTGGAAATGAACCATCCTTACGGTTCTATTCAAAACATTTTTACTTTCCTGTGGTGTATATGGAAGGCTAGAAATGACTGTCTGTTCAACAAAAAGGATAAACACCCTTCTCATATTTTATATATGACTAATGCTATAAACCAAAACATGGAGATGTTTAATATTGTGCAGGATTCCATAGGAAAATTTTTGGTTGCAGGATCCAACCAAAAGCAGAACAAGAAAGGAAACAGGCAGGAAGGCAAGAGGTTGAGTCAAGGACAATCTATCAAATCAGATGTTATCATTCCAGGGAACAAGATATATTCTGATGCGGCTTGGAAAACAAACAAAATACCAGGAGCTACAGGAAGGATCTCTACAGGGCTTGGTGTTTACTGCCACTTAAACAGACACTACTTTGAAGAAAAAGTTCTCATTCAAGCTTCTGTTAAAGATACATCCCCCTCTCCTTTGCATGCAGAAGCCTTAGGTTTAAATCTGGCAGCACACATTGCGAGGAATACTTGTATCCAGGAAGTCAATTTCTTCACAGATAATCTCACACTTGCCAAAGCAGCTGCGTCCAACAGCATCTCAGGTGATCATGTACCATGGGAACTCCGACATCAGATTGCAACTTACCAGAAAGCATCAAGAGGTTTAGCTGCAAATGTTTATCACATCTCCAGGGATCTCAACAGTATTGCCCACGACTGCGCACAACAGGCAATTAGACAAGACAGCTCTTTGCCTATCTTTAGTTGCTCTAATTCAGCTCACAAATCTGTAGACAATTGCCCATTTGCTCTTACTCTTTCCCATTTTCTGAACAAGGAATTGTACTACATGTTGTAAACTGTCTATGAGCTGAATAAAATTTCGGCGCCCCCGGCGCCACCAGTTGTTCAAAAAAAAAATTTACTATGATAGTATTGATGTGATCTATCCCCCCTTCATAGTGTAATGGTGACAGTGTGTATGCTATGTTAGTACTCGGGCTATTTTGCAAAGATCTATTATGCTCTAAGGTTACTTAAATATGAATGCCGAATGTTGTGGCGCTTGTTAACTCCGGCTTGAGGGAGCTCTTGTAGCCCTACACAATGAATGGTGTTTGTCATCCAACAAAAGAGTGTATGTAGCACAAGTGAGGAGAAGTTATTAATTTATTATGTGATCAATGTTGAGAGTGTCCACTAGTGAAAGTATGATCCCTAGGCCTTGTTTCCAATACTGCAAACACCGCTTACTTACTGTTCTACTGCATGTTTACTTGCTGCCATATTTATTTCAGATTGTTATTACCACTCATATTCATCTATACCACCTGTGTTTTACTATCTCTTCGCCGAACTAGTGCGCATATACATCTGACAAGTGTATTAGGTGTTTTGGGGACACAAGAGACTTCTTGTATCTTAATTGCAGGGTTGTTTGAGAGGACTATCTTTGACCTCTACCTCCCTGAGTTCGATAAACCTTGGGTGATTCACTTAAGGGAAACTTGCTGCTGTTCTACAAACCTCTGCTCTTGGAGGCCCAACACTGTCTACAAGAATAGAAGCACACGTAGACATCAGGGTACTAAATAATTGGAATGGTATCGCATCCAAACCCAACCATCAGTTTTTATCAAATTCGTCATGTCATTCAAGTCACCTTCACCTTGAAAATCTTTCAAAGTCATTTCATTTCACATGTTCCCATCTAGAGTAGTCAATTTTATTTGTTAGCACTAGCAACTAGTCATGAGGGGTGCTAACTAGCTTGTATTGCTTTAGGCTAGATTTGATGCTCTTGTTCTACTCTATATCTAGACCAAGTGAATCATGAATCAAAAAGTAAACTTTGATAAACCAAAATCAATAAAGCTTGTAAAGTAAAAACTTGGGATGGGATCATTAAGCATAAAGTATGATGTAGTGGTGCCTTGCTCTTTAGAGCTTTGCACTTTGCAAGAATATTAGCTTGCCTTGGTTGGTGTACTGATCAAAGTGGTCTTCTTCTTCCTGGAAGTAGACCTCCTCCTCCTGGTACTCCTCGGTACTAGCGTCTAAAAACGGATACGAGGTACACAATCACCAAACAAATCTTAAGGGCTAAACTAAACACACCAATGGTTCACACAAGCTATCACAACATTATTATCATGTTGGTTAACTTTGTTTTCTTCATAAGAAAAATAATTTCCTCTCATTACAAATATTAATTAGGGTTTCTATTTATTTCTTTGGAGAAATAATTTCCTCTCATTGAATCTGGTTAAGATTTAATCTCCTCCAATAATAATGTATGATCCCATGTTGACCAAGGTCAACACTTCATAATTATCATTTGGGGAAAATGATTTAAATGAGGTAATATACCTCATGTAATTTAATACTACCTTATTAATAATTTAATATCATCAAATAATACAAGATGAGATTTATTAGACTAAGGTCACTACCTCATGTTGAATTACTTGAGACAAAGATTAAATGAGAGAAAATACCTCTCATATGATTTAATAAATAGTTTTGAACAAATTAAATGGACTAGAAATAGCCATATAGCCATTATTTATTCTAGGCCATGATCATGTTAGACAACCATGTCATATTTTTACATATTTAGATAGAAAATATGAAATGTAATTTTTGAGAGTTGGAATCAACTCAAAATCATTTATGGTTGATTTTTAATAAATGTTTGAAGTTTGAAAAGGCCCTGCCTTGTTATTTTTATCACATTAATTCTACAATGAATCTAGGGTTGAGACCAGTATATTTATTTAGATAATTTCCTAAGCTTTCCAAATATATAAAATTTATTAAATTTGGCCAAGTAGATTATTTCTATTTAATTTTGAACATGGCATGAGTGAGTAATTTGAACAAATCGAAATATTTGAATTTGAATCCGTGGGCTTAGGCGGGAAACGCAGTTGGGCCAAACAGAGAAAAAAGGAATGGGCCGGCCCAGCAGTGTGTCTCGCACACGCGGGCCGTCTGACGCTGGGTCCCACGCGTCAGTGGGTCATGATGACCGAATCGGTATGGGCTAACAAGGGACGCACGATTAGATCGCGATCCAACGGCTCTCAGCCATCATCGTCGACGGTGAGAGGCGAGCGTACTGGCGGCACGGGCAGGGGGTCGGGGAGCTCACTGGCGCTCCGGCGGTTGTCGGCGAGGTGCGCGGCGACGTTGTGGTCGACGGCGAGGCTCCAGGTACAGGCGGCGTCGCTGGAGGTGGCGCCAATCGTCTCCTCCTTCTGCGGCGGCGCTACGGGCTCCGATGATCAAATTGGCGATCTACTGGTGGAATTGGGAACCAGGAGTGCTCGAGGAGGGTCAGAAAGGAGAGGGGAAGCTGATGGTGTGGTGGATTGAGGCGCGGGAGTGCCCCTTTTATAGCGGCGAGGCGAGGCCGTGGTGCTGCGGTGAGGTCAGCCATGGCGACGCGTCTACAGGGGCGGCATGGCTCGGGCGCTGACGCGAGCGTGTTGGCGACGTCACGGCGGTCACGTTGTGCTTGATTGCGGTGAAAACGATGCAGAGACGAGGGCAAGCGAGCGTTGTCTCTGTCGCGGGTACCGCCGGAGTTCGTCGACGGTGTCGTCGTCGTCTACAGCGTTCCCGCGGGCCAGTGGGCATGTCTAGCGCGTAGCTGGTGGCGTGGCGGAGCTGGTGGTGAGCGGAGAGAGCATGGGGTGGCGTAGGTCAGCGGGACGAGGTCACGCTCTGGCACGCTCCGGTGCGTGTCCGTGCGCACTCTGGCGTGCGCGGTGCGTCACTGGGCGTCCTTGTGCTGGCGCGTGTGGTGCTCCTCTTCGTCGACCACGGTGTCTAGCGTGTGCAGGAGAGTGAGAGGGATGCGTTTGACAAGGTTTGGCACGTTAGAAAAGTGTAGAGAGAGGAATGGCATGGTGAGGTGATGTCATGCCACGGCATGGCATTGTTCTCGAATATTTTGTGCAAACCAGTGCGTCTCCAGGCCTGGCATCGTGCAAGGAGTGGATAGAGGTACTAATGGTGAGATAGGTTGGATGGTTAGGGCAAAAACACAATGGATATAAGCATGTATGGAGTTGGCAGCTAGGTGCACACCATGTGTTCGACCAAATGGCCGCAAGAGAGAAATTTTCAAATTTTGAAATGAATTTTGGTGGAGTTGATTCATATAATATTTGGCACACAATGGTGGTGGTGGTGTGCAAAGTTGAGTTGGTTTGTGAAATTTCAAAATGTGTATGATCTAGTTTTTGTTTCAATGTTGCCACTTGGCTTGATGATAATTTGAAATCTAACAAGAATTTGCAGGGGTGTGCTTTACCAAAGTTGTTCACCTTGATGTGGTCTTGGATGAGGTGCAAAGATTTGAGGTTGTTTAGTTTAAAAATCTCTTAATACAGAGGCTCAAAGTAGGTGTCATGTTATAATTGGCAGTTTTGACCATTATCTCATGTGAGCTCAATTTGAATTCAAATTTGATTTGATTTGTGTTTATTCGATTCAAAAAGTGTTCTTAAGTGTTCAGTGACATTCTCCAACCAATGGCACAAGCCAAATTGGCCTAGGTTATGATTTGACAAAAATGGCCATAAGCACATGTATGTGATGAATTGCATTTTTCTTATTTCTTTTTCTTTCTCTCTTATGGATCATGGGATCATGTGTTAGGGTTTTAGCACATTGTAAAAGGTTGCAAACACTCATCATGGCAATCACACAAGGAATTAAGTATGAGCACTATGCATGACACATGATATAATAAAAGTTTTTGTT
The DNA here is from genome assembly GCA_030979885.1 of Lolium multiflorum. Lineage (NCBI taxonomy): Eukaryota > Viridiplantae > Streptophyta > Magnoliopsida > Poales > Poaceae > Lolium > Lolium multiflorum. The sequence continues at coordinate 94,145,180 of CM061747.1, forward strand.
AGTCCTAAATTTTGATCAAGTGGAAATCCTTTTCTTTATTTATTGAAAAATTCGGATGTTATAGCTGGCGACAGGAGTCGACTCTTGCAGATCCTGTTGAGGGGGCGACGTTTCCTCCGCTGTATGGTGAGTTCCCGACAGAGCTAAAGTTTGTGACGTGCTCATAGGAGCAGTCACATTGGCAGCGGGTTCTTCTTCCTTGTGGCCACTATGTACAAAAGATAGTATGAGAATATTCATAAAACAATAAATAAAGAGAAAAAGAGGACAAGGTAACCTACAAGCAAACGAGGGCATCATTTTAAGTGTTGAAGGCCTCCTCCTCTTCGGGGGAAGTTTCCTCGAGAGCAGTCTCCTCTGGAGCAGTCTCCTCGGCAGGAGAACTGCTAAGTTTGGAGGTGCCGGAGTCTTCAACATCACCCCTTTCCTTTTGTTCCTTGGGGAAACAGCGGAAGGGAGAGAATGGGCTAACTCGGAAGCCTCAGATTCAGTTTCTCTTTCAGAGGAAGCCGCGGATTTGTGAGATCCCGCAACTTCACTCTCAGGGCGAGAAGTACCCTGGGTATCGTCGGTAACGACGGTTTGTTCCTCGACTTCCCCACCTTTAGGAAGGGGAGGTAGAGAGGATATAACTTGATGCTTCTACAGAAGGAAAAGTTATACCGACGAGAAGTTACACCAATGAATTCAACAAAATAGTAGTCGAATAAGTTAAATTCGACGAGGACAAAAATAGTTTACCTTGGGGAGGGCGTTGGTGCCGCTATACGGTTCCACGCGACACGAGGTTGGAATTGCGTATTTCTTGCTCAGCGATGAAATACGCCGGACAAGCTTTTCCAAGTCTTTCACCGACAGATCCTTGGATAAGCAGTCCACGTCTTTGCGCCAGCGTACATCCAGAGGCTGCACCATGATCCTAAGGAAATACGCGGTAATCTGAATACCCGATAACTCTTTTCCGCGGGTATTCTGGAGCTCGTGGATGCGCTTCATCAGCGCCTCTGTCGCTATCTTTTCTTCATCGGTAGCTTCAGCATCCCACCATCGGCGTCGGAGGATCTTCTCGCTACCATCAAAAGGCGCGACATTGTATTCTTGCAAGTCGACGTGCTCTTCGCGGATGTAGAGCCATCTTTTGCGCCACCCTTGAAAAGAGTCGGGGAACTTGACATCGAAGTATTCTACATCTGGGCGGACGCAGATAACAACACCACCTACATTGTAGGCGATGTTGTGGGAGCTGTTGCGGCGGACAAGGAATATGCGTTTCCACTGGCCCCAATTGGGAGGGGTCCCGAGAAATCATTCACAGAGGGTGATAAAGATGGAGATATGGAGTATGGAATTGGGAGTGAGTTGGTGTAGTTGTAGCCCGTAAACAAAGAGTAATCCACGGAGAAATTAGTGGATAGGAGTGGACAAACCACGGATGAGGTGGTCAACGAAAGTTACCCGGTATCCGATGCGTGGTGTGGGGAAGCTTTCCTCGCCGGGGAAGATCAGCATCTTGTCTTTCTTCATGAGCCCGAGCTTCTTGAGCAGGTTCGCATCTTGGTTGGAGATCTTGGATCTATCCCACTCAGAGAACTTCAGGTCTTCCGTTGCCATTGGAGAGGTATGCTTGGAGAGCCTCGCCCGCGGTGGCATTAACTTGGTTGATTGTGATGGTGGACAAAGCAAAGGCGCAGAAGCTTTGTTGTGACAATGGGGGATTTTGGAGAGAGACAGAGCAAGAGTGCGGCGCGGCGAAGGGATAAACGGAGGAAGAAGAAGACCCTTTATAGCAAACCCACGAATCGTCGTGCCGTTGGATGCAGCAGGAATGGGTTTGATGCTCTATACGTGTCTCCATGGGTAATAAGGTCTTTTTACTGTGAAGGAACTGGACAGGCGCTACAGCGCGCGTGCCAGAAAAAGTGGAGGACGTGTGTCCCCCACTTGCGTAACGTGTCAAGTACTGCAGAATTTTGGGCCCATAAGTCTGTGACAGGACAGAGCTCCCATCTTCCCGATACAGTGATCGTGGCTATCGTCAAGAATGACGTCACTATGGAGAAAACTGCGGTTGCAAGTATTTTGAAGATTGTCGAGAGAGGAGTATCAATGATAATTTCGGGAGCCTTTCATCAAATACAAGTTTTTGTTCAAATGCTCGGGGGCTACTTTTTAAAGAAGTTTGATGAAGGAGTTGATGCAGAAGGGTAAACATTAGTCTACAGCCGTCATCAAAAACAACGTCAATGAAAGAGAACTTCGAGCAATCTCATCAAGAATATCGACAGGGAAATTTCAAATATTGCAACAAAGAAAAAGTTGAGCCTACAGCCAAGTATAAATACTCGACTGTAGCCTCGGGGGCTACTCCCATCGGGAGCGCTGGTCGCGCACCCGATAAAGATGGGAGAATTAGAAGAGATGACAATATAGCGACAAAGGTGCTAAAAAGGTGAGCCTACAACCAAGTACAAGCACTTGGCTGTAGCCTCGGGGGCTATTCCCATCGAGAACGTTGTTCGCGTGCCCGATGAAATTCACGAAGTCATGGTGAGCATATTCGAGTTATAAAGTAACTCTTCATATACTCCCATCGGGAGGACAAGATAACAATATACAAGTCATCCGTTGACTCGAATAAATGTGCTATTCCAGCAGCCGAAAAAGCACTCAACAATATATTCTCAGAGCGCCTTAGTCGTGAATTAATCTCCGAATGCCGCAATACTTTGCGAAGGTAAGTCCCCAGGATCTGTCCTGTGCGGCGTGGCACCGCCTCTGATGGCGTTCTGCTACTTTTTTCCGTATCAACAGATACGAAGAAAAATCCTAACGGACGCGTTAGGTACCCGATAAAACATAACTGGAATTCGACATCTGGTAAGACCTTAAGCGGCACATGTCGAATTACGCCAGTATCCCGAGATCATGTCCAGGGACGTGATCTTGAAGTAGGTTTTTGCGGATTGCCACAAGAGCAGTTAACTGGTACCTGATCCGTCAGATGAACCAGCCCCAATTACCGTTATCTCTGTACAACATACAATTTCTTTATAAAGATTGTCTATTGATTCGAAGAAATCATATGGTAATTGTAAAGATGGAGATTTTCCTTGATTCTTCGATTCAAGTAAAATCTCGGGGGCTACTCACATAGGCATCCCCAATGGGCCTGCCGAAGATAGTACCCGGGGTTTACTCAAGGCCCACGACCCGAAGAAATGAAGCCTCGAAGCCCAGTTACGAAATAGTTTGGAAATATAGAGTTTTATTAGGAATAATAACTTGTAACTATTACGGGACGAACTCAAAGAGTCTCCCGGACTTTGTAACTTGTACATCACGAAACCCTCGGCTCCGCCTCCTATATAAGGGGGAGTCGAGGGACAAAGAGAGGATCGATTCATTGTCAACACAACCCTAGTTTTCATAGCAGTCGCGTACTTTTTCGGCTGAAACCTTCGAGATCTACTTGCCCACTACTTCCAGCAAAACCCTAGTCTACAACTTGCACTACAAGAAAAGTTGCCATGGCCGACGAAGTTGAAGTCGCGCCGTGGTTGCTGGTGTACCATGGCCGACGATTTTGGTCCCTCCGTGGTGCATGTCAAAACTTTTTTTTCTCGTTTTTGAGGCCACCTAGCCCGACGAAAGCGGCCAAAACGTGGCGTATGGTGGCCCGGGACGTGGTGCATCTCGAAATCTCGGGTTCGCCGGCCGAGTCAACGCAAATCCGCACCGCCGAGGGATGTAGGGCCCAGATGGCAGCCTCTCTGGCATTGTTTTTTTTCTACATCGCGCCATCTCGTTCAACGAGCCGTTTACGATGCAGGATCATGGGTCCCGCATGTCATCCTCTATGAACCAAAATTCTTTCTATTCTTGGATTTTTTTGACCCCCTGATTTCTGGCTACTTCCTTTTTCTTTTGATCCCTTGCCGCCTTGGAAACGTTGAGACCGCTGCTGCTAAATGGGACCCGCATGTCATCCTCTATGTGCAATCAACTTTCTTTTCTTGGAGTTTTTTTGGCACCTCAAATTTGGTCACTTGCCTTTTTCTTTCGATCCCCTGCCGCCTCTCAAACGGTGATACCGCTGCTGCTAACTGGGACCCGCATGTCATCCTCTATGTACTATAAAACTTTCTTTTCATGGATTATTTTTGGCACCTCAAATTTGGTCACTTGCCTTTTTCTTTCGATCCCCTGCCGCCTCTCAAACGGTGATACCGCTGCTGCTAACTGGGACCCGCATGTCATCCTCTATGTACTATAAAACTTTCTTTTCATGGATTATTTTTGGCACCTCAAATTTGGTCACTTGCCTTTTTCTTTCGATCCCCTGCCGCCTCTCAAACGGTGATACCGCTGCTGCTAATGGGACCCGCATGTCATCCTCTATGTACTATAAAACTTTCTTTTCCTGGATTATTTTTGGCACCTCATATTTGGTCACTTACCTTTTTCTTTCGATCCCCTGCCGCCTCTCAAACGGTGATACCGCTGCTGCTAAATGGGACCCGCATGTCATCCTCTATGTACTATAAAACTTTCTTTTCTTGAATTATTTTTGGCACCTCATATTTGGTCACTTGACTTTTTCTTTCGATCACCTGCTGCCTCTCAAACAGTGATACCGCTGCTGCTAAATGGGACCCGCATGTCATCCTCTATGTACTATAAAACTTTCTTTTCTTGGATTTTTTTGGCACCTCATATTTGGTCACTTGACTTTTTCTTTCGATCCCCTGCTGCCTCTCAAACGGTGATACCGCTGCTGCTAAATGGGACCCGCATGTCATCCTCTATGTACTATAAAACTTTCTTTTCTTGAATTATTTTTGGCTCCTGATATTTTTTCACTTGCCTTTTTCTTTCGATCTCATGCCACGTTTGAAACGTTGAGGAACCTGCAGGCTCATGGGACCCGCATGTCATCCTCTATGTACTATAAAAGTTCATTTTCTTGTTTTTTTTCACCATCTGATTTTTGGCAATTTCTTTTTTCTTTTGATCCCCTGCCGCCTCTCAAACGCTGATACCGCTGCTGCTAAATGGGACCCGCATGTCATCCTCTATGTACTATAAAACTTTCTTTTCTTGAATTATTTTTGGCTCCTCATATTTGGTCACTTGCCTTTTTCTTTCGATCTCATGCCAAGTTTGAAACGTTGAGGAACCTGCTGGCTCATGGGACCCGCATGTCATCCTCTATGTACTATAAAAGTTTATTTTCTTTATTTTTTTTCACCCTCTGATTTTTGGCTATTTCCTTTTTCTTTTGATCCCCTGCCGCCTTGGAAACGTATGGTAAGCTGCTGACTCATGGGACCCGCATGTCATCCTCTATGTACTATAAAACTTTCTTTTTTTGGATTATTTTTGGCACCTCATATTTGGTCACTTGACTTTTTCTTTCGATCCCCTGCCGCCTCTCAAACGGTGAGACCGCTGCAGCTAAATGGGACCCGCATGTCATCCTCTATGAGCAATCAACTTTCTTTTCTTGGAGTTTTTTTGGCACCTCATATTTGGTCACTTGCCTTTTTCTTTCGATCTCATGCCACGTTTGAAACGTTGAGTAAGCTGTTGGTTCAAGGGACCCGCATGTCATCCTCTATGTCCATCAAGTTTCTTTTCTTGGATTTTTTTTCACCCCCTAATTACTAGCTACTTTCTTTTTCTTTTGATCTCAAGCCGCATTACAAACATTGAGACCGCTGCTGCAAAATGGGACCCACATGTCATCCTCTATGTACAATAAATCTTGGATTATTTTTGGCTCCTGATATTTGGTCATGCCTTTTTCTTTCGATCTCATGCCGCCTTTGAAACGTTGAGTAAGCTGCTGGCTCATGGGTCCCGCATGTCATCCTCTACGAACAATAAAAGTTTCCTTTATTGGAGTTATTTTTGACCCCTAATTTCTGGCTATTTGCCTTTTTCTTTTGATCCCCTGCCCCCGTTGAAACGATGAGGACGCTGTTGGCAGGTCGGTCCCACATGTCATCCTCTATGAACAATAAAAGTTTCCTTTGGTGGATTTATTTTTGACCCCTAAATAATTTCTGGCTATTTCCTTTATTTTTCTTTTGATCCCCTGCCGCCTTGGAAACGTTTGAGAATGCTGCTGCCTCATGGGTCCCGCATGTCATCCTCTCAGAATGATAAATGTTTTCTTTTCTTGGATTTTGTTACCAACTGACTTTTGGTTTTTTATTTTATTTTCGATCCCCTGCCGCCTTTGAAACGTTGACGACGCTGCTGGCTCATGGGTCCCCGATGTCAGCCTCCCCGTACAAGAAACATGTGATATCTTGATTATTTCGCTCTGAGCTATTGCAAACGGATAAATTAAATCTTTATTTTTACATAAACAAACTTATATGTTGAGTGTCCTTGTTTTTTGTTTTTGCGATGCATAGGACTTTCCTGTTTTTTTTAGAAAAATCCGAACTTTCCTGTTTTGGAGTGGGCTGAAATTGTACGAGACAAAAGGCCCAGCAGGATAGTTCGAAGGCCCAGATGTCCAGATACAGCCCAATTGAAATCTTTCTTTTCTTGGATTTTTTTCACCCCCTGATTTCTGGCTACTTCATTTTTCTTTTGGTCCTGTGCCGCCTTGGAAACGTTGAGACCGCTGCTGCAAAATGGGACCCACATGTCATCCTCTATGTAACATAAAGTTTCTTTTCTTGGATTATTTTTGGCTCTTGATATTTGGTCACTTTCCTTTTTCTTTCGATCTCATGCCACGTTTGAAACGTTGAGGAACCTGCTGGCTCATGGGACCCGCATGTCATCCTCTATGTACAATAAAAGTTTCTTTTCTTGGATTTTTTTCACCATCTGATTTTTGGCTATTTCCTTTTTCTTTTGATCCCCTGCCGGCCTGCCGCCTTTGAAACGCTGAGTAAGCTGCAGGCTCATAGGTCCGACATGTCAGCCTGTATGAACGATAAAGCTTTCCTTTCTTGGAGTTTTTTTACCCCCTAATTTCTGGCTATTTTCTTTTTCTTTTGATCTCAAGCCGCATTTGAAACGTTGAGACCGCTGCTGCTAAATGGGACCCGCATGTCATCCTCTATGTACAATAAAGTTTCTTTTTTTCTTGATTATCTTTAGCTCCTGATATTTTGTCACTTGCGTTTTTCTTTCGATCTCATGCCGCCTTTGAAACGTTGAGTAAGCTGCTGAATCATGGGTCCCGCATGTCATCCTCTACGAACAATAAAAGTTTCCTTTTTTGGAGTTATTTTTGACCCCTAATGTCTGGCTATTTGCCTTTTTCTTTTGATCTCCTGCCCCCTTTGAAACGATGAGGATGCTGTTGGCACGTCGGTCCCACATGTCATCCTCTATGAACAATAAAAGTTTCTTTGATGGATTTATTTTGAACCCCTAATTAATTTCTGGATATTTCCTTTTTTTTCTTTTGATCCCCTGCCGCCTTGGAATCGTTGAGGATGCTGCTGCCTCATGGGTCCCGCATGTCATCCTCTCAGAACGGTAAATGTTTCTTTTCTTGGATTTTGTTTACCAAATGATTTTTGGCTTATTTTATCGTTCGATCTCGTGCCGCCATTAAAACGTTGAGGACGCTGCTGGCTCAGAGGTCCCACATGTCAGCCTCTATGAACAATAAACCTTTCCTTTGTTTGATTTATTATTGACACATAATTTCTGGCTATTTGCCTTTTTCTTTCGATCTCATGCCGCCTCTGAAACGTTGAGACGCTGCTGGCTCATGGGTCCCACATGTCAGCCTCTATGAACAGTCAAAGTTTCCTTTGTTTGATTTTTTTTACCCTAATTACTGGCTATTTGCCTTTTTTTTATCCCCTGCCGCCTTTGAAACTAAGAGGACGCTGCTGGCCCATGGGTCCCACATCTCAGCCTCTCTGAACGATAAACCTTTCCTTTCTTTTTTTTCGATCCCGTGCCGCCTTGGAAACGGTGAGACGGCTCCTGCAAAACGGGACCCATATGTCATCCTCTATGTACAATAAATTTCTTTCCTTGGATTATTTTTGGCACCTGATATATGGTCACTTGCCTTTTTTTCGATCCCCTGCCGCCTTTGAAACGTTGAGGACGCTGCTCGCTCGTGGGTCCCATATGTCAGCCTCTAGGAACAATAAACATTTCGTTTCTTGGATTTATTTTTGACCGCTGATTTCTGGCAACTTTGCTTTTTCTTTCGATCCCCTGCCGCCTTTGTTAAAGTTGAGGACGCTGCTGCAAAATGCGTCCCACATGTCAGCTTCTCTGTACGATAATTGTTTCCTCTCTTTGATTTTTTTTCCACTGCTGGCCAATGGGTCCCCGATGTCAGCCTCTATGTACAAGAAATATGTGAATTCTCGATATATTTTAAGCCGAGATATGTAGGATGCTTTTTTTTCGATCCCTTCTGTTTGTTTTTACCTTCAAATGTTGAGGGACGCTACTGGCAAATGGGTCCTGCTCTAGCATTCTCAACTGAAGGAAAAATTGAAATATTGCCTATTCATTTGTTTTTCGTACTCCATGCATCTAATCCATACTAATTGTTGATCCGGGTTTTAGTTCAACTTAATTAGATCAAATTTGATCTACGAGGGAGTATGTAATATATTTTGGGTTCACAACACTGCACTTGTTAACAACAATCTGATGAAGAGGTTTGTCATTTTTTTAAACTACAAATACACTCTAAGATCTTGCACACTAATAGAATAAATCTTGGAACTTTATATAATTAATGACAATTTTGAAATCGACTATATGAATATATCAAAATATAGAGCCCATGTAGATGCGCATACTGGCTATGCGCATTTAAAAAGAATCATAATCATAATTGATACGAAATAAAAATAACTTTATATGTAGAATCTCGGTTTCTAGAGGGCCAATCATAGGATATCCGTGTTTAAATTAGGAAGGGCCCCAATGGCATGAGTCGGAGGCCCATTAAGTGTTTTTGGAATGTTATCAGCGAAGTAAGCAGGCTGACAGCAATCACCATGTACATGGCCGGCGGCAGCCCAAAAGTACAAACAATTGGCCCATGCAGGGAAGGTAGTACTTTTTTTTATTGGGAAGGTTGTCTGGCTAACCCAAAAAAAAAGTGGTGCTACATGGGGTAATACTTGAACCCGGAATGAGATCGAGTGCCTTGATGAAAGCGAGGCACACATAAATAGTACTCCGTACCATGCCTTGCCCCTCCCTTTCAACCGTTGGATAAAAAATAATTAGACAGATGACTATTAACTAGTAACTGCTACAGTACCAACCAATGTACAGGACATGTGCTACAGTACGTCGTCCACAGTGCATGTGCTTTAGAACCATGAACAGTACATATGCTACATGCTACAGTACTTTGATCTTAGCTATCTATTTTCAATCCAACGGCCAAATCTACAAGTCACCGTACTGTTCATCTGTGCCTTGCTTATGTCAAGGCACTGGATCCTGGACACTTGAACCCATGATCGTTGCTGAGGGTTGCCTATTTGCGCATAATATGTTTTGTCAGCGGTCACTTCACTAGTTTGTGCAAAACATATCCAGCGCAGGATTCAAAAAAACATCACGTTTTTTTCTTTACGTAAACAACAAAACATCTCATGTTCATCACAATCCAGCCAACATAAGCACATAATAATTAATAGTACAACTAGAGAGCTGTACACATAAATAAGGTTTGTCAAGCTTCATGCACTAGCCAACGCAACCAAAAGTCCGAACTAATGGAAAGGGCTAGGCAATCCAATTATACATTTCAACATCCCCCCTCACATGTGACCACAATCCAGTAATGGTACCATCATGTTCACCACAATGCATCATTAAAGAGAGCAGTATACTATTATAGACCAGCTCTCTCTAAAGAACATTTGTAAGACAACTTAATACAGCTGTGATTGATATTGTTGCCCCAGCGATGGGTGATAACCTGAACACCATATAACCTTCTCACAGCAATTGTAACCAAATATGAGCACCTGCAATGATTTGGTGTCAAGCTTCTTGAAGGTCAGGAGGTATCCTACCTTCAAGTCATGTGCTTTGACAAACTCTGGCCATCCTTTGTCCATTAAAACATTGCCATCTTGTTGCTTCAGGTCCACAATCCAGGTGCATGCAGTGGACATCTTCAGGTTGATGGACTCTGGACACCCACCGTAAAACCAGGGTAGAACACGACTGGGGATGGAAATCACCTCTAACTCCGATGTACATAGTACCTTGCAGAAGCTGTCAGGGGTATTCTCCTCATCGATGCGCCCAAACACCTTGCACACTGGGGCTGGCTCTACAGATGTCTCCTTCCATGATAAGCTCTCTCCAAGCTTGAGCTTCTTGTTTGAACACTGCAAAAAAGAGGCCTCAATTAGATAATGCCTCTAGCTTCTGACCGTAATTCCAAGCAAATGCATAATAAAAGGCACCTAGCAAACTCAGCGGATCATTGTTCTTATCAAACACACAGTCTGAACAATAAGCTTCTGAATCTAGCTAGGCTGATATGTACAACCTTGTATCATCAAATTATTCAGCATAGTGTATCATTGTATCGCAGAAGCCAAATCGATATAAATAGTAGCTATGAGAATAGAAATCAAGCTAGCATGAGCCATGCATGCTTGCTGGCTATGTCTAGCATCAGAATAATGCATCTGCAGTTCATCATCCGCCAGTACAGATTGACCAAGCAAACAAAAAAAAATCAGCGTCGGCCTAAAGAGTCCACAAGCCAGACATGCATGCTCGGTGTCCTCATATGTGATCATCGGCCGTGGATTGACCAATAGCATATTTGAACGATTATTACTGCACACATTAGATCCAGTCCCAACATAGCTAGCATGGGTGCATGTGTAACCCGAGTCTTTACCAGAGGATTAATATATACACTGGCTGAGAGAAGTACTGTATATCAAACAATGCTAAGCAACCGGCAATACAGCTTAGATATAATAAAGATGTGACCGGCAACGCTAGTGATTCGGGGGAAACATACCGCCATTGCAGCCATGGACCGAGAGAATCGGGGATGCCGCGCCGCCTTAGTGGAGTTTTTAGATGCGACGTCGCCGCATCCGTAGAGGACGGAGTCCAAGCCGCGTAGTCCGAGCGGTGGTGGACGCCGGTGGTGTAGAGAGAGGACTCAGGGGAGATGGACGGCGAGGGATCTGGGGAGATCTGAAGTTCTGAACATGAGGGGGCTGTGAGAAACTGAGAATGATACATCAGCAATCAGCAAGGGAATAAATGCGCGTGTCCCCCGGTCAAAAAAAATGCGCGTGTCTAGGAGGAACGAAGCCAGGTACGCAGGAATCCACACACAAAACTTCACCCGGCGGGTCACTGGGCTTTATCAGTATCTGGTGGGGTCCGGACCTACAGACCAGTGAGACATGTCGTGTGGGTTATGATCCGTTCAGTGTGCACACAGAAATTGCATTCAGAGCTCAGGGCTTCAGGCTACGTTGTACTATACAGTAATATATCCATTTCTTTTGGTAAAATGAAAACGATACTCCATCTGATCCTCATTACATGATGATAAAATGGACGTCTCTACAACTAATATGTGTCTAGATACATCTATATGAGAGCGTCTGTGTTTGTACTGTGTATCTAAAAAAAATATGGATCGGAGGGAGCATTAAGAGGTGTCCAAAAAAAACTGCAAACAAACATGGATGTAAGCAGTTGAGTATTAAACCAGTGCGTGAAATACCTTTATATCTCGACCATGTAACAATGAATATGAGAAGTTTTTGGGGTTTGACCATCTGCACTTGTGTTTGCTACAATCAGATCAAAAAATTGGTCACTTTTACACTTTCTAAAATAAAATGTATTTTTCCCTGAGATTTTACAAGTTCGTACAAGATAGCATTGACTACATCTGGGATATATCACATTTACACTTACAAATCTATGAATATTTCAAAATATTGAGCTCCGTGTACCTACATATAATACAAATCATCAGACCGCACATTGAAACTACCGCAGCATATCACAGTAAATTAAAATAAAATAAAACAAGTCTAACATATACTATATTAGCTAATTAACAAAGTCTCATCACAGTGTATCTGATCCCCAGTTCAGCTTAATACAAAAACCAAGTTCAGCTTGAACATCAGCAGGGGAGTAACCCAGGTCCAAAAGCAGCATCTAGTTAATTCAATAAAATATTGAGGTTATTCTGATCCCCTCTTCCTAAAAACACTGCAGATCATGCATGCAACTAAGGGTGATCAGCACAAAAGATTATCCTCTGGGTGGAGGTGTTACTGTCGTAGATCAACACATTCATCAAGGAAGTGTCTTTCACCTCGAAGACGAGAAGGTCATCAAGCTGCAGTTCATGCGCCTCTGCAAACCCGAACCAACCATCCTTCAAGACCAGTTCACCCTGGTACTCATCGATGTGCACATACCAGGCGCAGCCTACGCTGGTCTTGAGCTTGATAGGCCTGGGAAGAATCCCTTTCAGACATTGCTTGAATTCTCTGGGGATGACCAACATATACATGTCATCGTTGCCGTCCAGTTGCACATAGAAGCGCGAGGGCTGAGGAGGGTCCGCCGAGTGACCAACCCGTTTAGGGCGGCCTTTCCCTCGCCCTTTTAATATACAACGTTGAAATGCTGCATCACGCCTGCCCGTCACCTTTGGCTTTTTGGCTAGTGAATTTCTTTGAATTCTGAACTCGGGGCGGTGCAGAGGACATGTACAATCGACAGTCCTAAGACGTAGTTGCTCATTGACGTTGGAGCGAGTTTGCTTCTGCATCTAGTTAAGCACGGTATATATCAATCAACAGCATATAAATCAGAACGTAGCATACATGGAGAAAATGCATCTAGCTATCTCTTTAATTAGTTTGCACAAAATCTAGCAGCAGCAAGACAATTTGATTTTACAGGTACTGAGCAAGCTTTCAGACTTTCTGAAACAGGTAACATGGAGCATATATTTGTATGTTCAGACTGCGAAACCCTGCTCTGTGATGGATAATATTACTAAACATCTTTTTTTGCCAGAACTAGTACTTAACATCTACTGTTTCCCGTCATTAAAATTTTTTTGCAGAAGAATACTACGGTTTCCCGTCATTAAATTTTAAAGAAAAAAGAACTTGTTTAAGATCCCAACTATCATTGACTACTTACACCTGCATCCTAGTGAGTTCAGGACAACTTACAGCATCTTTTGGTGGTGCCGCCACCGGAGAAGACCGTGCCGCGGGGGTTGGGGTCGGCGCAGCCGGAGAAGCTGGTGCCGCCGCCAGGGAAATCAGTGCCGAGCCAGATGGTGCTTCCAGCGGAGAAGAAAGTACCGCGAGAGATGGAACCGACGCTGCCAAAGGGTAAGAAACGGATGTACTCGTAGATCCTTCTCTAGTCACGATCTGGATAGAAGAGACTGGACGTCCATCAAGCTGCTGGAGGATGCGGTGGATCAAATCGGCTGAGTTCAGGAAATATCGGTGATGTTCATCTGTGTCGGCGAAGCAGCTGCCGGTGGAAGGAGGAGGCGAGCCGTTCATGGCAGTCATTAGTGTAAAAGAGGAGAAGTGGGTGGGAGTATGGGTGGGAGAGAGAGGGTTCGGGACTGAAGTAATTGTAGTCTGCTCTCTCTTTTTTACAAGCATGCGTCCTCAGGCTGATATTTTTTTTAGATACGTACTCAGGCTGCTTTGTCAAACCAGGGCCTCAATGAAGCTAATAGCACGCTATAGCATATCTAGAGGGTCCACGCTTAGTAATTTTGCTCGCTGTGGCGCTATTTGCGAAACAGCATGCTATATCGCCCTAAAACTTCATATCGTTAGCGCGCTATTTTTTTCAGGCAAGTTGCTTTCACTTTTTCGTGGTGATGAACTAATCTGTTGGTTCCACTTCTAAATCAGAAAATAATATCGCTAATGCTAATTTTTTTAATAAATAATTTATACTATGTTGTTGCCTTGTGAAATGTTGATGTTAGCCTTCTAATATACTTGAGATCTATTTCTATATGTGGTTATGTATGTATGATTCAGTCACTTTTGGACTATATATATCTATTCGTTCTAGTAAAATTATTTATTTTTAGGCTATATTTAGTATTATTTTGAAAATGCTATTTAAAATATACCACACTATTACCACGATATAGCGTCCATATCGTTTGAAGGTGGCTGCCGCTAATTCATTTAGCACGCTATTTTAAACCTTGGTTAAGACGCGTTTGGCGGCCTGCATCCAGGCTGGTGGGGAAATACCGTACCCAAGTGCTTAAAAGATTGCATCTTTTAGCTGGAAAACATTAGGGCATGTCCAACACAGGCGCTACTGCAAGGGCGCTAGGAATTATTTCCTCGTCGTTTGGCGGTTGGAGAGGCTAATCCCAGCGGTAGTCCTAGCGTCGACGCAAAAGAAAGCAGGGGCGTGAAACTCTTTTCACCTGTCCTAGCTAAAGCACCGGAACCAACAGGAAGTCAGTCTGTCATCAGCAATTAGCGCTGCAAGGAGAGTACCTGGAGGATTTTACAATCTTTTGACATTCATTTGTTCTCTATTAGCGCCATATAGTATATAGCATTGTAATGCCCTTATACTCCTCTCAACATTAAAAAAAAGGTGTGCATATACTAATAACAGTTGCTGAAATGAAACTAAAAATAAACAGACATGCACGGTTTACGAAGGATGGAAATACAGAGTTCATCACCATCCGTTTTAAATTATAAGATTAGATTACTTCAATGTGGGTTTACATACGCACTAAAATGAGTAAACAGACACACTGAAATGGGTCCAGGTATATAAGATTCAGAAAAAAGGAAGAGCATCTTAAGATACAGAACAGGTTACTAAATTGTTCAAACATATCGTACAAAAAAGATTATTTGCTCCAGAAAGATTCATGGCTCAGTTTAGGGTTGCATCAACATGCGGATATTTTTCAGACTAGGCTTAAACCACATTGTCGCCTGTCGGGGAAATCCCCAACCATCTTCTGGAAGGGTGATAACTCCCATGAGCTCATTTTCCCCTTGCTGCAGGTTACAACGACAAATACAACTAAATGCTGGTTCCCGAAATGCATAGTACGCGATGTACACACAATTTGACCTCATGAATGGAGTCAATGTTCCATCAGGAGCATTGCCATCATTTATCTTCAGGTTCAATGGATAATTCAGTCCAATGAACAGAGAGTGTGTGCCAAGGCTGTCAACTCGACTCCAATTGGGTCCAATCAGGGATAGATCTTTCTCAAAAACATGTATGACAGGGGCAGGACACTCCCGCAGGATAAGGCCATTACCATGATGCAGAACTTCTGCAGGCTCAAGGTGATCATTGCTACGTATATACCGATCTTCATGGATGATCATCAAGCGCTTGCCATCGGCTGATCGAGCTAAAAACCATCTGCCAGATGGTTCCTTCATCGGTGATGGGATCACGAATGGCGGGGCAAGGTGTGCATCTGCATTGTAAACGGAGACAACAAAAAATAGTGTTTGAATGGCTCGGGAAGACAATAATACCAGTAGCTGCAACTTCACATTTGTAGGATCAAATGGAGGATGCAGTCATTATACTTGTATAAAATCTCGAAGAAATAAAATTGTTCCCATTTGAGATGTATGTTAATTACACTCATATTCATTGATGGTAGATACATGTCTCAACCTTATCTGATCCATGATTGTAATGCTTTGAGTACATCGAATATTGAAATAAATTGAAAGTTTGCATGCATCAATTGATGAAGAGGCCAGGGCTAAGCTCCTTATTCATATTCTGACAAGAGCATGCAGTAACTAATTCAGGAATGCATTCATATACTGCAATAATCTGGTTTGGGTTGACAGATTAGTGCACAGCATATACTACTGTAATTCGTTTGTAGCAATGGTTCAGTCAGGTTAGGATAATTTAATGGTGCACAGTCATTTGAAAGGTGAAAAAAAGTCTTAGTGAGCAATTAGTTATTTCAGTTACAATATATCATGAATGGGCTTGATATTAAAATTTATTGCGAAGTATATCATATGGATTGAAGAATTACCAGCCTGTGATTGATCCCAGCAATATGTGGTGCCGGTCCACCCATCCACCGCAACAATAAAGCCGTTGTGCTCGATGGCATCACTGTAATCTACACCCCAACTAGCAAGAGAGAATAACCTCCACTCCTGGCTACCATTAGCCAGGTAAGCGAGTCCAGAATTGAATAGAGCGATGAGCTTGTAATCTGAGTAATGTCCAGCTTTTGTGGGCACTTCGCAAATTACAATCTTCAACAAAAACATGGCACGCCCATACGTCATGTACCTTTCAGGAGGCAAGTCGGGGAAGCCAATCCATTCCTCCCGAAAAATGTTGCAAGTTTCCGACGATGGTAGGGAGATTTCTTGGTGCGTGTAGATGTTCGCGAGGAACCAGTTCCCACCACTGTCCACGCCGGCGATCCAGTCGCCATTCATGCCAACCCAGAATCTATTGTCCATGAACGGCAGGATGGCTGTGCGCCGAGGATGGTCGAGGGGCACAACGTGGTACACCGTGTGGTGCGCACTACTATCATCATAGTGCCAATGGGCAGAATCGGGCATCAGCAAGCAGGGTCCATCCCAATGGTGTAGATTCATGTTGTCGGCGACATGGCGGCACAGCGTTTTGGAGCATGCGGCCAGCCGGACGTCGACTGTAACGTCCAGACTCTGGGCAATGAGATTGAACAGCTCGGCGGGGAGCTTCCCCCAGTCGCCATCCAGCTGGTCGTCGTTCGATGCCGCCATGGAGACGAGATGGATTTAAAAGGGCGGATGCAAGTATGTGTGATTGGAGTTTTGTAGGAGAGTCGAGCGGGAAGGAGGAGTGCTGCGGTTCTGCGGAGGGGTGAGGAGAGAAAGCTATGCAAATGGGAGATCTAGAGGATGAAAAAACTTCTAGCAGCGGTTGGCGAGTGGAGAACGATGATGGAAGTGGAGAGCCAAGGATGGAAACGATGGACATGAAGAGTAGGAGTGGATATGACTTTTTTTATTCTTCAGCAGCTGCATCGAGGCGCCGAGTAAAACTTCGGCTAGGATAGCACGCCACTACGTCCTGGTGCAGTTACTGTCCCGTCAAATCAGTTTGACCACAGAAATGGTTTCTTTATTACAGTATAACTTAATTTTTTCGAACAATATATACTAGTACTCCATTTAATATAATCACTCCGATTCATATTACTTGTCAAATGATATGGATGAATCTAGAACTAAAATGTGTCTAGATATATCTATATTATAGTCAACTAATATGAATCCGAGTTTGTTTGGTTCAAAGGATTTCTAAAGGTATCTTGTACGGAGTAGGATTTTTACACATAGGGATTTTTCCTATAGAGCTTGCTTGATTCAAAGGATTGAGAACCCTCCAAAATACCTATGGATTGCTTTCTCTACAATCCTATCTCTCGGTAATATTGCTATGTGTCTATAACAACTATGAAATGAACTCAATCTCAATAGAAATTTCCTTTGTCTTTCCTAATCAAACAACTAGTTATTTTATGTCTTCGTTTACAAATTAAGATAATTTTTAGGTTATAGGTAATCGTCGAGCTTATGTGATCATCTTTTATGATCAAACTTACTTGATCAGCCGCGGAGGCGCAAAGGAGCAGTGGTGTGCATTAATACGGCCGCATGGGGAAGGCACAGCTAGCGACGATGAGACGTATCGCCAGCATTGGCCTAGGGAACCGTCGCCACCATTAATAAAAGCTATCCCTTTGGGCACCATGTCTCCCACTACTCGTGTCACGCGCGCATGGCTGGGGAAGCCGGACAGAAAACATGACAACCAGGGGGAAAATGAATAAAAATAATACAAAGTCGAAAATATTTCGAAAAATAAACTTTGTACTTCGTAAGAAACTCCATGCGTTTAGCAAATGCGAAGGCAATATGTAGAAACACGTCTAGACCACGTCTAGAACCACTTCCCAAAGCTTAAGGATTATATTGATTTTTAGAAAGTCAAACTATGTTAAGTTTGACTAAGTTTTTACCAAAAGCATTAATATGCAAGATACAAAATCAACATTATTAGATAGAAAATAAATTATATTTTCATATGGTGTCTACAAAATATTATATGTGCTGATAGATTCTTCTAAGAGTTTGGTCGAACTTTACTTGGTTTGACTTTTCAAGAAAAATATACAAAGCTTTAAGCATTGGAACGGAGGTATTTTTCGAAGCACCTACTTGTCTTTAGAAGACAAAAGAAAACATGGAGTAAGGTTGTTTTTTGTGCAAAAGTTTACGTCAAAATCTGGTTATTTGTGTAAAAAGAATCTCAAATTGTGTTATGTGCAAAAACTGCACCAAGAAGTGGTGGTATGTGCAATTTCCTCCATCACACAAAAGGCAAGCCATTGATACATATATAATTGTGAATAATTACAAAAGTAGTAGGCAGCTAATAAGCGCACATGATTAAACTGCTATGCGAGATCTTCAGCCACCAGAAGTCGTTCCCGCGCCTCTCTAGCATTGAAAATCACGCGTTCTGCGACTTCCATCAAAGAGACAAGCTGAGCTTTGATCCGTTCTCCCAGATGAATGGCCTCGTCACAACTCCTACGAGCACAGGCCGTGATCTCATCCACTTCTAGGAAAGACACCGCCTGCCTGTACCGAAATATCTTGATCCCTAACTCTCTGTTCTCCTCCCGCATGCTGGCAAGATCCAACTTCATCCTCCGACAAGATAAGCAAGGGGAGTGATCCTGCCAAAGGTAACAACAAACATATCGAGCGTTACCGGCAAACGAAGGGCACAAATTGGCTGATTAACGAATATGGTCACTAACATGTAGGACAGACTTAAGTGGTGTCTACATGTCAGTGACTCGAAGTACCCAAAAACCAGCAACCCAAAGTCAGCTAGTAATATTAACCTCCGTCTTCAGCTCCTTCATCCTCTTGAACGGCGGGGAAGCTGGCAACTTATCTTCTTCTACGACCTCTCGCTGGAACCTGACGTCGAAGGATGAGAGATCCTGCGAACGGATGTGCTGCGCCTGCGCGTGCGATTCCCCAGGGCGCTTCTGGCGTAACTCGGAGTTCTCCGCGCCGAGATGCGGAAGTTCCGCTCCCGGGGCCTTGTTGACCCTAAGCCGAGATAGCTCATGTGTAAGCCGACGAAAAATGTTCAAAATGTTACAGATCAGGCATATCATTACCAGTGCAAACGAGGTAAGTGAATCTCCGGGATCTCGCCCAAAGACCGCGGTTGGTCCAATGCCACCACATCTTCTCCGAGATTGACTAACTCCTTTACATCATCTTCTCCGACATTGACTATCTCCTTTACATCATCTTCTGCTCCGAGCTTGACCATCTCCTTTACATCATCTTCTCCTGCGAGCTTGATCATCTGCCTCACATCATCTTCTCCGGCGATATCGACCCTCTCCTGCGGAAGATAACAGATATAAGTCCGAGTATTACCAGCAAAACGAAGGTAATTAAAAGAGGCGTAGTAACCCTTGTGTCCTGGCCAATCAACGGCGGGGACGCTGAGCCCGCATCGTCTCCTCCGAGATCTCCCTTCGCAGGCAGGATTGTTAGAGACAGTGTACTTCTGGTAGTAGTATTTATGCGTGGGGCGCCAGGGGGTCGAGAAGCTAGGACTGCATCTTCTCCTCCGAGCTCTTCCTTGGTAGACATGACAAATGAAACGAGGTGTGGGGGGCGTAAAAGGTATAAAATGGCGGACGGCCGCCCCGCCTCGGCCCTCCAAGGCTTAATTTTTTTGCCTTACTAAACTAAAAACCCTATTTTGCGTCTCACACGGACTGCCCTCAGAGGGCTGCAGGGTCCCATATGCGTGCAGGTCCCACACTTTAGGTAGGCAAACTTCCAACAATCTTCTTTGTCAAGTGAAGACACGTCGTCAAGACTCTCTCTCTCTCTCCCCCCTTTTGTCATTGAAAAAAAAAGAATATTAGACGGGCGCGTAGCCTGCACTGCAGGGGGCCGATTTTGACAAAAGTAATCCTTTTGGCGAAGAAAAACACAGAAAGCCACACAAAAAGGTTAGTCCAGTGAAATAGATTGCTCAGAGGGTCAGTCCGTAATTTTCTTTGCCAAAAGGGTTATTTCTGTCAAAATCGCCGCACTGCAGGTTTGCAGCACTGAAAAACCTTGCGTGCCAGTCAACATCACTTCCCGGATAGGGGGAAAATATCTAGTGATACCATCCCTTACATGATACCATGATACCACTTCATAATATTTGAATTCTAAGTGTCGAAAAATTTAGAAAAAAAACCTTGTGATGCTACCCTAAATTTGTGGGACCCCAAAAAACTTGCAAATCAAGCCAAAGAAACACGATCTTGTCCCCTACCCCCCCCCATGATTTTGACCTAAATTTGAAATCAAGCCAAAGGTGGTTCAAAAACAGCAATCGGAAATCATGGATTGTTCATCATTTTTCTATATAGCTAGGGAAAATAGCAGACATGCCATACCAATGTTTTAGAAAAGAGCCCTTCAAAAAAGTGTGGCAACATATATGTTGGAATTCGACCATCTTAATTTCTTCCCACGTGTGAGCTTTGGTACTACTACTACACAAGAACCATGTCAAACTTTTGAATCATGGCCCATTTTATGTATATATTTGCAACTTTTCATGCACGCATGAAAACTTTGCAAAATATGTGCATTTTGGGTTGTCGCACATAAATGTGTGTTTACTTGTCTGCCACCAATTAATCCAATTCTCATTTGTGGGGAAACATGACACGAGATGGCCATTTCCAAAGTTTCATGAATTATCTCAAAGTGAATCCATATATGTACAATTTTTGGGGGCTAAATTTCATGTTTTAAACCTAGCTAGTATTTGACCAAGATTCAAATGGGCATAAAATTCAAAAAAAAACAGAAAAATGAAAAACCAAAGCACATAGCCTTCTTATGTCATATAGTAAGAATTCAAGTTGATAAACAAGGTCTAGACATATTCAAACTAGAAAAATCATGTATCTACCCCTAACACTCTAAACTCTGTCTTATGAAGTCAAGCATGAAGAGAAGTGGTTTTGGGTTTCAAACATGGAAATTTCAAAAACCTCCCAAAAGCTTCATTTTAGAGTGACTAAGAAGGATCCATGCTTACCTTTTAATTTTTAGATTTTAAACTTGTTTAAATCTTTGTGAAACCTAGGATTTGACCAAGATTCAAATGGGCATAAAAAATCAGGAAAAAGCCAAAAGAATGATAAACCAAAGCACATAGCATTCTTATGTCATACAGTAAGCATTCAAGTTGATTAACAAGGTCTAGACATATTCAAACTAGAAAATCATGTATATATCTGTCCCTAACCTTAAACTCTGTCTTATATATGAAGTCAATCATGAAGAGAAGTGGTTTGGGTTTCAAACATGAAAATTTCAAGAACATCCCAAAAGCCGCTTCATTTTAGAGTGACTAAGAAGGATCCAGGCTTACCTTTTCATTTTCATATTATATACTTGTTTAAATCCAGGTCAAACATAGGATTTGACCAAGATTCAAATGGGCATAAAATAAAAAAATAGAAGAATGAAAAACAAAAGCACATAGTCTTCGTATGTCATATAATAAGCTTTCAAGTTGATAAACAAGGTTTAGACATGTTCAAACCAGACAAATCATGTATCTAGCCCCTAACCATAAACTCGGTCGATCTTATGAAGTCTAGCATGAAGAGAAGTCGTATTGGTTTAAAACATGAAAATTTCAAGAACCTCCCAAAATCTTCAAATGGGCATAAAATTCAAAAAAACCAGAAAAATGAAAAACCAAAGCACATAGCCTTCTTATGTCATATAGTAAGAATTCAAGTTGATAAACAAGGTCTAGACATATTCAAACTAGACAAATCATGTATCTACCCCTAACACTCTAAACTCTGTCTTATGAAGTCAAGCATGAAGAGAAGTGGTTTTGGGTTTCAAACATGGAAATTTCAAAAACCTCCCAAAAGCTTCATTTTAGAGTGACTAAGAAGGATCCATGCTTACCTTTTAATTTTTAGATTTTAAACTTGTTTAAATCTTTGTGAAACCTAGGATTTGACCAAGATTCAAATGGGCATAAAAATTCAGGAAAAAACCAAAAGATTGATAAACCAAAGCACATAGCATTCTTATGTCATACAGTAAGCATTCAAGTTGATTAACAAGGTCTAGACATATTCAAACTAGAAAATCATGTATATATCTGTCCCTAACCTTAAACTCTGTCTTATATATGAAGTCAATCATGAAGAGAAGTGGTTTGGGTTTCAAACATGAAAATTTCAAGAACATCCCAAAAGCCGCTTCATTTTAGAGTGACTAAGAAGGATCCATGCTTACCTTTTCGTTTTCATATTATATACTTGTTTAAATCCAGGTCAAACATAGGATTTGACCAAGATTCAAATGGGCATAAAATAAAATAAAATAGAAGAATGAAAAACAAAAGCACATAGCTAGTCTTCGTATGTCATATAGTAAGCTTTCAAGTTGATAAACAAGGTTTAGACATGTTCAAACCAGACAAATCATGTATCTACCCCCTAACCATAAACTCGATCGATCTTATGAAGTCTAGCCTGAAGAGAAGTCGTATTGGTTTCAAACATGAAAATTTCAAGAACCTCCCAAAATCTTCAAATGGGCATAATATTCAAAAAAACCAGAAAAATGAAAAACCAAAGCACATAGCCTTCTTATGTCATATAGTAAGAATTCAAGTTGATAAACAAGGTCTAGACATATTCAAACTAGACAAATCATGTATCTACCCCTAACACTCTAAACTCTGTCTTATGAAGTCAAGCATGAAGAGAAGTGGTTTTGGGTTTCAAACATGGAAATTTCAAAAACCTCCCAAAAGCTTCATTTTAGAGTGACTAAGAAGGATCCATGCTTACCTTTTAATTTTCAGATTTTAAACTTGTTTAAATCTTTGTGAAACCTAGGATTTGACCAAGATTCAAATGGGCATAAAAATTTAGGAAAAAACCAAAAGAATGATAAACCAAAGCACATAGCATTCTTATGTCATATAGTAAGCATTCAAGTTGATAAATAAGGTCTAGACATATTCAAACTAGAAAATCATGTATATATCTGCCCCTAACCCTAAACTCTGTCTTATATATGAAGCAATCATGAAGAGAAGTGGTTTTGGGTTTCAAACATGAAAATTTCAAGAACATCCCAAAAGTCGCTTCATTTTAGAGTGACTAAGAAGGATCCAGGCTTACCTTTTCGTTTTCATATTTTATACTTGTTTAAATCCAGGTCAAACATAGGATTTGACCAAGATTCAAATGGGCATAAAATAAAAAAATAGAAGAATGAAAAACAAAAGCACATAGTCTTCTTATGTCATATAGTAAGCCTTGCAAGTTGGTAAACAAGGTTTAGACATGTTCAAACCAGACAAATCATGTATCTAGCCCCTAACCATAAACTCGGTCGATCTTATGAAGTCTAGCATGAAGAGAAGTCGTATTGGTTTCAAACATGAAAATTTCAAGAACCACCCAAAATCTTCAAATGGGCATATAACATTCAAAAAACTAGAAAAATGAAAAACCAAAGCACATATATATCCTTCTTATGTCATATAGTAAGCATTCAAGTTGATAAACAAGCATGTCTAGACATATTCAAACCCGACAAATCATGTATCTAGCTACCCCCTAACCCTAAACTCTGCATGTCTTATGAAGTCAACCATGAAGAGAAGTGGTTTTTGGGTTTCAAACATTGAGATTTCAAGAACCCCCCAAAAGCTTCATTTTAGAATGACTAGCTAGGAAGGATCCAGGCTTACCTTTTCATTTTCATGTTATAGACTTGTTTAAATCTTGGTCAAACCTAGGATTTGACCAAGATTCAAATGGGCATAAACATTCAAAAAAATCAAAAAATCAAAAACCAAAGCTAGCACATATAGTCTTCTTATGTCATATAGTAAGAATTGAAGTTGATAAACAAGGTCTAGACATATTCAAACTAGACAAATCATGTATCTACCCCCTAAAGCCCTAAACTAGCTTTGTCTTATGAAGTCAAGCATGAAGAGAAGTGTTTTTGGGTTTCAGACATGGAAATTTTGAAAACCTCCCAAAAACTTCATCTTAGAGTGACAAAGAAGGATCCAAGCTTACCTTTTCATTTTCATGTTTTAAGCTTGTTTAAATATTGGTCAAGCCTAGGATTTGACCAAGATTCAAATGGGCATAAAAATTCTGGAAAAATAAAAAAAAATAAAAACCAAAGCACATAGTCTTCTTACGTCATATATATCTATAGTAAGCATATTCAAGTAGATAAACAAGGTATAGACATATTCAAAACAGACAAATCCTGTATCTACCCCCTAACCCTAAACTCGGTCTTATGATGCCTAGCATGAAGAGAAGTCGTTTTGGGTTTCAAACGTTTAAGCCAAAAGCCCCATTTCATATATTTCAAATTTGGTTCAAATTTGAAAGACATACAAGTTATAGCACACATAGTGCATACATGTTCACACATTCTGCACTAGATGCTAATTAACCCTATAGTTTGAGGCCATTTGGATGAGGTCGAAAAAATCTTGGATTAGAAATGGGGTTGTTCGAACCCCGTAGTTGGATTTTTTATGAACTTGATCTGTAGTACTGGGCAAAACCCTAGTTTAACGTATTTAATTATAGATTCGTAGGTTGATTTTTCTACCTTTTTATTATTATTACTATGCAGCACATGTGTGTTTGCCCGTCGAGTGAAACTCGGAGGAAGAGGGATCACTCGGAAGGAGAGAAGAAGGGAGAGCATTATGGTGTCTCCCCTTTTTCGGGTGATGATGTTGACTTTTGTGCAGGGTTTGTCAGTGAGCAGGAGGTGCGAGCGAGCGAGCGAGCGAGTCGAGCGAGGCCGAGAATGAGAGAGATTTGTTTTTTTTTTTGTGAGAGGGACAACCGAAGGATCCAGAAGGACCCACAGATTTCCAAAACGCATCCTGATGCGTCTTCTCTTGACAAAGAAGATGGCTTGGAGTTTGCGTACCTACTGCACTTGACTTGTGCTCACTGAAGTGTGGGACCTCACGCATGGGCGCCACACGTAAGTGACAGACCTGTTGGCAATGTTGGTGTAAAAACACGGTTGATTATTATAGTGCATTAGAACAAAGTTTCCTATGGATTCAACGGCAGGAAATCCAAGTTAACTCATTTACATGACATTATTTTTTCCATGAAGCAAAGTTAACACATCTATCAATTGGTACATTTTGGAGTGACTAAGAAGGATCCATGCTTATTCGTTTTCACGTGTTAAATTTGTTTAAATCTTGCTCAAACCTAGGATTTCACCAAGATTGAAATGGGCATGAAAATTCAAAAAAAAATGAAATACCAATGCACATAGTCTTCTTCTGTCATATAGTAAGCATTCAAGATGATAAACAAGGTCTAGACATATTCAAACCAGGCAAATCATGTATCTACTCCCTAACGACCCTAAACTCCGTCTTATGAAGTAAGGCATGAAGAGAAGTGGTTTTGGGTTTCAAACATGCAAATTTCAAAAACCCCCCAAAAGCTTCATTTTAGAGTGACTAAGAAGGATCGAGGCTTACCTTTTCATTTTCATGTTTTAAACTTGTTTAAATCTTGGTCAAACCTAGCTAGTATTTGACCAAGATTCAAATGGGCATGCATAAAATTCAAAAAAATCAGAAAAATGAAAAACCAAAGCACATAGCCTTCTTATGTCATATAGTAAGAATTCAAGTTGATAAACAAGGTCTAGACGTATTCAAACTAGACAAATCATGTATCTACCCCTAACACTCTAAACTCTGTCTTATGAAGTCAATTAAGCATGAAGAGAAGTGGTTTTGGGTTTCAAACATGGAAATTTCAAAAACCTCCCAAAAGCTTCATTTTAGAGTGACTAAGAAGGATCCATGCTTACCTTTTAATTTTCAGATTTTAAACTTGTTTAAATCTTTGTGAAACCTAGGATTTGACCAAGATTCAAATGGGCATAAAAATTCAGGAAAAAACCAAAAGATTGATAAACCAAAGCACATAGCATTCTTATGTTATACAGTAAGCATTCAAGTTGATTAACAAGGTCTAGACATATTCAAACTAGAAAATCATGTATATATCTGTCCCTAACCTTAAACTCTGTCTTATATATGAAATCAATCATGAAGAGAAGTGGTTTGGGTTTCAAACATGAAAATTTCAAGAACATCCCAAAAGCCGCTTCATTTTAGAGTGACTAAGAAGGATCCATGCTTACCTTTTCGTTTTCATATTATATACTTGTTTAAATCCAGGTCAAACATAGGATTTGACCAAGATTCAAATGGGCATAAAATAAAATAAAATAGAAGAATGAAAAACAAAAGCACATAGTCTTCGTATGTCATATATATAGTAAGCTTTCAAGTTGATAAACAAGGTTTAGACATGTTCAAACCAGACAAATCATGTATCTACCGGCCCCTAACCATAAACTCGATCGATCTTATGAAGTCTAGCCTGAAGAGAAGTCGTATTGGTTTCAAACATGAAAATTTCAAGAACCTCCCAAAATCTTCAAATGGGCATAATATTCAAAAAAACCAGAAAAATGAAAAACCAAAGCACATAGCCTTCTTATGTCATATAGTAAGAATTCAAGTTGATAAACAAGGTCTAGACATATTCAAACTAGACAAATCATGTATCTACCCCTAACACTCTAAACTCTGTCTTATGAAGTCAAGCATGAAGAGAAGTGGTTTTTGGGTTTCAAACATGGAAATTTCAAAAACCTCCCAAAAGCTTCATTTTAGAGTGACTAAGAAGGATCCATGCTTACCTTTTAATTTTCAGATTTTAAACTTGTTTAAATCTTTGTGAAACCTAGGATTTGACCAAGATTCAAATGGGCATAAAAATTCAGGAAAAAACCAAAAGAATGATAAACCAAAGCACATAGCATTCTTATGTCATATAGTAAGCATTCAAGTTGATAAATAAGGTCTAGACATATTCAAACTAGAAAATCATGTATATATCTGCCCCTAACCCTAAACTCTGTCTTATATATGAAGCAATCATGAAGAGAAGTGGTTTTGGGTTTCAAACATGAAAATTTCAAGAACATCCCAAAAGTCGCTTCATTTTAGAGTGACTAAGAAGGATCCAGGCTTACCTTTTCGTTTTCATATTTTATACTTGTTTAAATCCAGGTCAAACATAGGATTTGACCAAGATTCAAATGGGCATAAAATAAAAAAAATAGAAGAATGAAAAACAAAAGCACATAGTCTTCTTATGTCATATAGTAAGCCTTGCAAGTTGGTAAACAAGGTTTAGACATGTTCAAACCAGACAAATCATGTATCTAGCCCCTAACCATAAACTCGGTCGATCTTATGAAGTCTAGCATGAAGAGAAGTCGTATTGGTTTCAAACATGAAAATTTCAAGAACCACCCAAAATCTTCAAATGGGCATATAACATTCAAAAAACTAGAAAAATGAAAAACCAAAGCACATATATAGCCTTCTTATGTCATATAGTAAGCATTCAAGTTGATAAACAAGCATGTCTAGACATATTCAAACCCGACAAATCATGTATCTACCCCCTAACCCTAAACTCTGCATGTCTTATGAAGTCAACCATGAAGAGAAGTGGTTTTTGGGTTTCAAACATTGAGATTTCAAGAACCCCCCAAAAGCTTCATTTTAGAATGACTAGCTAGGAAGGATCCAGGCTTACCTTTTCATTTTCATGTTATAGACTTGTTTAAATCTTGGTCAAACCTAGGATTTGACCAAGATTCAAATGGGCATAAACATTCAAAAAAATCAAAAACCAAAGCTAGCACATATAGTCTTCTTATGTCATATAGTAAGAATTGAAGTTGATAAACAAGGTCTAGACATATTCAAACTAGACAAATCATGTATCTACCCCCTAAAGCCCTAAACTAGCTTTGTCTTATGAAGTCAAGCATGAAGAGAAGTGTTTTTGGGTTTCAGACATGGAAATTTTGAAAACCTCCCAAAAACTTCATCTTAGAGTGACAAAGAAGGATCCAAGCTTACCTTTTCATTTTCATGTTTTAAGCTTGTTTAAATATTGGTCAAGCCTAGGATTTGACCAAGATTCAAATGGGCATAAAAATTCTGGAAAAATAAAAAAAAACCAAAGCACATAGTCTTCTTACGTCATATATATCTATAGTAAGCATATTCAAGTAGATAAACAAGGTATAGACATGTTCAAAACAGACAAATCCTGTATCTACCCCCTAACCCTAAACTCGGTCTTATGATGCCTAGCATGAAGAGAAGTCGTTTTGGGTTTCAAACGTTTAAGCCAAAAGCCCCATTTCATATATTTCAAATTTGGTTCAAATTTGAAAGACATACAAGTTATAGCACACATAGTGCATACATGTTCACACATTCTGCACTAGATGCTAATTAACCCTATAGTTTGAGGCCATTTGGATGAGGTCGAAAAAATCTTGGATTAGAAATGGGGTTGTTCGAACCCCGTAGTTGGATTTTTTATGAACTTGATCTGTAGTACTGGGCAAAACCCTAGTTTAACGTATTTAATTATAGATTCGTAGGTTGATTTTTCTACCTTTTTATTATTATTACTATGCAGCACATGTGTGTTTGCCCGTCGAGTGAAACTCGGAGGAAGAGGGATCACTCGGAAGGAGAGAAGAAGGGAGAGCATTATGGTGTCTCCCCTTTTTCGGGTGATGATGTTGACTTTTGTGCAGGGTTTGTCAGTGAGCAGGAGGTGCGAGCGAGCGAGCGAGTCGAGCGAGGCCGAGAATGAGAGAGATTTGTTTTTTTTTTTGTGAGAGGGACAACCGAAGGATCCAGAAGGACCCACAGATTTCCAAAACGCATCCTGATGCGTCTTCTCTTGACAAAGAAGATGGCTTGGAGTTTGCGTACCTACTGCACTTGACTTGTGCTCACTGAAGTGTGGGACCTCACGCATGGGCGCCACACGTAAGTGACAGACCTGTTGGCAATGTTGGTGTAAAAACACGGTTGATTATTATAGTGCATTAGAACAAAGTTTCCTATGGATTCAACGGCAGGAAATCCAAGTTAACTCATTTACATGACATTATTTTTTCCATGAAGCAAAGTTAACACATCTATCAATTGGTACATTTTGGAGTGACTAAGAAGGATCCATGCTTATTCGTTTTCACGTGTTAAATTTGTTTAAATCTTGCTCAAACCTAGGATTTCACCAAGATTGAAATGGGCATGAAAATTCAAAAAAAAATGAAATACCAATGCACATAGTCTTCTTCTGTCATATAGTAAGCATTCAAGATGATAAACAAGGTCTAGACATATTCAAACCAGGCAAATCATGTATCTACTCCCTAACGACCCTAAACTCCGTCTTATGAAGTAAGGCATGAAGAGAAGTGGTTTTGGGTTTCAAACATGCAAATTTCAAAAACCCCCCAAAAGCTTCATTTTAGAGTGACTAAGAAGGATCGAGGCTTACCTTTTCATTTTCATGTTTTAAACTTGTTTAAATCTTGGTCAAACCTAGCTAGTATTTGACCAAGATTCAAATGGGCATGCATAAAATTCAAAAAAAATCAGAAAAATGAAAAACCAAAGCACATAGCCTTCTTATGTCATATAGTAAGAATTCAAGTTGATAAACAAGGTCTAGACGTATTCAAACTAGACAAATCATGTATCTACCCCTAACACTCTAAACTCTGTCTTATGAAGTCAATTAAGCATGAAGAGAAGTGGTTTTGGGTTTCAAACATGGAAATTTCAAAAACCTCCCAAAAGCTTCATTTTAGAGTGACTAAGAAGGATCCATGCTTACCTTTTAATTTTCAGATTTTAAACTTGTTTAAATCTTTGTGAAACCTAGGATTTGACCAAGATTCAAATGGGCATAAAAATTCAGGAAAAAACCAAAAGATTGATAAACCAAAGCACATAGCATTCTTATGTCATACAGTAAGCATTCAAGTTGATTAACAAGGTCTAGACATATTCAAACTAGAAAATCATGTATATATCTGTCCCTAACCTTAAACTCTGTCTTATATATGAAGTCAATCATGAAGAGAAGTGGTTTGGGTTTCAAACATGAAAATTTCAAGAACATCCCAAAAGCCGCTTCATTTTAGAGTGACTAAGAAGGATCCATGCTTACCTTTTCGTTTTCATATTATATACTTGTTTAAATCCAGGTCAAACATAGGATTTGACCAAGATTCAAATGGGCATAAAATAAAATAAAATAGAAGAATGAAAAACAAAAGCACATAGTCTTCGTATGTCATATATATAGTAAGCTTTCAAGTTGATAAACAAGGTTTAGACATGTTCAAACCAGACAAATCATGTATCTACCCCCTAACCATAAACTCGATCGATCTTATGAAGTCTAGCCTGAAGAGAAGTCGTATTGGTTTCAAACATGAAAATTTCAAGAACCTCCCAAAATCTTCAAATGGGCATAATATTCAAAAAAACCAGAAAAATGAAAAACCAAAGCACATAGCCTTCTTATGTCATATAGTAAGAATTCAAGTTGATAAACAAGGTCTAGACATATTCAAACTAGACAAATCATGTATCTACCCCTAACACTCTAAACTCTGTCTTATGAAGTCAAGCATGAAGAGAAGTGGTTTTTGGGTTTCAAACATGGAAATTTCAAAAACCTCCCAAAAGCTTCATTTTAGAGTGACTAAGAAGGATCCATGCTTACCTTTTAATTTTCAGATTTTAAACTTGTTTAAATCTTTGTGAAACCTAGGATTTGACCAAGATTCAAATGGGCATAAAAATTCAGGAAAAAACCAAAAGAATGATAAACCAAAGCACATAGCATTCTTATGTCATATAGTAAGCATTCAAGTTGATAAATAAGGTCTAGACATATTCAAACTAGAAAATCATGTATATATCTGCCCCTAACCCTAAACTCTGTCTTATATATGAAGCAATCATGAAGAGAAGTGGTTTTGGGTTTCAAACATGAAAATTTCAAGAACATCCCAAAAGTCGCTTCATTTTAGAGTGACTAAGAAGGATCCAGGCTTACCTTTTCGTTTTCATATTTTATACTTGTTTAAATCCAGGTCAAACATAGGATTTGACCAAGATTCAAATGGGCATAAAATAAAAAAATAGAAGAATGAAAAACAAAAGCACATAGTCTTCTTATGTCATATAGTAAGCCTTGCAAGTTGGTAAACAAGGTTTAGACATGTTCAAACCAGACAAATCATGTATCTAGCCCCTAACCATAAACTCGGTCGATCTTATGAAGTCTAGCATGAAGAGAAGTCGTATTGGTTTCAAACATGAAAATTTCAAGAACCACCCAAAATCTTCAAATGGGCATATAACATTCAAAAAACTAGAAAAATGAAAAACCAAAGCACATATATAGCCTTCTTATGTCATATAGTAAGCATTCAAGTTGATAAACAAGCATGTCTAGACATATTCAAACCCGACAAATCATGTATCTACCCCCTAACCCTAAACTCTGCATGTCTTATGAAGTCAACCATGAAGAGAAGTGGTTTTTGGGTTTCAAACATTGAGATTTCAAGAACCCCCCCAAAAGCTTCATTTTAGAATGACTAGCTAGGAAGGATCCAGGCTTACCTTTTCATTTTCATGTTATAGACTTGTTTAAATCTTGGTCAAACCTAGGATTTGACCAAGATTCAAATGGGCATAAACATTCAAAAAAATCAAAAAATCCAAAGCTAGCACATATAGTCTTCTTATGTCATATAGTAAGAATTGAAGTTGATAAACAAGGTCTAGACATATTCAAACTAGACAAATCATGTATCTACCCCCTAAAGCCCTAAACTAGCTTTGTCTTATGAAGTCAAGCATGAAGAGAAGTGTTTTTGGGTTTCAGACATGGAAATTTTGAAAACCTCCCAAAAACTTCATCTTAGAGTGACAAAGAAGGATCCAAGCTTACCTTTTCATTTTCATGTTTTAAGCTTGTTTAAATATTGGTCAAGCCTAGGATTTGACCAAGATTCAAATGGGCATAAAAATTCTGGAAAAATAAAAAAAAACCAAAGCACATAGTCTTCTTACGTCATATATATCTATAGTAAGCATATTCAAGTAGATAAACAAGGTATAGACATGTTCAAAACAGACAAATCCTGTATCTACCCCCTAACCCTAAACTCGGTCTTATGATGCCTAGCATGAAGAGAAGTCGTTTTGGGTTTCAAACGTTTAAGCCAAAAGCCCCATTTCATATATTTCAAATTTGGTTCAAATTTGAAAGACATACAAGTTATAGCACACATAGTGCATACATGTTCACACATTCTGCACTAGATGCTAATTAACCCTATAGTTTGAGGCCATTTGGATGAGGTCGAAAAAAATCTTGGATTAGAAATGGGGTTGTTCGAACCCCGTAGTTGGATTTTTTATGAACTTGATCTGTAGTACTGGGCAAAACCCTAGTTTAACGTATTTAATTATAGATTCGTAGGTTGATTTTTCTACCTTTTTATTATTATTACTATGCAGCACATGTGTGTTTGCCCGTCGAGTGAAACTCGGAGGAAGAGGGATCACTCGGAAGGAGAGAAGAAGGGAGAGCATTATGGTGTCTCCCCTTTTTCGGGTGATGATGTTGACTTTTGTGCAGGGTTTGTCAGTGAGCAGGAGGTGCGAGCGAGCGAGCGAGTCGAGCGAGGCCGAGAATGAGAGAGATTTGTTTTTTTTTTTTGTGAGAGGGACAACCGAAGGATCCAGAAGGACCCACAGATTTCCAAAACGCATCCTGATGCGTCTTCTCTTGACAAAGAAGATGGCTTGGAGTTTGCGTACCTACTGCACTTGACTTGTGCTCACTGAAGTGTGGGACCTCACGCATGGGCGCCACACGTAAGTGACAGACCTGTTGGCAATGTTGGTGTAAAAACACGGTTGATTATTATAGTGCATTAGAACAAAGTTTCCTATGGATTCAACGGCAGGAAATCCAAGTTAACTCATTTACATGACATTATTTTTTCCATGAAGCAAAGTTAACACATCTATCAATTGGTACATTTTGGAGTGACTAAGAAGGATCCATGCTTATTCGTTTTCACGTGTTAAATTTGTTTAAATCTTGCTCAAACCTAGGATTTCACCAAGATTGAAATGGGCATGAAAATTCAAAAAAAAATGAAATACCAATGCACATAGTCTTCTTCTGTCATATAGTAAGCATTCAAGATGATAAACAAGGTCTAGACATATTCAAACCAGGCAAATCATGTATCTACTCCCTAACGACCCTAAACTCCGTCTTATGAAGTAAGGCATGAAGAGAAGTGGTTTTGGGTTTCAAACATGCAAATTTCAAAAACCCCCCAAAAGCTTCATTTTAGAGTGACTAAGAAGGATCGAGGCTTACCTTTTCATTTTCATGTTTTAAACTTGTTTAAATCTTGGTCAAACCTAGCTAGTATTTGACCAAGATTCAAATGGGCATAAAATTCAAAAAAATCAGAAAAATGAAAAACCAAAGCACATAGCCTTCTTATGTCATATAGTAAGAATTCAAGTTGATAAACAAGGTCTAGACGTATTCAAACTAGACAAATCATGTATCTACCCCTAACACTCTAAACTCTGTCTTATGAAGTCAATTAAGCATGAAGAGAAGTGGTTTTGGGTTTCAAACATGGAAATTTCAAAAACCTCCCAAAAGCTTCATTTTAGAGTGACTAAGAAGGATCCATGCTTACCTTTTAATTTTCAGATTTTAAACTTGTTTAAATCTTTGTGAAACCTAGGATTTGACCAAGATTCAAATGGGCATAAAAATTCAGGAAAAAACCAAAAGATTGATAAACCAAAGCACATAGCATTCTTATGTCATACAGTAAGCATTCAAGTTGATTAACAAGGTCTAGACATATTCAAACTAGAAAATCATGTATATATCTGTCCCTAACCTTAAACTCTGTCTTATATATGAAGTCAATCATGAAGAGAAGTGGTTTGGGTTTCAAACATGAAAAATTTCAAGAACATCCCAAAAGCCGCTTCATTTTAGAGTGACTAAGAAGGATCCATGCTTACCTTTTCGTTTTCATATTATATACTTGTTTAAATCCAGGTCAAACATAGGATTTGACCAAGATTCAAATGGGCATAAAATAAAATAAAATAGAAGAATGAAAAACAAAAGCACATAGTCTTCGTATGTCATATATATAGTAAGCTTTCAAGTTGATAAACAAGGTTTAGACATGTTCAAACCAGACAAATCATGTATCTACCCCCTAACCATAAACTCGATCGATCTTATGAAGTCTAGCCTGAAGAGAAGTCGTATTGGTTTCAAACATGAAAATTTCAAGAACCTCCCAAAATCTTCAAATGGGCATAATATTCAAAAAAACCAGAAAAATGAAAAACCAAAGCACATAGCCTTCTTATGTCATATAGTAAGAATTCAAGTTGATAAACAAGGTCTAGACATATTCAAACTAGACAAATCATGTATCTACCCCTAACACTCTAAACTCTGTCTTATGAAGTCAAGCATGAAGAGAAGTGGTTTTGGGTTTCAAACATGGAAATATCAAAAACCTCCCAAAAGCTTCATTTTAGAGTGACTAAGAAGGATCCATGCTTACCTTTTAATTTTCAGATTTTAAACTTGTTTAAATCTTTGTGAAACCTAGGATTTGACCAAGATTCAAATGGGCATAAAAATTCAGGAAAAAACCAAAAGAATGATAAACCAAAGCACATAGCATTCTTATGTCATATAGTAAGCATTCAAGTTGATAAATAAGGTCTAGACATATTCAAACTAGAAAATCATGTATATATATATCTGCCCCTAACCCTAAACTCTGTCTTATATATGAAGCAATCATGAAGAGAAGTGGTTTTGGGTTTCAAACATGAAAATTTCAAGAACATCCCAAAAGTCGCTTCATTTTAGAGTGACTAAGAAGGATCCAGGCTTACCTTTTCGTTTTCATATTTTATACTTGTTTAAATCCAGGTCAAACATAGGATTTGACCAAGATTCAAATGGGCATAAAATAAAAAAATAGAAGAATGAAAAACAAAAGCACATAGTCTTCTTATGTCATATAGTAAGCCTTGCAAGTTGGTAAACAAGGTTTAGACATGTTCAAACCAGACAAATCATGTATCTAGCCCCTAACCATAAACTCGGTCGATCTTATGAAGTCTAGCATGAAGAGAAGTCGTATTGGTTTCAAACATGAAAATTTCAAGAACCACCCAAAATCTTCAAATGGGCATATAACATTCAAAAAACTAGAAAAATGAAAAACCAAAGCACATATATATCCTTCTTATGTCATATAGTAAGCATTCAAGTTGATAAACAAGCATGTCTAGACATATTCAAACCCGACAAATCATGTATCTAGCTACCCCCTAACCCTAAACTCTGCATGTCTTATGAAGTCAACCATGAAGAGAAGTGGTTTTGGGTTTCAAACATTGAGATTTCAAGAACCCCCCCAAAAGCTTCATTTTAGAATGACTAGCTAGGAAGGATCCAGGCTTACCTTTTCATTTTCATGTTATAGACTTGTTTAAATCTTGGTCAAACCTAGGATTTGACCAAGATTCAAATGGGCATAAAAATTCTGGAAAAATAAATAAAAAAAAACCAAAGCACATAGTCTTCTTACGTCATATATATCTATAGTAAGCATATTCAAGTAGATAAACAAGGTATAGACATATTCAAAACAGACAAATCATGTATCTACCCCCTAACCCTAAACTCGGTCTTATGATGCCTAGCATGAAGAGAAGTCGTTTTGGGTTTCAAACGTTTAAGCCAAAAGCCCCATTTCATATATTTCAAATTTGGTTCAAATTTGAAAGACATACAAGTTATAGCACACATAGTGCATACATGTTCACACATACTGCACTAGATGCTAATTAACCCTATAGTTTGAGGCCATTTGGATGAGGTCGAAAAAATCTTGGATTAGAAATGGGGTTGTTCGAACCCCGTAGTTGGATTTTTTTGAACCTTGATCTGTAGTACTGGGCAAAACCCTAGTTTAACGTATTTAATTATAGATTCGTAGGTTGATTTTTCTACCTTTTTATTATTATTACTATGCAGCACATGTGTGTTTGCCCGTCGAGTGAAACTCGGAGGAAGAGGGATCACTCGGAAGGAGAGAAGAAGGGAGAGCATTATGGTGTCTCCCCTTTTTCGGGTGATGATGTTGACTTTTGTGCAGGGTTTGTCAGTGAGCAGGAGGTGCGAGCGAGCGAGTCGAGCGAGGCCGAGAATGAGAGAGATTTGTTTTTTTTTTGTGAGAGGGACAACCGAAGGATCCAGAAGGACCCACAGATTTCCAAAACGCATCCTGATGCGTCTTCTCTTGACAAAGAAGATGGCTTGGAGTTTGCGTACCTACTGCACTTGACTTGTGCTCACTGAAGTGTGGGACCTCACGCATGGGCGCCACACGTAAGTGACAGACCTGTTGGCAATGTTGGTGTAAAAACACGGTTGATTATTATAGTGCATTAGAACAAAGTTTCCTATGGATTCAACGGCAGGAAATCCAAGTAACTCATTTACATGACATTATTTTTTCCATGAAGCAAAGTTAACACATCTATCAATTGGTACATTTTGGAGTGACTAAGAAGGATCCATGCTTATTCGTTTTCACGTGTTAAATTTGTTTAAATCTTGCTCAAACCTAGGATTTCACCAAGATTGAAATGGGCATGAAAATTCAAAAAAAAATGAAATACCAATGCACGTAGTCTTCTTCTGTCATATAGTAAGCATTCAAGATGATAAACAAGGTCTAGACATATTCAAACCAGGCAAATCATGTATCTACTCCCTAACGACCCTAAACTCCGTCTTATGAAGTAAGGCATGAAGAGAAGTGGTTTTGGGTTTCAAACATGCAAATTTCAAAAACCCCCCAAAAGCTTCATTTTAGAGTGACTAAGAAGGATCGAGGCTTACCTTTTCATTTTCATGTTTTAAACTTGTTTAAATCTTGGTCAAACCTAGCTAGTATTTGACCAAGATTCAAATGGGCATGCATAAAATTCAAAAAAAACAGAAAAATGAAAAACCAAAGCACATAGCCTTCTTATGTCATATAGTAAGAATTCAAGTTGATAAACAAGGTCTAGACGTATTCAAACTAGACAAATCATGTATCTACCCCTAACACTCTAAACTCTGTCTTATGAAGTCAATTAAGCATGAAGAGAAGTGGTTTTGGGTTTCAAACATGGAAATTTCAAAAACCTCCCAAAAGCTTCATTTTAGAGTGACTAAGAAGGATCCATGCTTACCTTTTAATTTTCAGATTTTAAACTTGTTTAAATCTTTGTGAAACCTAGGATTTGACCAAGATTCAAATGGGCATAAAAATTCAGGAAAAAACCAAAAGATTGATAAACCAAAGCACATAGCATTCTTATGTTATACAGTAAGCATTCAAGTTGATTAACAAGGTCTAGACATATTCAAACTAGAAAATCATGTATATATCTGTCCCTAACCTTAAACTCTGTCTTATATATGAAATCAATCATGAAGAGAAGTGGTTTGGGTTTCAAACATGAAAATTTCAAGAACATCCCAAAAGCCGCTTCATTTTAGAGTGGGTTCAAATTTGAAAGACATACAAGTTATAGCACACATAGTGCATACATGTTCACACATTCTGCACTAGATGCTAATTAACCCTATAGTTTGAGGCCATTTGGATGAGGTCGAAAAAAATCTTGGATTAGAAATGGGGTTGTTCGAACCCCGTAGTTGGATTTTTTATGAACTTGATCTGTAGTACTGGGCAAAACCCTAGTTTAACGTATTTAATTATAGATTCGTAGGTTGATTTTTCTACCTTTTTATTATTATTACTATGCAGCACATGTGTGTTTGCCCGTCGAGTGAAACTCGGAGGAAGAGGATCACTCGGAAGGAGAGAAGAAGGGAGAGCATTATGGTGTCTCCCCTTTTTCGGGTGATGATGTTGACTTTTGTGCAGGGTTTGTCAGTGAGCAGGAGGTGCGAGCGCGAGCGAGCGAGTCGAGCGAGGCGAGAATGAGAGAGATTTGTTTTTTTTGTAGAGGGACAACCGAAGGGAAGGACCCACAGACTTCCAATACGCATCTGATGCGTCTTCTCTTGACAAAGAAGATGGCTTGGAGTTTGCGTACCTACGACTTGTGCTCACTGAAGTGTGGGACCTCACGCATGGGCGCCACACGTAAGTGACAGACCTGTTGGCAATGTTGGTGTAAAAACACGGTTGATTATTATAGTGCATTAGAACAAAGTTTCCTATGGATTCAACGGCAGGAAATCCAAGTTAACTCATTTACATGACATTATTTTTTCCATGAAGCAAAG
The DNA here is from genome assembly GCA_030979885.1 of Lolium multiflorum. Taxonomy (NCBI): domain Eukaryota; kingdom Viridiplantae; phylum Streptophyta; class Magnoliopsida; order Poales; family Poaceae; genus Lolium; species Lolium multiflorum. Next base: position 94,183,707 of record CM061747.1, read on the forward strand.
TTAACACATCTATCAATTGGTACATTTTGGAGTGACTAAGAAGGATCCATGCTTATTCGTTTTCACGTGTTAAATTTGTTTAAATCTTGCTCAAACCTAGGATTTCACCAAGATTGAAATGGGCATGAAAATTCAAAAAAAAAATGAAATACCAATGCACGTAGTCTTCTTCTGTCATATAGTAAGCATTCAAGATGATAAACAAGGTCTAGACATATTCAAACCAGGCAAATCATGTATCTACTCCCTAACGACCCTAAACTCCGTCTTATGAAGTAAGGCATGAAGAGAAGTGGTTTTGGGTTTCAAACATGCAAATTTCAAAAACCCCCCAAAAGCTTCATTTTAGAGTGACTAAGAAGGATCGAGGCTTACCTTTTCATTTTCATGTTTTAAACTTGTTTAAATCTTGGTCAAACCTAGCTAGTATTTGACCAAGATTCAAATGGGCATGCATAAAATTCAAAAAAAATCAGAAAAATGAAAAACCAAAGCACATAGCCTTCTTATGTCATATAGTAAGAATTCAAGTTGATAAACAAGGTCTAGAGACGTATTCAAACTAGACAAATCATGTATCTACCCCTAACACTCTAAACTCTGTCTTATGAAGTCAATTAAGCATGAAGAGAAGTGGTTTGGGGTTTCAAACATGGAAATTTCAAAAACCTCCCAAAAGCTTCATTTTAGAGTGACTAAGAAGGATCCATGCTTACCTTTTAATTTTCAGATTTTAAACTTGTTTAAATCTTTGTGAAACCTAGGATTTGACCAAGATTCAAATGGGCATAAAAATTCAGGAAAAAACCAAAAGATTGATAAACCAAAGCACATAGCATTCTTATGTCATACAGTAAGCATTCAAGTTGATTAACAAGGTCTAGACATATTCAAACTAGAAAATCATGTATATATCTATCCTAACCTTAAACTCTGTCTTATGAAGCAATCATGAAGAGAAGTGGTTTGGGTTTCAAACATGAAAAATTTCAAGAACATCCCAAAAGCGCTTCATTTTAGAGTGACTAAGAAGGATCCATGCTTACCTTTTCGTTTTCATATTATATACTTGTTTAAATCCAGGTCAAACATAGGATTTGACCAAGATTCAAATGGGCATAAAATAAAATAAAATAGAAGAATGAAAAACAAAAGCACATAGTCTTCGTATGTCATATATATAGTAAGCTTTCAAGTTGATAAACAAGGTTTAGACATGTTCAAACCAGACAAATCATGTATCTAGCCCCTAACCATAAACTCGGTCGATCTTATGAAGTCTAGCATGAAGAGAAGTCGTATTGGTTTCAAACATGAAAATTTCAAGAACCTCCCAAAATCTTCAAATGGGCATAATATTCAAAAAAACCAGAAAAATGAAAAACCAAAGCACATAGCCTTCTTATGTCATATAGTAAGAATTCAAGTTGATAAACAAGGTCTAGACATATTCAAACTAGACAAATCATGTATCTACCCCTAACACTCTAAACTCTGTCTTATGAAGTCAAGCATGAAGAGAAGTGGTTTTTGGGTTTCAAACATGGAAATATCAAAAACCTCCCAAAAGCTTCATTTTAGAGTGACTAAGAAGGATCCATGCTTACCTTTTAATTTTCAGATTTTAAACTTGTTTAAATCTTTGTGAAACCTAGGATTTGACCAAGATTCAAATGGGCATAAAAATTCAGGAAAAAACCAAAAGAATGATAAACCAAAGCACATAGCATTCTTATGTCATATAGTAAGCATTCAAGTTGATAAATAAGGTCTAGACATATTCAAACTAGAAAATCATGTATATATATATCTGCCCCTAACCCTAAACTCTGTCTTATATATGAAGCAATCATGAAGAGAAGTGGTTTTGGTTTCAAACATGGAAATTTTCAAGAACATCCCAAAAGTCGCTTCATTTTAGAGTGACTAAGAAGGATCCAGGCTTACCTTTTCGTTTTCATATTTTATACTTGTTTAAATCCAGGTCAAACATAGGATTTGACCAAGATTCAAATGGGCATAAAATAAAAAAATAGAAGAATGAAAAACAAAAGCACATAGTCTTCTTATGTCATATAGTAAGCCTTGCAAGTTGGTAAACAAGGTTTAGACATGTTCAAACCAGACAAATCATGTATCTAGCCCCTAACCATAAACTCGGTCGATCTTATGAAGTCTAGCATGAAGAGAAGTCGTATTGGTTTCAAACATTAAAATTTCAAGAACCACCCAAAATCTTCAAATGGGCATATAACATTCAAAAAACTAGAAAAATGAAAAACCAAAGCACATATATAGCCTTCTTATGTCATATAGTAAGCATTCAAGTTGATAAACAAGCATGTCTATACATATTCAAACCCGACAAATCATGTATCTACCCCCTAACCCTAAACTCTGCATGTCTTATGAAGTCAACCATGAAGAGAAGTGGTTTTTGGGTTTCAAACATTGAGATTTCAAGAACCCCCAAAGCTTCATTTTAGAATGACTAGCTAGGAAGGATCCAGGCTTACCTTTTCATTTTCATGTTATAGACTTGTTTAAATCTTGGTCAAACCTAGGATTTGACCAAGATTCAAATGGGCATAAACATTCAAAAAAATCAAAAAATCAAAAACCAAAGCTAGCACATATAGTCTTCTTATGTCATATAGTAAGAATTGAAGTTGATAAACAAGGTCTAGACATATTCAAACTAGACAAATCATGTATCTACCCCTAAAGCCCTAAACTAGCTTTGTCTTATGAAGTCAAGCATGAAGAGAAGTGTTTTTGGGTTTCAGACATGGAAATTTTGAAAACCTCCCAAAAACTTCATCTTAGAGTGACAAAGAAGGATCCAAGCTTACCTTTTCATTTTCATGTTTTAAGCTTGTTTAAATATTGGTCAAGCCTAGGATTTGACCAAGATTCAAATGGGCATAAAAATTCTGGAAAAATAAATAAAAAAAAACCAAAGCACATAGTCTTCTTACGTCATATATATCTATAGTAAGCATATTCAAGTAGATAAACAAGGTATAGACATATTCAAAACAGACAAATCATGTATCTACCCCCTAACCCTAAACTCGGTCTTATGATGCCTAGCATGAAGAGAAGTCGTTTTGGGTTTCAAACGTTTAAGCCAAAAGCCCCATTTCATATATTTCAAATTTGGTTCAAATTTGAAAGACATACAAGTTATAGCACACATAGTGCATACATGTTCACACATTACTGCACTAGATGCTAATTAACCCTATAGTTTGAGGCCATTTGGATGAGGTCGAAAAAAATCTTGGATTAGAAATGGGGTTGTTCGAACCCCGTAGTTGGATTTTTTATGAACTTGATCTGTAGTACTGGGCAAAACCCTAGTTTAACGTATTTAATTATAGATTCGTAGGTTGATTTTTCTACCTTTTTATTATTATTACTATGCAGCACATGTGTGTTTGCCCGTCGAGTGAAACTCGGAGGAAGAGGGATCACTCGGAAGGAGAGAAGAAGGGAGAGCATTATGGTGTCTCCCCTTTTTCGGGTGATGATGTTGACTTTTGTGCAGGGTTTGTCAGTGAGCAGGAGGTGCGAGCGAGCGGCAGCGACGAGTCGGCGAGGCCGAGAATGAGAGAGATTTGTTTTTTTTTGTGAGAGGGACAACCGAAGGATCCAGAAGGACCCACAGATTTCCAAAACGCATCCTGATGCGTCTTCTCTTGACAAAGAAGATGGCTTGGAGTTTGCGTACCTACTGCACTTGACTTGTGCTCACTGAAGTGTGGGACCTCACGCATGGGCGCCACACGTAAGTGACAGACCTGTTGGCAATGTTGGTGTAAAAACACGGTTGATTATTATAGTGCATTAGAACAAAGTTTCCTATGGATTCAACGGCAGGAAATCCAAGTTAACTCATTTACATGACATTATTTTTTCCATGAAGCAAAGTTAACACATCTATCAATTGGTACATTTTGGAGTGACTAAGAAGGATCCATGCTTATTCGTTTTCACGTGTTAAATTTGTTTAAATCTTGCTCAAACCTAGGATTTCACCAAGATTGAAATGGGCATGAAAATTCAAAAAAAAATGAAATACCAATGCACATAGTCTTCTTCTGTCATATAGTAAGCATTCAAGATGATAAACAAGGTCTAGACATATTCAAACCAGGCAAATCATGTATCTACTCCCTAACGACCCTAAACTCCGTCTTATGAAGTAAGGCATGAAGAGAAGTGGTTTTGGGTTTCAAACATGCAAATTTCAAAAACCCCCCAAAAGCTTCATTTTAGAGTGACTAAGAAGGATCGAGGCTTACCTTTTCATTTTCATGTTTTAAACTTGTTTAAATCTTGGTCAAACCTAGCTAGTATTTGACCAAGATTCAAATGGGCATGCATAAAATTCAAAAAAAAAAAAATCAGAAAAATGAAAAACCAAAGCACATAGCCTTCTTATGTCATATAGTAAGAATTCAAGTTGATAAACAAGGTCTAGACGTATTCAAACTAGACAAATCATGTATCTACCCCTAACACTCTAAACTCTGTCTTATGAAGTCAATTAAGCATGAAGAGAAGTGGTTTTGGGTTTCAAACATGGAAATTTCAAAAACCTCCCAAAAGCTTCATTTTAGAGTGACTAAGAAGGATCCATGCTTACCTTTTAATTTTCAGATTTTAAACTTGTTTAAATCTTTGTGAAACCTAGGATTTGACCAAGATTCAAATGGGCATAAAAATTCAGGAAAAAACCAAAAGAATGATAAACCAAAGCACGTACATAGCATTCTTATGTCATATAGTAAGCATTCAAGTTGATAAATAAGGTCTAGACATATTCAAACTAGAAAATCATGTATATATGCCCCTAACCCTAAACTCTGTCTTATATATGAAGCAATCATGAAGAGAAGTGGTTTTGGGTTTCAAACATGAAAATTTCAAGAACATCCCAAAAGTCGCTTCATTTTAGAGTGACTAAGAAGGATCCAGGCTTACCTTTTCGTTTTCATATTTTATACTTGTTTAAATCCAGGTCAAACATAGGATTTGACCAATATTCAAATGGGCATAAAATAAAAAAAATAGAAGAATGAAAAACAAAGCACATAGTCTTCTTATCTCATATAGTAAGCATGCAAATTGGTAAACAAAGGTTTAGACATGTTCAAACGAGACAAATCATGTATCTAGCCCCTAACCATAAACACAAATTCGATCTTGAAGTCTAGCATGAAGAGAAGTCGTGGTTTCAAACCTTGTAAAAATTTCAGAACCACCCAAAATCTTAGGCTGGAATATAACATTCAAAAAACTAGAAAATGAAAAACCAAAGCACATATATAGCCTTCTTATGTCATATAGCAAGCATTCAAGTTGATAAGCAAGCATGTCTAGACATATTCAAACTTGAGCAAATCATGTATCTACCCCTAACCCTAAACTATGCATGTCTTATGAAGTCAACCATGAAGATGTGGTTTTTTGGGTTTCAAACATTATTGAGATTTCAAGAACCCCCCCCAAAAGCTTCATTTAGAATGACTAGCTAGGAAGGATCATGCTTACCTTTTCACTTTCATGTTTTAAA